>CM060930.1:182015956-182545552 GCA_030765085.1 Allium cepa
CAACTCAATTACTAAAATACAATATTCGACTTGTTGTATTCTTGTCAACACTAATGAGTCTAATGTAGTACAATATTCCTATAATCATATCCTCGAGAATATGCAATGTATTTGTGAAGATTTAGGAAATGTGAATTGCTACGAATCAAAAAGAATGTTATAAACAAAAACAATAATTCAAGCAATAGATTAATGAATGCTTTGAGAGTATCTAGAAAATATGAACAAGAGAATAGTTAGATTAAAGCAAGAGAATTCGGTGAATTAAATGATGTTACAATCATGTATATATACTTGTAGAAGAGATGCATATGTTGTCAAAGGTTGCAAACAAGAGATGCTTCCATTCCCATTGATGAAAGGTTGCAACTCTTGGGAGGAAGAAGGTGTCTTCTCAGAGTAAATTCGCGGGTTCAAATTCAGTCGACTGAGCAGGGTATTTAGTCAACTGAAAATATGAAGTAAAATTTTCGGTACCAAATTCAGTCGACTGTGCAGGAAATTCAGTCGACTGAAATTGTGCATGTGTATAATTTTGTTCCAGTTTCAGTCGACTGACTGTTCCTGTTCAGTCGACTGAACTTATAAAACCTGCATAGTTAAAACTAAATTAAAAAAAAAATGAAGTTTAACAAATTTTTCTAGTGCTCGTGCAAGCTTCTTGAGGATAGATTTTAACAATACATCTAGACTAAGACACATGTAAAAACATACTTTAAGCTTGTTTGGTCTTCATCTATCTTCCTTTAGCATTTTCATATATTTCTTCCTTGTTTGTAAAAGCACATTGTCTTTGATCAAAATCTTCGCGTATCAACAGAGTATAGATGCATGGTCCATGACATGCATGGTCCATGACATGCATATGCTTAGGCATAAATTTGCATATATATATATATATATATATATATATATATATATGTATGTATGTATGTATGTATATGTATATCTCTGTGTGTGTTGTGTTTTTTTCTAGGACTCGGTACCTACCCTTAAATATCGGTTGAGTACCGATCCACATTTTGGATAAAATTCTTCAACCGCATCGCCTATGATTTCGGTTCCAAAGTGGATATATAACCCATATAACTCCACTTCCTCTTCTATTTTATGTTGCTAATCACCGATCCAAGCTTCGTTCTTCCATTAAAAATCTTGAACTTCGAAGTAAACTCTTGCCTCCACTCGAAACTACGTCCACCACCGTCTCTCCCTTACCAGCATTGAACACTTCTGACCTCTATGCCTCTAGCACCAGCACTCGATTCCTTGTCTAAGCATGACTCCATTGCGCTTTAACATTACACCCAGCTCTAGATCTAGAGCCTTTAACCGAATCTCTTCCCTTGATTAGATAGGCTTCGTACTTGGAAATGGATGGGATTAACAGGGATGTAGACGAGAAGGTGGTGATAGTCGTGACTTGGGATCGGTGAAGATGGAGAACGAGGGATGGAAATTTCTTTAAGTTACGGCGTTGTACAACTCCAACGCTTAGACTAATTTTCTAACATTTGATCCATATGGAATCCTGCTTCGTGAACCAATATCTTCTTCTTGATCACACACCCTTCCCAAAGCATGAAAAATGATGTGAAACTTGTTAGGACGGTCAGTGATGTTGGTCACGTTGAGTGATGTCTAGAATTTAATAACGAACTATTAAATAATATGGGAACTTAAAATGCACTACACTACACGACACCATACTAGAATCACTTTTGCATAGTGGATACATCTTGTAATTAATATTCTAATGTTGATTATCTATCAAGTTTTTTTATAGATAGGGATCAGAGACATTCTAGGCATTTTGTTGCTTAAGCCACAGGCACATCAACTTCTAAGTATACTGAATCTGATACCTAATCGAGTTTTATTATAACTCTACATGTCCAGCAAACTCTAGTTGAGCATGCATAGTAAACTCTAGCTTAGTAGGAATAACAACAAGAGATCCCATGATGTGAACCAAAAAATCTAGAGAATCCTGTACTCGAGCAACATGTTCCTAAAAATACAGTAGAGCCAGTAGGCGAGTCAGAGATAGATCCAGCACCTTACACTCTTGAGGATGCGATGATATTAGAAGATCCTACTGATTCTATAGCCTCTAAAATCGAGAAGGATCTCTTTGGAGGATATATGATAAGCATATGATTCCGTTTGAAGATGTTTTAGCTCCTTCCCATCATCAAAGACCACATAACCTCCAAAAGGATACACCGTCTACAATAGAAATATGTGTTTGGCCTATTTCATCCCACCATTCAACTAGTTTGTTTGTTGAGTTTTGAATTTCATGCATTAGGCTCCAATATAGTTGCAGCCAAATAACTATGCTTTCTTCATCGGTAAATATGTGGTCTTCTTCAAGAACTTGAACATAGTACCTATCAATGCGGAGATCTAGTACATTAATAGCTTCAAGAGTTGAAAAGAGAGTCTGTCTATGATTTGCATGGAACTGATCACAGGTTGTAGAGTGTTATCAAGGCATGGAACAAGTTGAGCTACTTTAAAAGATAGTAGTCCTATATTCATTATCCACTCGGATTTTCTCGAAGATTGATATATGGACTGTAGGAAATGCAGATTACGGATCTTAAGGCAGAATTAACACTAGAGGAGGGAGATGAATGGTGTTTAATTAATTTTATGAATCTTTTTGCAATCTTTTCAAATTAAACCCAAACAGATGCAATTCACAAACATGGAGACAATCACAGAACCAAACACAGATGCAAATAGTAAAAAAATGCAGTAAAAGAAAAACACATCAGAATTTTATACTGGTTCGGGATTACCCTACATCTAGTCCCACACAATTTTTTTGCAAATTTCTTTTCAAATATAATGTCGATATTACAGCGTCGATTTCAAGGCCATGAGATACACCTTCCTATCTCCGAGTCCAGGGCAAACTCGCTTGATTCAACCCGGCAACAAGATCGCCTAGTTGATTTACGGGCCACAATCACACCATTTCTAATCACATTTTGATAGAGAGAGACTTAATACACTTTGAACTTTCGATCTTTGATTACAAGTGATCGTATAACTCCGAAAACCACTGGGATCACTGAGAGAGAGTGGCAAATAATCAAACCAGAGACAATCGAGTTTGATTCACTTAGGATTTTGGCAGAATTTTTTAAAGCATTTGAAATATAAGAGAATATTTGGGTAGAAAAGAAGGAGTGAATAAATGAAGAAAACTAACTTAAAATTCGTTGAAAGCAACTGGTATATATAGGAGGATAACGGCCATGTCCATTCGCGAAAGGATATGACGAATATATACTTCATTTGAAAATTTGAAATTTGAAATCTACGGCTACTATGTCGACATCGGGGGTACAGGGATGTCGACATGCCTATGTCATTTTTGAAAGTTGATTTTGCTTTAAAATGATTTCTATTCTAAAATTTGTAAACCATTTTGAATATAGTTTAAACTTATAAAAGAGTTTTAGAAAGTAATCTTAAAATATATAGTCTATAATACAAATTAATATTAAAAACTAAGTACAGACTTCTTTAAAATATATTTTTTAGATTTAAAAATAAAATATTAAAACCAGGATAAAATCAAGAAATGATTTTGAAATTAATATGATTGAAAATAGTTTTTGAATTAAGGTTAAAATATTTAAACCGAGAAATGTCTTTTTAAAAAGATAATTTTGAAAAAGTCTAAAAATAAGTCATTTTGAAAATTTTCAGGATTCCATTCCACTAGGGATGGTTGAGGGTTCCATCCCACTAAAGAGGTCGTGGGTTCCATCCCACTATTAAATTGAGAATGTGGATTCCATTCCACAATTAAAATCCGAATAAATATTTTAGTGCTATTATGAAGTCTTAAAATAAATCTGGACTCTATTACTTATCTTGATATCTTGAACTCTTGATAATCTTGATACTCATGAGTCTTCAATCTTGATTTCTACAATCTTGAATTCGTCGGTCTTAAATCTCTATACTGTATAGTCTTCATTCTCAGTACCTGCACACACACACACACACATATATACATCTATCCAAAAAAAGATATTAGTATTTATATTTTATAACAAGTCCTAAGGTTGTCATCTTCAAAACCATCATCTTAGGAACTAAGAATCTCCCCATTTGTGACGATGACAACCTATGCTTATAAAATATACTCCAACGAACTCTGATTCTACTCTAACTCCCCCTTATTCCAACAATCCCCCCTTAATCCACTAACTCCACCTTAATCTAAGCTTAACTAACAGCCTAACTATCCTATTTTTTAATTCTCCCCCTTTGTCACCAATAAAAACTAAGCCTAAACAACATAACTTCCCCTTAAACTAGTACTATGGAACTAAATGCTAATTACGAAGTATAATAAGCGAAACATAAATATGACTTTATTATATATAATGTTACATTATATATATATATATATATATATATATATATGAAACATAGATACAAAAATATGCAAGTACACAAAATATAAAAACATTAATATAATAACAATCTAAGGAGAGCCTTTGATAATTCATGACTTGTGAATCGAACAATTAGGGTAATGGAGACAAAAGTTTCCATGATGTTCGACCAAATTAACATTTTTGTCAAAATAGACTTCTCCAACGCAAACAAAATTATCGTCCACGTCCATTTGCGCTTCTTCCTTGTCTTCTTCTTCGTTGCCCTCTAATGGATTATGAATAAGTATGTTAGTGGAATCATCTTCAATCACAATAGGGTCTGCATTACTACCCATTAGAAATTTTTGCAAATTTCAAACAATCTTGCCTTATTTCTCTTGTTCCTTTGCATCCTTATTTGCATGACTTGTACTTCGGTCAGCATTTGCATAGAATCCTTCATAATTTCCTTGATCTTCATTACTCGAGCCAATGTAATACGTTGGAATGGACCAGAAGTAGGAGAAAGGAAGGAAATGGTTGCATTTTGGTTTGATTTAGAAGGGGAGGCCACTGCTTTGTATTTTTAGAAGTTTATTACAGAGAAAATGAAGTGAAAAGATAGATGAATTTGAAATATTGTGGTTTTGTAACCACCAAACCGATTTTAGAGTGAAAATCAAAATTTCAAGTTTGACCGTTGTATGTCGACATGGGGGGTAGGGGCATGTTGACATCTCTTTGAAAATTTTGACAATTTTGTTTTTCTTTATTTATTTAAATCTATATGCTACTATATCTATATTCTATATCTCACTTGTAGAACAAATACCTAATTTCTTCTTAATTTTGTAAAGGTTGATAGATTCAACGGTTTGTTAAGAATATCAGCTAATTGATTCTCAGTGTTGATAAATTCAAGAGAATTAATCTCTTTATTTATATTATCGCTGAGAAAATGATGTCCAATATCAATATGTTTTGTTTCGGCATGATGAGTCGGATTTTTGGGTAAATTTATTGCACTTATATTGTCACGATAAATGTTGATTTTGAAATATTTATGACGACCTGCCTTTCATCCCACAGAAAGATGCATCATCATTAAGAAAGAAAGGGATAGAAAAGAGAAAGGATAGGAAAGAAAGAACTAAACAGTATCAGAATTTCACAGCGGAACAAATAATATACTAATCACATAGCTATTGCATAATATACAACATCTATCAAAGTTCCACAACTTACACATCACATATTAGACAGTTTTGAAGACCTGTCCATCAAACGACTCAGAATCCATTACAATTCATCAACACAGCGGAAATACTATATCTATATACGTTGAAGCCTCCTGCTCCAAATATCCTCTAAAATTCATCAAAGCTAACCTGAATCCCTTGGCTACTTATAAAAATTTGAGTACCCAAGAGTTTAATAAAACAGAAAATAAACTCTGGGTCAGACATGGGTCTGGTGTGAGTAAACAGGTTAAAGTTGTTTAACTTTGAAAATCATTTGAAAACCAAGGTATCTCGTAAGACCATGCCACAAATAAACATGTCGGGTTTTTTACCTTACGATAACCAAAACATTTGAAAGGAAATCCAGTGATATTATAATAGTGTCTAGGGTTTTCAAATAAATATTCACATAGCCGAAATTGTTACATTATTAAATTATTCCAGCATACATAGATATACAATCAAGTCCGAGATCACTTATAGGAGATTGGATTCCATATAATGGTAGGGCTACTGGGGTACCGTCCGTCATAGTACCAAGCCTAGAACAAAGTACCGAGGATCCACCCTGATCCCCTGTAACAAAAGACCAGAACCATCCCTTACTGGATAATCCCGAATAAGACAACCCCGTAGTTGGTGCGACCAACCGCCCACACAGCCGAATAAAAGGGACCTCTAGACAGGGGAAAATCTTATCCTACTTAGGTGCTACCCACTAAGCCTTTCTGCACCTCCCCTATTTTACTCATTCCCGGCTGATGAGGCTTGAGGCTATGATTACCTTTTCAGAACACATATCTTGGGATGCTCATCGTCCTCCAATGACGATGTTATGAACGCATTCAATCCATACAAGTTCGTTCCGGGTTTGAATGAAACCGAAGGCACTATCTCGTTACACTCAATTTCGAATCACCCTCAGAGTTAACGACAATAGCCCTTGCACTCTGAATCTTCATTTCAAATCCGAAAGCACAATCTCCGTTACACTCGTTTTGGAACCACCCTCAGAGTTATCGACCAATAGCCCTTACACTTCAAGTCTTCATCTTGATCTTCACTTTAGATTTCACGACCTATATTTAATTTGGATTGATGTGGTTTTTGGATATCCAATTCGAAAATCCGGTCTCGGTCTCACCGAAATCCAAAACGCCATCTTTTAAGGCCAAGTTGTTTTAAGTTCTAACAATTTAATTTATATTTAGAGTAACATATGCACTTAGATGGAATAATTCACATTATCACAGATAGATAATCCATTTTACCACAATTCAACCAAAGTATCTCATATCACAGAGCAACACATATCACATATCAGATAATCCAAGGCATTCAATATCATTTAATCATCCATAAGCAAGATTAATTAATCACACCATTTCTAATTTATTTAAATAAATTAAATTAATTACTTCAACCACTTTTAAATCCTGCTTACACAACATTAATTAATTTCAAACCAATTAATTAATCATCCTTTAATCATTATCTTAATTAATCATCCTTAATTAATTATTTTTCAACTAAATTAAGTAATTAGCCTTTAATTAATTACAAAAATTAATTATCCTTTAACCATTCACATTAATTAACCTTTAGTTACTTTCATTCATTAATTAAATATAATTAATTACATTGAACCTTAATTAATTACATTACTTAATTATTCTATAGTCACTTACCTTGATTAGTTATCTTTTAGTTAATCACATTCATTAATTAATTAGCCCTTTAATTAATTACCTTAATTAATCGGTTCTTTAATTAATTACACTAATAATCAATCCTTAATTACTTCCATTAAGTAATTATCCTTAATTAATTAAATTTAATAAAATAATTATCAATTAATTACTTACACTAAGTAATTACTTTATTAATCGCATTAAGTAATTTATATTTAATCAATTTCCTGAGCGATTATCCTTAATTAATTAAACTAATCAATTATCTTAAATTAATTACATTAATTAGTTATCTCTTAATCAAAAATTAATTATCCTTAAATTAATTACATTCATTAATTATCCACTAATTACCTTTATTACGTAATTATTCTTTGATTATTAACATTAATTAGTTGACCCTCATTAAATACATTAAGTAATCATCCATTCATTAATTACATTAAGTGATTAACCTTTAATAAATTTCAAAAATTAATTGTCCTAAATTAATCACAACCTTAATTAATTAAAGATAAATTCTTTATCTTCATTAATTACTTAATTTAACATCATTCGGAAAACATTTAGGGATCAATTACATGATTTAAAATATATAATTTACTTTGAACAAAACAATTTTAACATTTAATTTTAACGTTTAAAATCTTTGAAAACTTGTTCAAACTTGTTTAATAAGTTTAATTAATACTTATTCTTGAAAAAAATTATCATACCTTTTTAAACTTAATTACTTTAAATATATTCTAAAATACTTGGTTAAACATTTTACTTTGGGAAAATTTATATACTTTAACTTGGAAAACTTATTTTATTTTGCTTTTAAACTTGTATGTTATGATTTAAAACTTGAAATTTTCTTACTTTTATAAATCTATACATACCTTTTAAAATAACTTAATAAAAAAATTGGTTTGCTTATCAACACAAAACCGAGCTAAAGCGAACTAAACTTTGGGTTATCCCCGACTTACTCATGAACTCCCACAAAACTCTTTTTCTCGAGACAATCACAAGAAGTTCTCGAGTCCGACCCGAGCCCATCCCTTCTTCCCCAAACCTCGACAAATCCAGACATGCCAAAGTGCACATGTGCACGACGACTCCACGCAACTCCGACCAACCTTCCGACCCTCGACAAGTCGTCGACATCCTCGCTGACCCATATGTCCACCCAAATCGACGAAATCGTTAGCAACTCAAAAACGAGTCAGTAGATCAAAACCAAAACCAACCCGATCGAAAAAAACTTCCATTCGCCTTCGCCTCCGGCCACTACTCTCACATCGACCAACCCAACACTGCCCTACGTTCCCATGCTTCGATCCCCCTACATGCCATCGCCTCTGGTGCGTCGTCGACGGCGTATGAATCTCGACAACCCCGACAACCAAAACCATCCATTAAACCCTAAATCACCTCTGACAAGCCGCCTCGACCATCATAAAAATTCCCTACTATTTTTCATGTGATCCTCAGCACATCCGCCACCTCTAGACCAAACCCCAACGTAAAACTCGTTGCCATTCAACGACAATCGATGAAAGTGCAATATCTGATCAACTCAGAAATTCCCAATACACACAGACTTTAAAATCCCGATTTTTATATCAAAATTCATCATTTTTACTATGAATTTGTTTACATAATCAAAACATAATTTCCAGTTGATCAAATTTTGACATGTCTTTGATTTTCTCTGTAATTTACCATTGTGGAAGTAAATACTTAATTAAAACTCTTGAAACCAATTCTATAATTGATATCACATTTTACCTTTAGATATCAAAGCTTGAATTGATTTGGATAGGAAGATATAAATTTATTTGTGTTTTTTGAAAACTGTGAAAAAAACAGAAAAAAATACACATAGACATGCATATCTATATACATAGAGCAGTTCATCTATATTCTAGAAAAAAAACATTCATGCAAACATATTACAACATTTCCATATAGATTTATCACAGGCATCAAGTAAAGTTTTTGATTAGAACTGTTTTTAAAAGGAAAGTTTACTCACATGTTAAAACGGAGAACAATATTTCTTGTTTCTAGGAACTTTGCATTTGAATTTGTATTTGCTTAGTTGATCTGAATCTGATTTTTTTTGAATTGGTTTGAATTTGAAACTGCAACTTGCTTTACTCAGGTTGAAGATGAAATAGTTGTTGTTGCATTTGCTTTAGATCAGGTTTTCTTTTGATTTTTTTGAAGGATGAAGAGAAAAGGATTGAATTGAAAAGATAAGCCAGGCTTCTCTCTAATACTACATTATTTATAATTTAATTTTCAAAGGAAAATAATGTTTCCACTTGTTAACTCAAATTATCCTTAGCTTACAAATGTATAAAACAGCTTATTATTATTGCAAATGTCAAAGACAAGTGTTATATGAATTGAAAATGTTTAAATCTTTTATTTTTCTTAGTACTTATGTTTATATTAATATGTTTTATGTTTTCTTTATATATATATTTATACACACACTAACTTCAAGTGAATTTTAAAAAAAGCAATAATGTTTTCTTCTGTTTTATATGTTTTAAACGTATTGAAATAAATTATGTTCTAAACTTTTATATACATTTACAAATCATATTTAAATCAAGCAATATTTAAAAAGAAACTAAAACAAACCTTTTTTTTAATCTTTTTTAAACTTAAGCTAAAATACCTTTTAATTAGATAAATATTTACCTTAGTTGTTTTGAAAATACAAGATTATATTTTAAATAGCCTTTGAAAGGTATTATATTGAATTTAAAACAAGGCTTTCAATCACAATACACACACACACATATATATTATAATTAGACAATATATTTTAATTAAATTTGAATCAAAGCCTTCTGTCCATAATATATATACATATATATACTAAAATTAGAAAACATTTTATTAGTTTTAAGAAGATAATTTGTTTTTGAAAATATAAATTTGCCAAGTTAAATATTGTTAGCTTTGAAAAGAATAAACTTGCCAATTTAAAATGATTGTAAAAGAAGATTATTAATCCAATATTGCACATTTTAAATAATTATTAATGAAGATTATCAAATTACTATTGACCAAAATTCTAGATCATCACATTCCTTCCCCTTTAAAAGAATTTCGTCTCCGAAATTAAAAGCAAAGATAATTTAATAATCCAACAAAGGTTTTATTTACAAACATCAAAGCATACATATCAGCCATACACTAACAACCATAGAAACTAATTTATTCAAAAAACAAATATAAATTTCCTGACACAATTCAGGATAAGCTTCCTAATACTATCTAAAGTTTCCCAGGTACAATCACTTGGATCCTCGCTCTACTGAATCTAAACCAGCTTCACCACTCTAACCCTGAGCTCCTTCTCATCTCGATCTACAATCTGAACAGGATATCTGACCACAGTCGAGTCTGGCTCAACCTCCAAATCCTCCTAAACTACTGGTTCTACAACTAGTGATGTATCATGCACGAACTCCCTCAGATGAGATACATGAAATACATTGCGAATCCCAGCCATCCGGACTGGCAATTCAATCCTGTAGGTCAACATACTTATTCTTCCAAGAACATAGAAAGATTCAATATACCTCAGAGCTAGCCTCTCAATCTTACCAAATCTTATTGCTCCTTTGATCGAAGAAAACCTTAACCAATGCCAAATCTCCAACTTCGATTTCCAAATTCCTCCATCTCTTATCCACACAACTCTTCTGACGATCTTGGGCTATATTCATTCTTCCTTGAACAGCTCAACCTACGCAGATGCCCCTCAAACAAATCTAGACCAAGAATAATCTATGGATCCTACTCAACAAGATTGTCCTTTCAAGATCCGTCGAAATCCAGAACACAAACTCTGCTTCACATGCATCAGTAAACCACGAACTTACTTCTCCAATCCATAGTAGCCAGAACAGGTGCATTAGACAACCTAGCCTTCAAATCTCGAATGAACTTCCTGAAGAAACCCTCTAATCCAAGGAAATTACGAACTTTAGAGGAATCCAAGGTTGCTTCCACTCATGCACAACTGCTACTTTGCTTCCGCTGTGCAACTATGATTTGGAGTAAATGAGAATATCGTCGATGAACACGATCACAAACTTGATCAACACATCTCGTATGACACAGTTCATCAGATCCATAGAAGAGAAAACATAGATGTTCCATGAAATCCTAAGTTGCTTCACCATAGGAGCCATCCTTCTACTTAGATGAATCACCAGTGTCGCTGTTGGAACCAAGTCGATACGAAAACTCAATCTCCCGATGCTAGGGAAAACCTTGACTTCTTCGAAGACATCCGGAAAATCTCGGACCACTTCGATAGCTCCTACTTCCTCTTGAGATGCCTCAATTCCAAGCAAAAATTACCCAAGAGAACACTAAAACTATTGCAAGTCACTTTTTCGATCCTACCCAGTTCATTTTCCAAAGATATTGTTCTCTCTTCACAGATCATAACAGCTTATGCTTGCCTAACCAATCCACCGAAATTCCAAAATAAGGTCAAACCCTTCAATAGCAAACACTTATTCAACTGAGCTTCCTGAAGAAGTGGGCAAGCTTTCACCATATGCCCGGGCTGCTCATAGTTGAAACCTAAAGACTTTTGAACCATTGAGGAAAAATGTCCACTCTGCTGCTTCTGAATTCCACCTCTAGGACATTCCTTAGCCATATGACCTTCCTGTTGGCACACAGAACATTTCCGAGCTGCAATGCTGCCTCCTGATTGGAAGAATTCCCACTCGGTGCTGACACGGATGCCACGGGACTTCTAATCTACAAGCTCTTCGAACCACTAAGCCATAACAACCAACGAGCCTTAAGATGGACAGTCATCTTCTTAAGAAACTCGGGCCTCAAACCAAACACAGACACCTTACTGAACTTAGTCTCATCTCCGATACAGACAAATTCCCTTGCTTAAGATCCAGATAATTCCTATACAGCCGAATCTTCCTTGTGGTAGGTACAAACTGTTCCTCTAATACTACCTTAAACTTGCTCCAAGAGAAAACATCTTCGGGAACATCCATGGTTACTACGTCTCACCACGCAGCTGCTCCTTCCTGAAGTTATCAAGATGCTATAACTCGCTACTACACATCCAACAGATCCAAACTCTTGAAAATATGCTCACACGAGCGCAACCAAGCTTACACTTCAATGATGGACTCTGAACCTTTTAAAAGGCTTCCTCTAAGATTGGTGAAATCCTTACACCATGCTACAAAGCTTACTCGAGGCGGTATTGGGTTTACAGCCTCGGTAGATACTCTTACACCTTCAACACTCGGACCTCTTCCATTTGTGATAGTCGTGCTACTCAAATCACTACCCCTCCTACCTCTAGAACTTAAGCTACCAGCCTAACTCATGTGGGTAACTCGGACAGGTAACCAACAAAACAGGTAGATATAGATATATAATAAAAATAGAAGTACGCTCTCTCAAGAAAGATATCACTCCAAAGCCTAGCCTAGAGCTCTGATACTAGCTATGACGACTTGCCTTTCATCCCGTAGAAAGACGCATCATCATTAAGAAAGAAAGGGATAGAAAAGAGAAAAGATATGAAAGAAAGAACTAAACAATATCAGAATCTCACAGCGGAACGAATAACATATATTAATCACATAGTTATTACATATTATACGACATCTATCAGAGTTACACAACTTATACATCACATATTAGACATTTCTAAAGACCTGTCCATCAAACAACTCAGAATCCATTGCAATTCATCAACACAGCGGAAATACTATATCTATATACGCTGAAGCCTCCTGCTCCAAATCTCCTCCAAAATTCGTCAAAGCTAACTTGAATCCCTTGGCTACTCGTAAAAATTTGAGCACCCAAGATTTTAAGAAAATAGAAAATAAACTCTGGGTCAAACATGGGTCTTGTGTGAGTAAACAGGTTAAAGTTTTTTAACTTTGAAAATCATTTAAAAACAAAGGTATCTCGTAAGATCACACCACAAATAAACATGTTCGATTTTTACCTTACGATAACCAAAACATTTGATAGGAAATCCAGTGATATTATAATAGTGTCTAGGGTTTTCAAATAAATATTCACATAGCCGAAATTGTTACATTATTAAATTCCATCATACATAGGTATACAATCAAGTCCGAGATCACTTATTGGAGATTGGATTCCATACAATGGCAGGGCTACTGGGGTATCGCACGTCACAGTTCTCGTCTAGATCAGAGTACCAAGAATTCTACCCTGATCCCCTGCAACACTAGACCGAAACCATCACTTACTGGATAATCTCGAATAAGACAACCTCACAGTTGGCGCGACCAACCGCCCACACGGTCGAATAAAAGTGACCTCTAGACAGGGGAAAATCTTATCCTACTTGGGTGCTACCCACTTAGCCATGCTGCACCTCCCCTGTTTTAGCTAATCCCGGTTGATGAGCCTTGAGGCTACGATTACCTTTTTAAACACATATCTTGGAATGCTTATCATCCTCCAATGACGATGTTCTGAGAGCATTCAATCCATACATATTTTGGAGTCACCCTCAGAGTTAACGATAATTGCCCTTGCACTCTGAATCTTCATCTCGAATCTGAAAGCACTTTCTCCGTTGCACTCGTTTTGGAATCACCTTCAGAGTTAACGACAAATAGCCCTTACACTTCAAGTCTTCGTCTTGATCTTCACTTTAGATTTTACGACCCATCGTTTAATTTGGATCGATGTGGTTTTCGGATATCCAATTTAGAAATCCGGTCTCAGTCTCATCGAAATTGAAAACGCCATCTTTTAAGGCCAAGCTGTTTTAAGTTTTAACAATTTAATTTATATTTAGAGTAACATATGCACATAGATAGAATAATTCACATTATCAAAGATAGATAATCCATTTTATCACAATTCAACCAAAGTATCTCATATCACAGAGTAGCATATATCACATATCAGATAATCCAAGGCATTCAATATCATTTAATCATCCATAAGCAAGATTAATTAGTCACACCATTTTTAATTTATTTAAATGAATTAAATTAATTACTTCAATCACTTTTAGATCCTGCTTACTTAACACTAGTTAATTACAAACCAATTAATTAATCGTCCTTTGGTCGTTATCTTAATTAATCATCCTTAATTAATTATTTTTCAATTACATTAAGTAATTAGCCTTTAATTTATTACATAAATTAATTATCCTTTAACCATTCACATTAATTAAACTTTAATTACTTTAATTAATTAATTAACTATAATTAATTACATTGATCCTTAATTAATTACAGTAATTAATTATTGTATAGTCACTTATATTGATTAATTATATTTTAATTAATCACAATCATTAATTAACCAACCCTTTAATTAACTACCTTAATTAATCAATTCTTTAATTAATTACACTAAGTAATTAATCCTTAGTTACTTCCATTAAGTGATTATCCTTAATTAATTACATTCAATAATTATAGATTAATTACTTACACTAAGTAATTTACTTTATTAATTGCATTAAGTAATTTATACTTAATCAATTTCCTAAAGATTATCCTTAATTAATTAAACTAATTAATTATCTTAAATTAATTACATTAATTAATTATCTCTTAATCGCAAATTAATGATCCTTAAATTAATTACATTAATTAACTATCCATTAATTACCTTTATTACTTAATTATTCATTGATTATTAACATTAATTAATTGACCCTTATTAATTACATTAAGTAATCATGCATTCATTAATTACATCAAGTGATTAACCTTTAATAAATTTCACAAATTAATTAACCCAATTAATCACAACCTTAATTAATTAAAGATAAATTCTTTATCTTCATTAATTACTTAATTTAACTTCATTTGAAAAACATTTAGGGATCAATTACATGATTAATAATATATAATTTACTTTAAACAAAATAATTTTAACATTTAATTTTAACATTTAAAATCTTTGAAAACGTGTTCAAACTTCTTTAATAAATTTAATCAATACTTATTCTTAAAAACTTAATTATCATACCTTTTTAAACTTATTTACTTTAAATATATTCTAAAAAACTTGGTTGAACATTTTATTTTGGGGAATTTTTTGTATACTTTAACTTGGAAAACTTGTTTTATTTTGCTTTTAAACTTGTTATGTTTTAAAAATTGAAAATTTCTTACTTTTATAAAACTGTACATATCTTTTAACATAAATTTAGAAAAAACTGGTTTGCTTATCAACACAAACCCGAATAAAAGCAAAATAAACTTCGGGTCATCCCTGACTTACTCACGAACTCCCACAAAACTCTTTTCCTCAAGACAATCACGAGAAATTCTCGAGTCCGACCCGAGCCCATCCCTTCTTTCCCAAACCTCGACAAATCCATACACACCAAAGTGCACCAGTGCACGTGCACGGTGACTCCCTGCCACTCCTACCAACCTTCCGACCCTCTACAAGTCGTCGACATCCTCGCTGACCCATACGTCCACCCAGATCGACGAAATCGGCAGCAACTCAAAATTGAGTCAATCGATCAAAACTGGAACCACCCCGATCGGAAAAAACATCCATTCGCCATCGCCTACGACCACCGGGTCTCACGCCGACCAACCCAACGCTACCATACGTTTCCACGCTCCGATCCCCCTACATGCGATCGCCTCAAGTGCATCGTCGATGGCGTACAAGCCTCGACAACCTCGACGACCGAAACCATCCATTAAACCCTAAATCATCTCTGATGAGCCACCTCGACCATCAGAAAAATTCCCTACCCTTTATCCTGTGATCCTCAACACACCGGCCACCTCCAGACCCAACCCCAACGTGAAACTCATCGCCATTCAATGGCAATCGACAAAAGTGCAATATTTGATGAACTCGGAAATTCCCAATACATACAAACTTAAAAATCCAGATTTTTATATCAAAATTCATAATTTTCTACTATGAATTTGTTTACATAATCAAAACATAATTTCCAGATGATCAAATTTTGACATTCTTTGATTTTCTCTGTAATTTACCATTATTGAATTAATTATTTAATTTAAAATCTTGAAACTAATTCTATAATTGATATCACATTGTTACAGATATTTTACCTTTAGAGATCAAAGCTTGAATTGATTTGGATAAGAAGATAAAAATATATTTGTGTTGTTTGAAAACTGTGAACATAATAAAGGGAAAAAAAATATGCACACAGACATGCATATGCATATACACAGAGCAGTTCATCTATATTCAAAAAAAAAAACATTCATGCAAACATATTACAACATTTCCATATAGATTTATCACAGGCATCAAGTAAAGTCTTTGATTAAAACTGTTTTAAAAGGAAAGTTTACTCACCTGTTAAAACAAAGAACAGTATTTCTTGTTTTCAGGAACTTTGTATTTGAATTTGCTTAGTTTATTTGAATCTGATTTTTTTTGAATTGGGTTGAATTTGAAACTGCAACTTGCTTTACTCGGGTTGAAGATGAAATAGTTGTTGTTGCATTTGCTTTAGATAAGGTTTTCTTCTGATTTTTTTTAAGGATGAAGAGAAAAGGATTGAACTGAAAAGAAAAGCCAGGCTTCTCTCTAATACTACATTATTTATAATTTAATTTTTAAAGGAAAGTAATGTTGCCACTTGTTAACTCAAATTATCCTTATCTTACAAATGTACGAAACAACTTATTATTATTACAAATGTCGAAGACAAGTGTTATATGAATTACAAATGTTTAAATCTTTATTTTTCTTAGTACTTATGTTTATATTAATAAGTTTTTTGTTCTCTTTATATATATGCTAAGTTCAAGTGTATTCGAAAAAAAGCATTAATCTTTAATTTAAATCTTTTCTTATGTTTTATATGTTTTAAATGTTTTGAAATAAATTATGTATTAAACTTTTATATACATTTACAAATCATATTTAAATCAAGCAATATTTAATATAAAAGTAAAACAAACCTTTTGTTAATCTTATTTAAACTTAAGCCAAAATACTTTTTAATTAATTAAATATTTGCCTTAGTTGTTTTGAAAATACATGATTAACTTTTAAATAGCCTTTGAAAGGTATTATATTGAATTTAAAACAAGGCTTTCAATCACAATATACATACATACATACATACATACATACATACATACATACATACATACATATATATATTATAACTAGACAACATATTTTAATTAAGTTCGAATCATAGCTTTCTATCCACAATATATATACATATATATACTAAAATTATAAAACATTTTATTAGTTTTAAGAAGATAAATTTGTTTTTAAAAATATAAATTTGCCAAATTAAATATTATTAGCTTTGAAAAGAATAAATTGACAATTTAAAATAATTATAAAATAAGATTATTAACCTAATATTACACATTTTAAATAATTATTAATGAAGATTATCAAATTGCTACTGCTCAAAATATTGGGTCATCGCATATTTAATCCAAAATCCTTTAGGGTCTGTTGCATATAGATAACTAGAGAACAAGCCAAAGCAGTAGAGATAGATTCTGCTTTAGTTGTTGATAGTGAGACAATATTTTTCATTTTATTAAACTAGAAAAATAGAGAATGTCCTAAAAAGTGACAAGTTGTACTTGTACTTTTTCGGTCTGATTTACAACCAGCATAGTCAGCATCACAATATGAGATTAAATCAAATGAATCATTTTTAGGGTAAAATAGGCCGTAGTCTAAAGTGTGTTTATACATTTAGTAGCTTTTAAATGGGTTTCTTTTGGTTGAGATTGCTATCTTGCACAGAGACATACACTATGCATGATATTATGCCTACTTGTAGTTATATAGAGTAGCAATCCAATCATTATCTTGTATAGTTTTTGATCAACATCTTTTGACATGTCTTCTTTATTCAAGGCATCATTGGTTGCCATAGGAGTGAGTTTTCCACTCGTAGTGGTCATCTAACTAGATCACAAGCATACTTTTTTTAACTAATGAAAATACCACTATCTAATTGTTTTATTTACAATCCTAAAAAGAAAGTAAGTTCACCCATTTAACTCATCTCAAACTCTTTTATTATTGTTTTAGTAAACTCTTTTTTCATTTCATTATTTGTTGATCCAAAAATGATATCATCTACATAATTCTGTACTAATTGGATATCATTTTTGTTTCTTTTAATAAAAAGAGTGTACTCTACTCTACCAATTTCAAATTTTGATTGTAATAGGTAAGATCTTAGTCTGTCATACCAGGCTCTAGGAGGTTGTTTCAAATCATACAAAGCTTTCTTTAATTTGTAAACATGATTTGAAAACCTTTTTCTTCAAAAAGTGAAGGTTGTTCAACATAAACATCCTCTTTAATAAAACCATTCAAAAAGGCACTTTTGACATCCATTTGAAATAATTTGAAATTGTTATTTTCTACAAAAGCAAGTAGAATTCTAACGGCTTCTAATCTTGCTATGGATTCAAAGGTTTCATCGATGTTTATTCCTTCTTCCTGACAATAACCTTGCACGACCAACTGAGCTTTATTTCTAACGACCTCACCTTGTTCATTCATTTTATTTTTATAAACTCCTTTAATTCCAATTATAGTTTTGTCCTCAGGTCTAGGAACAAGTTCCCATACATTATTTCTGGTGAATTGATTCAGTTCTTCTTGCATAGCAAGAATCCATGAATCATCAGATGATGGTTCTTTTGGATTTTTGGATTCAATAGTTGATATAAAAGCTACATTACTCGTCTTGTTTAGTTGATTTCTAGTTCTAACATAAGATCCAATATTCCTGGTATATTTTCTATAGGATGATCTTTTAAAAGCCTGATCCTTTTATTAGGATGAATAGTTTCACAATTGTTTTATTTGATTCATTATTTAAAACAACAAAATCATCTTCATAATTTGTTTGAACAAAATCTTTGAAATTTTCATCAAAAGATACATGCATTATTTCTTCAATTGTGTTAGTTTTTTCTAAATTGAAAACTCTATATGTTTTACTTTCATTAGAATATCCGATAAAGATTCCTATGTCGGATTTTGATCAAATTTATCCAAATTGTCGTTTGTATTTAGAATAAAGCATTTACTTCCAAAAACTTTAAAATAAGATACCTTTGGTTTCTTATTGAAAAGAAGTTCATATGGTATTTTATTGGTTAGAGGTCTAATTAAAATCCTATTAAGAATGTAACAAGCGGTATCGACTACTTCAGCCCAAAAATTTCTTTGTAATTTACTGTTTGAAAGCATAGTTCTTTCACACTCTTGAATCGTCCTATTATTATGCTCTACTACTTCGTTTTGTTGTGCAGTTCTTGGAAAAAAACTTATGAGTTATTCCTTTTTTATTATAGAAATTCTCAAAATTTTCATTTTCAAATTCTCCACCGTGATCACTACGAATAGTTTTGATTTTCAAAGAAAGTTAATTTTTAATTCATTTTGCAAAAGTTTTAAATAAACCAAAAGAATCACTTTTATGTTTCAATTATAAAAACATATTCACTGTGATTTATTGACTGAATTTGAGAGGGACCAAACAGATCTAAATAAAGTAACCCAAGAGGTTTTGAAGTTGAAATCATATCTTTCAATTTGAATGAACTCTTCTTAAGTTTTCCTATTTGACAAGCATCACATATACTATCTACTTTAAAATCCATTTTAGGAAGACCTCTTTCTAGATCAAGTTTAGAAAGTCCACATAAGAGTTTGAAATTCAAATGTCTAAATCTTTCATGCCAAATCCAAGGGTCACTTGTATTAGCCAAAAGACAGGTTATCATTTGGGATCTTCATGCTGAGAATATAAATATTTTTCTTCCTAATTCCTTCAAAGATAATATTTGATTTATTATCTTCGATGTGACATTTATCCTTTCAAATTTAATTTTATATCCCTTGTCACATAGTTGATTTATGCTAAGTAAATTGTGTCTTAAATTCCTAACTAACAAAATATCGAAAATAGTAGGAGTTTAGAGTTACCAACATTGCTGGTGACAATCACATATCCTTTTGAATTGTCTCCAAAGTTGACCATTCCTTCATCTTTATAAATTACGAAATTTAGTATCTACGGATTACCAGTCATGTATCTCGAACATCCACTACGAAGTATCCATTTGTTTTTCTTGATTTGCACCATTTGTCCATTGAATGTTGATTTTTCAAAAGCAATATAACACATCTATTCCTACACAACCCACTAATTCGGTAGATAACTTGATTTTCTATAATAACACTATGTAGACTTATGAGATAATGATGATTTGGACAATTTTGAACTAGAGTTAATAGAATCTCCAAAAATTTCCATTTTAAACTTTTTCACAATTCAAATTATGATAACTTTGAAAACCAATGCTCTAATACCAAATATAGGAAATGCAGATTACAGATCTTAAGGCAGAATTAACACTAGAGGGAGGGGGAATAGTATTAAATTAAGTTTATGAATCTTTTTGAAATCTTTTCAAATTAAACCTAAGTAGATGCAATTCACAAACATAGAGACAATCAAAGAACCAGAGACAAATGCAAATAGTAAATAAAAGCAGTAAAGGAAAGACATACCAAAATCTTATACCGATTCGGAGATACCTTACATCCAGTCCCACATAATTTCTTGTGTATATTTCTTTTCAAATATAATGTCGACGATACAACCTCGATTTCAGAGCCACGAGATACACCCTCCTATTTCCAAGTCCAGGGCAAACTCTCTTGATTTAACAAGGCTATAAGATCACCTAATTGATTTACTGGCTACAACCACACCCAATTGATTTACAGACCATAATCACATTGTTTCCAATCACACTTTGATAGAAAGAGACTTGATACACTTCAGTCTTTCGATCTCTGATTACAAATGATCCTATAGCTCTGAATAATACCAAGATCCTTGAGAGAGAGTGGAAGAGAATCAAACTAAAGACAATCGAGTTTGATTCACTTAGAATTTCAGCATAATTTTGTTAAAGCATTTGAAATGTAAAAGTATATTTGAGTGGAGAAGAAGGAGTGAAGAAATGAAGAAAAACTTATTAAAATTCGTTGAAAACAACTGATATATATAGGAGAGCAATGGTCATGTCCATTCGCTAAACCTTATGAGGGATAGATACTTCTTTTGAAAATTTGAAATTTGAAATCCATGTCCACATGGGGGTATAGTGATGTCGACATGCCTATGTTATTTTTGAAAATTGATTTTTGTTTAAAACAATTTCTAAAATTTGTAAATGATTTTGAATATGGTTTAAACTTATAAAAGAGTTCTAGAAAGTACTCTTAAAATATATAATCTACAATATAAAATTAATATTGAAATCTAAGTAAAGTCTTCTTTAAAATATTTTTTTTAGATTTAAAGCTAAAATATTAAAACCGAGAGATAGTTTAAAAACAACAAATGATTTTGAAATTAATATAATTAAAAATTGTTTTTTAATTAAGCCTAAAATATTTAAACCGAGAGAGAGATGTCTTTTTAAAAAGATAGTTTTGAAAAAATCTTACAATACGTCATTTTGAAATTTTCGTGGATTCCATTCCACTAGAGAAGGTCGTGGGTTCCATCCCACTAAAGAGGTCATGGGTTCCATCCTATTGTTAAAGTGAGAAGGTGGATTCCATTCCATAATTAAAATTCGAATAAAAAGTTTAGTGCTATTAAGAAGTTTTAACATAAATCTAGACTCTGTTACTTATCTTGATATCTGGAACTCTTGATAATCTTGATACTTATAAGTCTTCAGCCTTGATTTCTACAATCTTGAATTCGTCGGTCTTGAATCTCCGCACTATACAGTCTTCTTTCTCAATACCTGCATATATATATATATATATTATATATTATATATTATATATTATATATATATATATATATATCCTGCATATACATATATCTAGACAGGATATTAGTATTATAATAAAACCTACGGTTTTTGTCATCAAAACCATCATCTCAGAAGCTAACATGGACGTATATTCCATCCTATTTATATTGTATAAATTTTCCTTATAATATGTAGAGATGACTCATTTCCTTACTTTACAATTGATGTGTTCCGACAGACCCAGTAGCTCGGCACTTTGAGATGTTGTTAACACTCTTATGGCAGTTTCGATAGGATAAAGAGCTATTGAAACTCTCCTTTCGGACTAAAATCTTCTTGCCTACAGCCTGTTACAGGAGATCCGCAACATAGTCATTATCCAAATAGCTTCTAGTGATGACAACGTCAACGATGATGATAACAATCTGGTTGGAGGGGGCAAGGCTGATCCATATTTTCCCCAAGCCCAAGTCTTGGGGCTAGTGTTGAAGAAAATATATTGAAAAGTACTAAAGGAAGCCGAGGAAGGCAAAATTATTGGTGAAAGTGGCAAGGCTGGCTATAGTAACATTGATGTGGGTCATGAGTCTCAACCTGAACATTCTTGGGACGATCAACTGCCTGCTTCGAGGAAGAGGTTGATCTTGAAAATCTATAAGGCGTAGACTTATGCCAAGCCTCCATTAGTCACAAACGCAAAGAAAACTCCATCTCTTCCCTAAATAAGCACATTTGCCGGCTTATGGCCAATTCATACCGAGTTCGACTCTTTCGATGTTGATAATATCAGTATCAAGTGCATTGACCCCCTATTTGTGTTGATAAGGAATTAATCCCTACTAATATAGAAGAGGGTACTCCAATAAGTAAAGCTCTAATGCATAGTCCGTCGGTGGGGATACTAGGATATCAAGCGCATGTGCACTTCACAACACACGCATTTGACCAGTGTCCTTGCGCATTGTATCTAACTTGTTTTATTACATGTATAGGATCCATAGAGAAAAGGAAATACGTATATCGATTTTGAAGGACAAAGCATTCCAAGCACAAAGGATTTGTCGAGTTCGTACCATCAAGTAAGCGGTCCCGATTATGAGTTAAGCTATTGTTCTTGACGAGAAAGAGATGACTGAGATAGAAGCAGTTAAGATAGAGATCATTCATTATGTGACTCTACTTCCAAGTATTGCCCTATTTCAATATTGCCTCCTTCTAGAGGTCCATACAGGCAACTCGATCATCACATTGACATCCCACCTGATGACGGTTCTCTTGTTCCACCGCCAACTTCTATTCTTATGTAACCCTGGCACCATCTCATTCGAGATGGTCCTCTGATCATAGGCATCCGAAGACTGGCTTTGAAACTTCCAAGATATGAATGGTAAAGAAATTCTATAGCCCTACCTATCTCTATGGAAGAACAGCTTGCGGCCAATGCCCGACTGACCAAACTAAAGGAAAAACTCCAAACATTTGCTTTGATGGTCTTATGTTTGTGCCTAACCTAAAAGGAATCTCTACCGACGTCCAAAAGATATCCATCGATTTCGTGGTCAATATCCACAATCAGTAATTGAATGGTTAAAGGTAGTTGAGAAAACTTCCGAAGTCTCCAAGGATAGGCAACTGGAGATCGATAATTAGAAACCCGTCTAAGACGACATTAAGAGAATCATTGCTAATCTCAATGCTGAGGTCGAGAAACTAAGAACATCCCAAGTAAAACCAAGAAGAAAGCCGAGGGGGCCATCAAGGCACTTGAAGAGAAGCTAATTAAGTGTCCAAATGAAATGGAGAGGGCTTTCCACCGAAATCATGCTCTGTAATAGAGAGGGATACCTCAAACAGAAATGTGAGTGAGCTGAAAACCAAGCTAATGCATGAAACAAAGTAAAAGGATGAAGCACTCCAACAAGCAAAGATTTATTGTGTTGAGTTTCTCCATTCTGGGAAGAAAGAGAAAAAGAGCTCGAGCGTATTAAAGAAGTTGATGCACTCATCAAAAGAGAAGTTGAGGCCACAGAACAATGGGCAGAAGAGTGTGTGATGGAGAAGTCAGAACCACTGTTGAACCAGTACAATGCCAACACGTTGAAATTTTGAAGCTTGGAGTGCTTCAAAAATGGCTTTCATAGAATCCTTTCCCTCTTCGAGGAGCAGATCGTTGAAGAAGAGATAGATTTCCTCGAAGGTAGCGAGGTGGATTTGGAACAGTTAGAGAAAGAAGTCTTTGTATGATAAGAACCCAAGGTATTGAAGGATGTTTGGCTTATACTGCATTCGGTGCTTACCTCTATAATACATAAAGACTTGGGTGAAGGCTCTGAATTAATGCTACATTATGCTACTGCCATCCAAATGCTTGGGTCCTAACCTGCTCTGAATTCATCCTCTGATCCTAGGTACGATACTGAGAGGCCTGGAATCGACAGTCCTACCATTCTCTCTTCAATTCCTATGGGGAACACCGACGACACTCCGGCCTGCACTGAACCCCAAATTGGAGAAGGTATCTCGTTAACTTCTCCTTTTTCAAAAGAGTTGACGTGTTGTTGATTAACATAGCTAATCTTTTTCTCTTTGTTTCTGAAGCTTCAGGTCAGCCCCATATTGCTTCGGTCCTCAAAAAGGACTCTCATCCGGGACTATAAGTACCGATAACAACACTAGCTACTATTACCACTTCAACAACGATTCCAACCATCCTAGTTGATGGTACTCTCGGTCTTGACAAGCAGATGATTGATGCTTTATTGGATGAAGGAGCTGGTGGGACCCAAAAACTCAAATTGATGAAGATGATGTTATTACTAGGATCTCCAAGCCCCTATCCAATCTGACCATGCATGATCTCCAGTGGGAACTTAGGAAAGACATCCTCCTTACCACAGAGATCAAGCAGGAGAAGCTTGAAGTTATTTCTCTTCCTCTATCCATCGCCTTACCATGGCAGACTATTTTTGCTCCAGTCTATATTCCTTCATCTGAGAGCGCTCAAAGCACATCCATAGGATCCTCGCAAAGCATTTCGACCTTCATTTCTCTGTTTGGGTATGCTTAAATTGTGCCTGCTGGATCATTATGGAGCACTCCACCCAAAGTCATATGAAACATGTGTAAGGAGGAAAGAGAAAAGATGAGGGCGCTAGTGACGCATCTCCAAGTGATAAAATTAGAAAAGGAAAAAGAAACTGAAAAAGTAAGCATTGGTTATTTTGTGCACATGGCCTCTTTTTGGATTTTTTCCAAATTTGTGTGTGTTCGGCCCCCACTTTAGCCTTTTGTTCCTAGCGTCAATGACGCTTGTTGTAAGCTTTTGAAATTTCATGCGAATAATAAAGGTTTTTGTTTTGTTAACTCCTTGCATGTATTTGTCTTAGTACTTAAGAAATACGCATTTCATTCAATGTACTTGCAATATATTTCTATGAGCTATTAACATCGGATAAAATCCTTAGTCCATTTTATAATTTTTTGGTTTTACTTGTTCTTATGAACATAGAGTAATCATTGAAGTAACAAACTATGAGAATTGGTAGAGACTAGTCACCTAGGATCAATGAGTTAAGTATCCTTTTCAAGGATAATAATTTTCGATCATGCCAAACTTTGGGCAATAGTTTTAGTAAGCTACTTAGGATCGTAGTTCGTACATCCCCATCCAGGATATTTACATTTAATCACACTTAAATGAATCTAGGAATTGATCGAAGGCTCGTAAGTTAGTTCTTGCCTTACATAAGGCATGGATCTTTCATTTTGCCTACTCCAAGAAAGGTGTTGGGGATTGGACGGTCTCCTCATGTCCATTTCAGTTTATACTCACCCCCAATCCGTGGGCAAGAGTTGAGCAAGTGAATAATCATATCACGTTCGTTGTGATTTATACTCTGGCCGCCACATCAAGGGAGAGAGTTGTACACTGATGGTTATGTCAAATCCGATTTGAGTTTATACTATCACCCGAATCCAAGGACAAAAGTTGTTCGACGGATAGTCGGGTCACATCCATTTAGTTTATACTCCTGCCTCCAATCCGAGGACAAGAGTTATTTGATAGAATGTCGATCACACCCGTTTTAGTTTATACTACTGCTCCTACACCGGAAGCAAGATTTATCTAGAGTCTATCGCTAGATATGAAGAATAAATTTAAGGATTCGATCATGAACCATAGGAGTTTTGGTTGGCAACTAACTCCAGGTACCTGCACAGCTGCATTATTCACATGCAGATTCGTTCGAGTCGATCATCACAACTCTTAAGTAATCGAAAAACAGAGAATTTTATTCCATAAAAGACAGGAAATGTTAGAATCTCTCTCACTAAATGGCTCTAGGTAATTATTTATGAATTTATCTCTAAGTGAAATAGCATCGTAGGTGCTTTTCATTCCATGCCCTCAAAAGTGAAATCTCATCAATCATCGCAAGCCCGAAGATTCCATCTTCAAGCTTTTATCACCAACACTGGAATAGATACCCACTCCTTGCATAAGGCAATGTGGATGAAGCTATCATCCTTCAGCTTATCCACCTCTTCTTTGAGTGCAGCGGATCTCTCCAAACCCAAACTACTATGTTACTGTTTCACAGGTACGCATTTGGGATTTATATTTAATGCATGGCTCGTTATCTCCGACAAGATCCCATGCATGCCCGAGTGCGTCTAGGGAAACACATCCAAGTTCACGCAAAGGAAGCAAACCAACTCCTTCATCACACTTGCACTAATATGTGATCTGATGTTCAAGACCCAATTTGGATCATCCTGGCAAATTGGAACGATAATTGTTAACTTAACCGGAGCTGTCCGTCCACCTTCAGGCTCTTTTCGTCGATCCACGTCATCATCGAACCGACTGGGTTGCTAAAGTCAAGGCTTAGATTGTAGTTGCTATGCATCTAAAGCTTTATTATAGAGGGTCCCCTCCATATTTTTCCTTTCTCCCTTTGCCTTGCTTTCTTTAGCTTGATGATGTAGCATTTGCGGCTAGTTACCTAATCTCCCAAGATAATCCCTATGCTATTCTCTATAGGAAACATCGTAATCAAATACCAAGTTTCTATAGCCACTCTGAACTCAGCCAAGTCAGTCGGCCTTGAAATGCAGTCAGGCTGAGTAAAGGTTTAATAGAAAAAAAGGCACAAACCTCACTCTTTTGCGATCTCCCTTTCCATGTAACACTTGTAATTCAAAAAATTGTATCGCTTTAGTAGCCATCACATCGAACCTTTATACTCGAGAGTTATAAGGTTTCAAATTCTTCTCTTCCAGGATCATCTGATCATAAGCTCTCTTGAACAAGGTATTGACTGAACTCCCATAGTCAACTAACACTTTCGAATAATAGTAGGACCAATCGTGGCAATGATCATTAGTGGTTCAATCGTGGGAGCTTCCACTCCATCAGTATCTCTATTTCAAAAATGATATCATCAGCCATCATTCTACATTGTTTTGCTAAAGTCCCATCCTCAACAGTATAACAACTTTCACTCTCTGCATGTTTAATAGCACCAACATATTTGTCTCTCTCCACTAGACTTTTATTAGCAGGGTGTGGCCCACCGATAATGTATTAATCACCAATCATTTTTATTGCCTCTTGAATGCATCTGCACCAGGATTAGCTTTCCCCTATTAGAAAGATGACCCAAGAGAATTAGAGTTACCTAGCCTGCTATCCTTCTATCCTATGCAGCTTTCACATATGTTGTAACTTTTTTTAGTGAATCAACCCCTCAATCACATCATGCAAGTGTACTCGTTGGTATTATGACCGTGAGTTTCATGGAATCTATAGAACTAGCTCGACATTCTTTCCTTCTCAGTTGACTCTCTTAGAGTCGGTGTTCATGACTTAGTTGACTAGAGCACCCGTTTAGTAAGCGAAAGGTCCTAAGTTCGGTTCATAATGAAAGCACCAAAACGTTTGAAACAAAAATGGCATAAACACTCAAAAGTTTATGTAAAGAATAAAATATGAAGCCATGTAAATGAAGATGAGACATAAACAAACATAATCGTTTATAGTGATTCGGTAGGGCAAGGCCCATGTACACTTTAAGATTTTATTGCTTATATTTGACTTAGAGGTAGAAGTTCTTAGGGTAGGTACAACTCTGACACTTAGGTTTTTAGCATTACAAGAGTAAAGAATAGGGAAGAGCTAAGGCCAAAAGATCCTCAAAAATGATCCCTACCCTCCTGTTTATAAAGGTGGAGAGCCTAATATCTCACATATAATACCTTCAAGTCGTTATCCATGATTTAGACCAATTCTCCTAAGAAAGTAAGTGCCAACTCATTAACTTGTATAGCTTGGTACAACTCCAAGGTTAGGGGTCAGTACCGACTCATAGGATAGCCAATATGGCTGTCTCCAACTCTTTATCTTGGGTCATCTTATAGCTAGCTTTGTGATTCCATAGTTGTTTTTACCACCATTAGCTTGCTTCTAGGTCAAAATCATGGAATTATAAAAGAATATCATTGCAGTTTCAAGTGTTCATGAAGATTGAAGGAGAATTGCGTTCATTGGAAATAGGATTTTGGCATTAAGAGGAGGTAACAAGTAGAAGATGGGGTCCACTTGAGGTGGAAATATGACTCGATACTGACTCGCATTGTGGGGTCCGTACCGATCCCTAACTTAGGTGAATTATTTATCGTCTTGGTTTGGGTCGTTTTCTCTTTGGCCTTACCATTCTTTCTATGATTGGTTTTTAAACTCCTTGGTTATCTCTCTAGGATTCCTAACTTGAAAATTCCAAGTTCGATTCGCCTAGTCTACCCAAACATTGCCTGGTCAAAAGGCTAGACAAAAATATACATAAAATTGATATATATTTTTAGGATATTTTAGAAGCATGGACTAGCTATGTAAAAGGATTATTTAAATAGTTTAAATTTGAGATTTCGTAAGTAGTTTAAATACAAAAATTTAAATAAAGAATACTAGAAAGAATTTAGAGGGTGCAAATAATTGTAAAATATTAAAATGTTGGTATTTGAAGCTAAAACCGAATTTTGCAATGTAATGTATGACGAATTTGTTAAGATAAATGAACAATAAATTATTTTTGTTAATACAATTTATGTATATTAATTACGTTATGCGATTTATATATCTTTATATTTGAATGAAAAAATTTTATCACCTTTTTTGATATGCATATATTATACATATTGAAACCTTCATATTCGATTTACTAAATGAATTAACTAATATTTATTGATTGAATTTATTCAAATAATGTAAATTCTAGATTACATAATTATTTAAAATATTGATTTAAATGTATAATCTTAGGTGATACCGAGGAGAATATTGTAAATTACAATAGAAATTTCAAAATGAAGGTATTTGACATTAAAAAAAAAGAATTTTTACGATGCAATGAAAGATAAGTATACTGATATAAATGAGTTATAAAATTATATTCATAAAGAAATTCGTAATTATTATTTATCTATATAATTTATGACATTTGGTTGATGTCTTTATATATTTGAGCAAACTTTTTTGTATATTTTTACTAGTATGAAAACAGTATAAATAATTAAATTTCATATCATATAAAACATAATAGAAAATAATACTGAATTTGTTTAAATATTTTAAGATTACATAATTAATTCTAATACATGGAGTTAAATGTAAAATATTAGAAGGGAACTGAGGATGATTTCGTGAATGATACAGAAAAATTTAAAATAAAGGCATTTGATATAAAAGAAAGTGATATTTAATGCACTATATGATGAAATTATTTAGATAATTGAATTATAAATTGAATTTGTTATTATAATTTACATTAATGTATGTATCTTTTGTCTTATATAACTTATGTTTCTTTACATTAATGAAAAGGTCATTTTACCATATTTGTTTATATAAGTATGGAGCAAAATTTCCATATTTTTATAATTTAGTTGATGAATTAGTAAATATTAATTAATTGAATTTATATAATTAATTTAAATTAAAATTGCATAATTAATTTAAATATATGGGTTAAATGTGAAATACTAGAAATAACACGGTGATTTTTTTAATAATTGCAATAATTTTGAAGGATAACATTTTAAGTTGAGAGTAGAATTTTACAGTACAGTCTATAATAAATTTGTTAAGATAAAAATATTATAAATTAAATTTGCCTTTATTGTTTGATTTGATTAATATATTATAGTTGAATAAAATATTGCTATTTTGGTTGTATAATAGTGTTATACATATTGAAATGTCATTCTTTAATATTTATTAGAAATATAAACAAATATTAGTTAACTAAACTTATTTGAATAGTTTAAATTTTTGGTTTTTTAATTAAGTTAAATGTATGTACTTTTTTGGCAAGGCTGGCCAGTTTTTATAGTGGACCATCCACTTTTTATTACAAAAAAAGTAATGAATACAAATATGATACAAGAGTTAGGCCAATTACTTAAACTACTAAACATGGTTTCCATAGTGTCTCGAACACTAACAACTCACATTTCAAAACACCACACAAACAAATTTTTACTTGCACTACGCAGGGTACAAACTACGACAATCAAGTTGCACTAGGAAATCCCATAAACACTCACCTTACAAAACCACGATAACTCTAAAACAAACTAAATTTAATAAATAAACAAGTTACCATAGGAACAAAATGCAGCTCCCTAATGACCTTCCATCCATTTACAAATCAGCAACATAGCAGACTGAGACAAATTCATCAAACCAAAGCAAAACTTCGAAAATAACATAACAAAAAATGGACCAAAAAGCTCCAAAATAACAAGCACAATGCATGTAAATAAGTTACAACAAGCAGGCATGGCCATGAGCAGACTCAACTCTGAACCAGAGGATGCAACCATCCATAAACCCAAGTTGAAGCACTGCAACCATAACCAAAGACACTGACCCCCATTACAAACAATCGCCAAGGTCTGATTTATGATGACAAGGCATATAATAGTACAAAGACCAAAAAAAACTAAACCAGAGCCACAAAGCAACCAATAACATAAGAAAACCAAATCCTAAGTGAAAAGCAGAGAGTAGACACAGAGGAGCCAACATAAAGCACAACAAGCAACAGTATTAAAGACACTCCGTCATTAAAGCGATCTAATGAGAAGTCCGCACTGATACATGGAAGGGGATTTAGGAAAAGTATCGAACAATTACTAATAACCAGAATCGAACATCTACGATGAAGCCAAAGTCATAACCAAACTCTCCCTACTACTAAAGAAATAAAAGCCGTAAACCCTAAACATGAGATCCAAATTTGTTGCAGGATCGAATATCGAACCTGATGATGAGCGAAAGGGATAATCTGCAAAGAGGAGTAGTAGGGAGAAGTAAGATATATAGACATATATATATATATATATATACATATACATATACATATATATATATACATACATATATATATATATATATATATAGCACACAACAACAGGAAAAGCTAGGGGAGAATGGCAGAGTAGAGGAATGGAAAGGGAAACAGAAGCAATTAGAAGGAGAGTAGTAGAAGCAACAGTTGTAAAAAAGGAAAATCCCTAGTCTCCATTGACGTGTGCTTCAAAATTAATATAGTTGTATAGTTGAAGCATTTTTAAATGTATGGGCTCAAATATAATGTTAGGAGATAACTGATGAATTATTTGTAAATAATTGTATAACTTATATATATATATATAATGTAATGTAAAATGATGGTATAGGATTTGTACAATAAGTGTAAAATGGTAAATTAAATGATCTAAAAATAAAATGTCGAGATAGAATCAAGGAGAAGAGTGAAAACTCCTAGAACTAATAAGAGAGATAGAAATTCTTCTGTTTTACTATTATTTAATATTTCATACTCATCCCTTTTTGTCTTTCTTTTATATACGTCCTTGTTTGTTCATTTTAAAATTCATTTTTCAAATGTACATTCTCATTAAAAATTAACTAAGTTTCAAATCTCACATTATTGTCTTCATCTCTCACATTAATCATCTTCCTCTTTAAACTATCGCTAATCTCAATCTCGACTTTCCTGTTGCTTTTTCTCATATTTAGCAAGAATTTTGTTCGAATTCGTCATTATTTATGTCATCTTCTTCGTCTTCTATCCTTTGTTTTTTGTTGATTTGTAGTTAACGATGAGAGATTCATATTAAAATTTAATTTTTTTTATTTTATCTTATTTTCCCTTTTTTAGTTCAGGAGTTATATTAAATGGTGGTTATAGCATATCAATTCAGATTATTCATTTGTTGTCGAAGAATGGGTTCAAGATTTGTTTCTAGTTATTTTCTGTTGTTGAATGATAGGTACAACACTAGGTTGAATTAAATGCTATTATTTTTATCTTTGTGGTAACTAGTATAGTTGTATTTTGTTATGTAGTGGTTTCTTAAATGAATTTATGTTGGTAAATCTTTGGCATCATGTAGAATGTCATGAAAAGAGTAGGATGATGAATATTTGTCAATGGATTATTATTCAAGCCAATATTATCATGGAAAATATTTCTATATTAACTTGTTTACTTTATCCTATTTATATTGCTGCTTTTTATATTAATATTATTTACGTATTTGTGCAGGCTTGGTACTATTGGCATGCTTGTAGTTTTATGTTGGCTAATGATATTCATAATAGGTGTAACGATACGCCGTTATGACCCTCGCATGTCGACGCTAAGACATCCACAGTATTCATGTGCCGAGCACCCACGTGCTGAAAAGATGAATTATTAGGGTAAAATAAATGGAAATGGAAATTGACCAAGAAAGAAGAGAATATAATATTTGAATTTCACTACCGGAATGATAATATATAATATCAAAAGAACAGTACAAAGGGTTACTCCAATACAGAAATTTCAAAATTACAAAACCTAAGCACAACCATTAGCCCAGACAGCTATAACCGCCTGTCCTCACAAATGTTGATGTGTTCAATATAGTAATGTGTCAGTTCCTGAGATAATGGTTTCGATGACAACAACCTTAGGACTTGTTATAAAATATAAATATTAATATTCCTATCTAGATATATATGTATATGTAGGGTGTGTATATATGTGCAGGTACTGAGAATGAAGGTGGTACATTATAGAGATTCAAGATTGGGTATAAAGATTCAAGACTAATGAATTCAAGACTGAAGAAATCAAGATTAAGACTCATGAGTATCAAGAGTTCGAGATAAGTAATATAGTCTAGATTAATGTTAAAACTTCATAATAGCAATAAAATCTTTATTCGGATTTTTATTGTGGAATGGAATCCACCTTCTCTCCTTAATAATGGGATGGATTCCACGATCTCTTTCGTGGGATGGAATCCACGACCTTCTCTACAGAAATGGAATCCATGAAATTTTCAAAATGATTTATTTTTAGTTTTTTTTCATTACTATCTTTTTAGAAGTCATCTCTTTCGGTTTTCATATTTTAGCCATAATTCAAAAAATATTTTTATTAATTTCAAAATCATTTCTTGGTTTTAAACTATCTCCTGGTTCTAATGGTTTTAGCTTTAATCTCAAAATATTTATATATTTACTTTTTTATTAACTTTACACTATAAATTATATATTTTCTAAAAAAAATTATAAGTTTAAACTTACAAAGTTTAGAAATTGTTTTGACAAGTCTTAGAATAGGAATCATTTTAAAGAAAAATTAATTTTCAAATTTAACATAGCATGTCGACATCCCTCATCCTCCCATATCGACATGGTAGCCATAGTATTCAAAATTCAAATTTTCAACAGAAATGCGTATTCATCATAACCTTTCACGAATGGACTTGGCCTTTATTCTCCTATATATACCAGTAGTTTTCAACGAATTTTTACTTAAGTTTTCTTTGTTTTCTCTCATGTTTCTCTTTCATTCTTATTTTCAGACATTCTTAACAAAACTCAGTTGAAATCCTAAGTAAATCAAAATCTATCGTTTCTAGTTTGATTCTCTGCCACTCTCTCTCAAAGATCTCAGTGCTATTCAGTGTTATAGGATCATTTGTAATCAAAGAAGTGTATCGGGTCTCTATACCAAAATGTGATTGGAAATGGTGTGATTATGGCCCATAAATCAACTGAGTGTGATTGTAATTCGTAAAGCAATTAGGCATCTTGTAACATGGTTAAATCAAGAGAGTTCTCCCTAGACTCGAAGATAGGAGGGTGTATCTTAGGTCTTGAAATTGTGGTTGTAATATCGACAATCTATTTGGAAAAAAAATTACATAAGAAATTATGTAGGACTGTATGTAAGGTAACTTCGAACTGGTATAAAATTCCGGTATGTTCTTTCTTTTCCTGCTTTTATTTACTATTTACAACTATGTCTGATTCTGTGATTGTTTCTATGTTTGTGAATTGCATCTGATTGGGTTTAATTTGAAAAGATATCAAAAAGATTCATAAAATAAATTAAACACTATTCACCCCCCCCCCCAATCTAGTGTTAATTCTGCCTTAAGATCTGCAATCGGCATTTCCTACATTTGGTATTAGAGCATTGGTTTTCAAAGTCATCATGATTTGAATTTTAAAAAGGTCTAAAATGCCAGTTTTTGAAGATTCTGTTAAAACTAGTTCAAAACTTTCTAAATCATCATTGTCTCATAAGTATGCATATTGTTATTATAGAAAATCAAGTTATCTATGGAATTGGTGTGTTGTGTAAGAACAGATGTGTTATATGGTTTTGAAGAATCAACACTCAATGGATAGATGGTGCAAATCACGAAAAACAAATGGATACTTGACAATGGATGTTCAAGATATATGACTTATAATTCGGAGATACTGAATGACGTAATTTATAAAGATGAAGGAATTGTCAACTTTGGAGACAGTTCAAAAGGATATGTAATTGGCATTGGTAATATTGGTAACTCTTAAACTCCTACTATTTCTGATGTTTTGTTAGTTGGGAATATAAAAAATAAATTACTTAGCATAAGTCAACTATGTGACAAGGGCTACAAAATTAAATTTGAAAATGATAAGTGTCATATTGAAGATAATAAATCAAATATTATCTTTGAAGGAATTAGGAAGAAAAATATTTATATTCTCGATATGAAAATTTCAAATGATAACCTATGTCTTTTGGCTGGTACAAGTGACCCTTGGATTTGACATAAAAGATTTTGGCATTTGAATTTCAAACTCTTATGTAGACTTTCAAAACCTGATCTAGTAAGAGGTCTTCCTAAAATGGATTTTAAAGTAGATAGTATATGTGATGCTTGTCAATTAGAAAAACTTATGAAGAGTTCATTCAAATTGAAAGACATGATTTCAACTTCAAAACCTCTTGAGTTACTTCATTTAGATTTGTTTTGGTCCATCTCAAATTCAGTCAATAAATCATAGTAAATATGTTTTTGTAATCGTAGATTATTACTCTAGATTTACACCGACAATATTTTTGAAACGTAAAAGTGATGCTTTTGATTTATTTTAAACTTTTACAAAACGAATTCAAAATCAACTTTCATTAAAAGTATAACTATTCATAGTGATCACGCTGGAGAATTTGAAAATGAAAATTTTGAGAATTTTTGTAATAAAAAAGGAATAACTCGTAATTTTTTGTTTCCACAAACTCCACAACAAAATGGAGTGGTTGAGTGTACAAAGAGGACGATTCAAGAGTGTGCAAGAACTGTGCTTTCAGATAGTAAATTACCAAGAAATTTTTGGGCTGATGCGGTCGCTACAGCTTGTTACATTTTGAATAATATTTATTTAGACCCCAAACCAATAAAACTCATTATGAACTTCTTTTTAATGAGAAACCAAAAGTATCTTATTTTAAAGCTTTTGGAAGTAAATGCTTTATTCTAAATACTAAGGACAATTTGGATAAATTTGATCCTAAATCTGACAAAGATGTCTTTATTGGATATTCTATTAGAAGTAAAGCATACAGAGTTTTTAGTCTAAAAACTACCACCATTGAAGAAACAATGCATGTATCTTTTGGTGAAAATTGCAAAGATTTTGTTCAAATAAATGATGAGGATGATTTTGTTACTTTAAATAATGAATCAAATAAAACAAATTGTGAAACTGTTCATCCTAATACAAGGATTGTGAAACTGTTCATCCTAATACAAGGATCGGGTTTTTAATAGATCATCCAATAGAAATTATATTAGGAAACATTGAATCTATTATTTGAACTAGAAATCAACTAAACAAGACGAGTAATGTATCTTTTATATCAACTATTGAACCTAAAAATATAAAGGAAGCATCATCTAACGATTCATGGATTCTTGCTATGCAAGAAGAACTGAATCAATTCACCAGGAATGATGTATATAAACTTGTTCCTAGACCTGAGGACAAAACTGTAATAAGAATTAAATGAGTTTATAAAAAAAATGAATGAACAAGATGAGGTCATTAGAAATAAGACTCGGTTAGTCGCGCAAGGTTATTGTCAATAAGAAGGAATAGATTTTAATGAAACCTTTGCACCCATAGCGATTCATTAGTATTTTACTTGCATTCGCAAACCACAACAATTTCATATTATTCCAAATGGATGTCAAAAGTGCCTTTTTAAATGGTTTTGTTAAAGAATACATGTCAAAAGATGTTGATCAAAAACTATATAGGAGAATGATTGCATCGCTACTCTACATAACTGAGAGTAGGCCTGATATCATGCATAGTGTCTGTCTCTATACAAGATGCCAATCTCAACCCAAAGAAACCCATTTAAAAGCTATTAAACATATCCTAAGATATGTTGAACACACTTTCGACTATGGCCTATTTTACCCTAAAAATGATTCGTTTGATTTAATCTCGTATTGTAATGCTGACTATGTTGGTTGTAAATCAGACCGAAAAAGTAGAAGTACAACTTGTCACTTTTTAGGACATTCTCTGGTTTCCTAGTTCAGTAAAAGGAGAAATACTGTCACGATCAACAACTGAAGTAGATTATATCTCTGCAGCTTTGGCTCGTTCTCAAGTTATCTATATGCAGAAGACCCTGAAGGATTTTGGATTAAATATTTCAAAATTACCAGTTTATTATGACAAAACAAGTGCAATAAATTTATCCAAAAATCCTACTCATCATGCCAAAACCAAACATATTGATATCAAATATCATTTTCACAAAGATAATATAAGTAAAGAGATTATTTCTCTTGAATTTATCAATACCGAGGATCAAATAGCTTATTTTCTTAACAAACCCTTGAATCAATCAACCTTTACTAAATTAAGAAGAGAACTAAGCATTTGTTCCATAACTGAGCTATAGAACATAGATATAGTAAAACATATCTAAATAAATAGAGAAAAACATAATTGTTAAAATTTTCACAGGGATGTCGACATGCCCCTGCCCCCATGTCGATATACAACGGTAAAATTTGAAATTTTGATTTTCCCTCTAAAATTAGTTTGATAGTTATATAATCATGACGGTTTGAATTCTTCTATCTTCTTATTTCATTTCTTTGTAATAAACTTCTGAAAATATATAGTAATGGACTCCTCTTCTAAATCAAACCAAAAATGCTACTTTTTCCTTCCCTTCTCCTAATTTTTTTCCATTCCAATGTACTACATTGGCTCGAGTAATGAAGATCGAGGAAATTATGAAGTATTCTCTGCAAATTCTGACGGAATTACAGGTCATGCAAATAAGCAGAGGAAAGGAACAAGAGAAACAAGGCAAGATTCTTAGAAATATGTAAAAAATTCTAATGGATAATCATGTTGACCCTATCGTGATTAAAGATGATTCCCCTAACATACGTATTCCTAATCCATTAGAGGACGACGAAGAAAAAGAAGAAGAAGAAGAAGAAGAGAAAGAAGCACAAATGGATGTGGGCGATAAATTTATTTGTCTTGGAGAAGTCTATTTTGACAAAAATGGTAATTTGGTCGAACAACATGGAAACTTTTGTCTCCATTATCCTAATTGTTTGATTCACAAGTCACCAATCATCAAGAAGTCCCGTTAGATTTTTATCATATTAATTTTTTTATTTTGTATAATTTTATATATTTTTGTCTACATTTCATATATATGTGTAATATAACATCATATATTATAAAATTAGATTTATATTTTGCTTATTATACTTTGTTGTTAGCATTTAGTAACATAGTATTAGTTTAAGGGGGAGTTATGTAGTTTAGGCTTAGTTTTTGTTGATGATAAAGAGGGAGAATTATAAAATAGGATAGTTAGGCAGTTGGTTAGGCTTAGATTAAGGGAGAGTTGGTAGATTAAGGGGGAGTTAGTAGATTAAAGGGGAGTCAGGGTAGAACAAGAGTTTGGTGGAGCATATTTATAAACATAGGTTGTCATCATCAAAAGTGGGATATTGTTAGTTCCTGAGATAATGGTTTTGACGACGACAAACTTAGGACTAGTTATAAAATATAAATACTAATATTCTTGCCTAGATATATTTTTATATGCAGGGTATATATATGCAGGTAATGAGAATGAAGATTGTACAGTATAGAGATTCAAGATTGAGTATAAAGATTCAAGGCCGACGAATTCAAAATTGAAGAAATCAAGACTGAAGACTAATGAGTATCAAAGTTCAAGAGTTCAAGATATCAAGATAAGCAATAGAGCCTAGATTTATGTCAAAACTTCATAACTAAAATCTTTATTCGGATTTTTATTATGGAATGGAATCTGCATTCTCGTTCTAACAGTGGGATGGAACCCATGACCTCATTAGTAGGATGGAACCCACGACCTTCTCTGGTGGAATGGAATCCATGAAATTTTCGAAATGATTTTTTTTGAGATTTTTTCCATAACTATCTTTTTAAAAGTCATCTCTCTCGGTTTAAATATTTTACCCTTAATTCAAAAAATATTTTTATTAATTTCAAAATCATTTCTTGTTTTTAAACATCTCCTGGTTTTAATGGTATAAGATTTCATCTCGAAATATTTATATATTTAGTTTTTTATTACTTTTATAATATAAATTATATATTTTTTAAAACTCTTTTATAAGTTTAAACTATATTCAAAAGGTTCACAAAGTTTCGAAATTGTTTTGACAAGTTTTAGAATAGAAATCATTTTACAGCAAAATTACTTTTCAAATTTAACATAGGCATATCAACATTCCTCATCCCCCTATGTCGACATGGTAGCCGTAGAATTCAAAATTCAAATTTTCAAAAGAAGTGTCAATTCGTCATAACCTTTCACGAATGGACGTGATCGTTATTCTCCTATATATACCAGTAGTTTTCAACGTATTTTACTTAAGCTTTCTTTGTTTTCTCTCGTCTATCTCTTCCACATTTATTTTCAAACATGCATAAAAAACTCTACCGAAATCCTAAATGAATCAAACTCGATCATCTCCAGTTTGATTCTCTGCCACTCTATCTCAAAGTTCTCAGTGCTTTTTAGAGTTATAGGATCATCTGTAATCAAAGAAGAGTATCTAGTCTCTCTATATCAAAGTGTGATTGGAAACGATGTGACTGCGGCCCATAAATCAATTGGGTGTGATTGTAGCCCGTAAATCAATTTGGTGATCTTGTAGCCTGGTTGAATCAAGAGAGTTTGCCCTGGACTCGGAGACAGGAGGGTGTTTATCATGGCCTTGAAATCGAGGTTGTAATATCGACATTATATTTGAAAAGAAATCTGCATAAGAAATTGTGTAGGACTGGATGTAGGGTAACTCCGAACCAATATAAAATTCCGGTATGATCTTTCCTTTACAGCTATTATTTACAATTTGCATTTGTGTCTGATTTTATGATTGTTTATGTGTTTGTGAATTACATCTGATTAGGTTTAATATGAAAAGATTTCAAAAAGTTTCATAAAATTAATTAAATACTATTCACCCCCCTCTAATGTTAATCCCGCTTTAAGATCCGTAATCCGCATTTCCTATATAATGCAGCAGAAGTAAGAGTACTATGGTAAGTGATACATTCATCTCATCCTCTCGGGCTCCAAAGAAAATTAACGAAAACATACGTTTCTCAAACTACTTGAAAGAGCACGCGATGAATTTAGGGAAAACAACAACCAAGTGTTAGACATAAGTTTGGTATAAGAAACTCAAGAAATATGTGATCAATATATAATATTACTCTTGAGACCGCATGGAATGCCATAACAGTTATCCCTCAAAAGAACCACCATCTAATAAATATGAAAGGTGATATAATAAATATTGTCTAGGGTGAAAATATAAATATATAATATAGCTGGAATGGTGACATTGGTTACATTCAATAGCATATAAGAGGGTACAATCAAAACTGATGAGGAACATTTACATAATGGATTTTTCAAGGAGATCCCTCCAGTCAAGCTGAAATCCAATCTCATGCACAAGGGTTAGAAACTACCTCCGACCTACGTATATATCTGGATAAAATGTACAATTAAGGAAAACATAGCTGGTTTATGCCTAAATATGTGATCCCATATATCATTATCTCCTATGCAAGCTTACTCTAGATATTAAATGATAATATCATGTCACAGATCCATGAAACCTAAGCTATGCCCCTACTCTATTTTTTGTCAATTCCGATGTCGAGGTCACGTTGGGCATCTTCCATACGAGTCTTCATCACTCGAATAAAACACTAATCCCCAATTTGATTCCTCCATCTTGAACAGATCTCAAAATCATACATGGATTTTAGCATCTCGAACAAATCCACTTCCAAGAGATAGAATACGTACCTCTGTCTTGAATTGGTTTCGATAAGTAAAACACTTACAGAGCCTGGTCTCTTCAAGACTGAGTCGACAAGTTTGGTCATTCAATTATAATAAGAACGATCGAATATAGAAACTATGTATTGTATACTTATCACATTTTTCGATATTTTCATCTCATACTATCCCTCGGTCAAGAGTGAAGCCAGTAGGTTAGAGCACCGTTGCTCAAATACCGACTCAACCATTAGTCTTAACTTGCAAAGATAGACTAGCCGCTTCATCATATTTTAGTGCTATATATATGACTAAATGTTCTCTATAAACGAGCATACATACAAAGCACAATCAAGTTATATAAAGCACGATTAGGTCACATAAGCGACTTTTAATCCCTTTTTGTATAATTAATATTTTATTACTTAAAACCTCTTTATTAGCAAAACTTATGTCTAATAAAATATCATTTGTCAATTTCTACTATTCATCCGTGCACTTTTAAAACTTTCAAAAGTATTTATATAATTATCTTAATGGTATAGGCATATTCACAAATCAGTAACAAGATATTTCACATTAAAACTTTTCTTTTCTATCCTTTCCAAAAGATTCCGCACTAATAATTTCCTTTAAGATATCCATTTTCAGGATCTAAGTTCTTTCAAAAATCCATTCAAAAGGTTTAAGACTAACTTAAACATTATCACTACAAACCAAAAACCATTTCATTTATGCTTATCTTTAATACGTTCTTTTAATTATCTATATACATTCATAAGTATGATAAAAAAGGGTTAAAGATGAATGTCATTAGTACATTATCTCAACAAACCCAAACCATTTCACTTATGCTTATCAATAAAACATTCCATTAACGGTCTGAGATCATATTATTTTAAATTTATTCTAACTTAACTATTCCTCATCAAAGAGTAAAGCTAGGTAAGTTAGAGCATTGGTTGCACAAAGCCTTGCCTAGACACTTCATTCTTGAATCTCACAAACAGATAAATCTACCTCTTCGGCTTGTAGTGTTAAGTATAGTATTTATAACTTCTATAAACGAGTAAGAAAAAAATATGGTTAACCCATTCCATACATTCCTGACTTAACTATTCCTCGGCTAAGAGAGAAACCGGTAGGTTGGACCTTTATTGCTCATATCCCTTCTCGACATTAATCTTAACTCTTACAAATAAAAAATTCTACCTCGTTGGCTTTTATTGTGAAGACTAGTCAGTTACCTTTCTTAAACTTGTATATACATAAAAATACTAGTAAATAGGTGTTAATATCAGTGTAAAATATTACTTGAAAATAACTACTTATAATTTGATGAAAAACATGTTTATAATATTAAACCTCCTTACTTTGAAAGTAGTTGTATAATTATTAAAAAATATTTAAACTTTAAATTAACTTTAAAATATGTTAGAAAACATTGCTAAAAATACTAGATTTAAATATCAGTTTTAAATACTTAAAACCATAAGGGACTTGCTACAGCATTTATAAATGTTGTTAAAAGTCCTTGTTTAAAAAATATAATAAACATAAAAATTATTTTGTAAAATAAAAAATTAATTAATAAATGCGTATGCATACATAGATGCACACAAACACACACGCATACATATATTGTTTTAAAACAATATAAAAATTGATATTTATAAATAAAACACTACCGAAAGAAATATGTTTAAAATCAATTTAAAGTGATCTTAAAAATATATAGTTATTTGTAAATTAACACATACATATATATAACAACTTTATTAATTAAATTTGTTTTGTTATTTAATAAGTAAATTTGAATTTTTTTACGTGTGTATGCGCGTGCGTGGCTGTGTATGTATAAAAATTCAAATTTTTATTATATATAAAACATTGAAATAATATAGATGTATATATACATTCACAGGCATGCATACACACGCACAATATATATATATATATATATATATATATATATATATATATCTGTATGTGTGTGTAGGAGATAACATATGTATAGATAAATTCATTCAATGATCTAGATTTACAACATAATGATAATACGAAATTGTGCAATATAGAAAGTTACCTTGTAGATGTGGCCCTAAATTTTCACCTTAATTGGTAGATAGTCATAAAACTAATCCTGATCACAACTCCTAGCTTTACAATGGCTTGGAAAACAACCTTTTATTTTATTCTAATGGTTTGGATGATTGTATCCTAGGGTTATTATGACTTTTTTAGCTAGATCAGAGAGGATAAGGACTCAAAAAGTGAATGAAACAATGAGGGGTTATTTGGTGTATATATATAGAGAGTGTAAAGGCGATCTTTTCTTCTTGGTTCACTTAGTCTCTCGTTAATAATTCAAAATCCAACACTTAAAGTTAAACCTCTCCATTTCTCTCTTTACGGCTGACCATACATGAGACCATATTGGCCTTGAAATTTGTCTAAACTCCTTAAGCAACTAAATATGTTAAAATCAAACTTATATCTGTATCAATATCAAATGTCGATCTTTACATATACAACTTTATATACAAACCCATTTAGTTATTAATATTGACACTCATAAAATGTTACTGACACCCAATACACTTATCTTTTTATTCATCCTCGAATAAAGGAAAACTAAGATAAATCTGTTTTCATAGGAAGCACGATTGCATTGAGTGTATGCAACAAGCCATTAAACTTCTAGGTGTCCCCAGCACGATGAGTGTTGTCTCGTGAGGGTTTTCAGCGGATACTACCTACAAAATACGAATGCAAAGTGAAAATACTTACAAAGTGCAAGATTTATTTACAATAGGATGAATGCAAGTTTTTGAAAATATTTACAAATGAAGGATTTACTTTCAAATTGACATGAAACAAGTTAAATATAAGTTTTGGTCATTATCAAGAATTGTAAGTCATTTATACGTCAAAACTTCCAATAAAAATTAAGTTATCATAACAAATAGACTATAGTTTAACTCGTTGTTTCGGTTGATAACACAATGTAACTATAAAATGGATCCTTAGTTGATTATCAAAGTTTATCAAAGTGGTAGTTTCCTTTCTTTTCAATAACAAGTCAAATCAAATAAGTTAAAATAGTGCTTAGATTACAATTGATTACTCTCTCTCTTATTTGAATTGTTTTTTGATATTAACAATATTTACATATGCCTAACTCAGGTAAACTGAGGCCAGATATATTACCCATGCACTGCCTTTCGGGCTTATGTAAGGGAAATACAGAGCGTGGCGAGTTAACACACAAGTTTGAACAATTGTTGATTATAGGCGTTATTAAGAAGAATCTTTATATACATACACTTAACTCAGATAAACTAAGGCCAGATATACCAATCGTGCACTGCCTTTCGGGCTTACGTGAGAAGAATACAGAGTATGGCGAGTGAACATACAAGTGTACACACATGATTCTTAGTGTTAAAAATATATACATATATACAAATGTTTTTTATTAAGAAGAGAGAGTTTTACAAAATCATCTCAGCACCATTTAACTTAGATGATAAAAATGTTATGTCCTTTACTTTAAATTTACCTCTTTTTAAACAAAGATTTTCAATTAGAATATACTTCATAATTAACACATATGAACCTTCCTATATACTAGTTAAAATATTGTTATTTGTAATCAAATTTCATTTTTATTTTTGTTAAGAAAAATAAATTTTCAAAAATTTCAATTTAATAACCAAAACTTATACTTATCCTATAGTGTTTCTTCAAAAATAAATCAAAATGCTAAAATGAAAATATTTTTGAGATTTAGAAATTTTGATATTTTTTTTATTGTTTTTATTTTTTTTGAGTTAAAAGAAAAAATTAAAATTAAAAATGCCATGAAAAACTAAAAAGAATGAAAATGGGACTTCCCTCCACACTTAATATTTAACTATGTCCCCACAGTAAAATGCATGATATAATGAGTGTAAAGGGGAAAAATATGTACATATTTACAAAAGAGGGTTAACATTTCTTACTAGACGTAGCATGGCTCAAGAAGAATCATGAGCGCCTCCTCTTGGTCACATGGAAATTCCAAAACCAGTTTCAAGCGATGACCATTTACTTTGAAAATCTATCCATCCGTAGGGTTTTCTATTTCTACGGAAACATATGGAAAAACAGTTCGTACCACAAATGGTCCGGTCCATCTTGATTTAAGTTTCTCAGGGTATATATGAAATCTTGAATCATATAAAAGAACTTTCTGGTGTAGTGAAAATGTTTTTCTTAGGATTGACTTGTCATCAAAACTTTTGATCTTTCTTGGTAAATTTTTTCGTTTTCATACGCATCGTTCCAACGTTCTTCTAGTTCATTGAGTTGTAATTTTCTTTTTTTTCCCCAGCTTTCTTGAGATAAAAGTTTAAGTTCTTTATTATCCACAACGCTTTATGTTCAATTTCAATCAGTAAATGGAAAGCTTTCCCATAAACTAAACGAAATGGGACATCCCAAGATTAGTTTTAAAAGCGGTATGGTAAGCCCAAACCGCGTCGGTCAATTTCTGAGACCGATCTTTTCAATTTTTGTTAACAGTTTTCTCCAAGATTTGTTTTATTTGACGATTTGAAACTTCAACTTGCTCATAAATTTGAGGATGATATGGAGTGGATAACTTGTGGGTTATCGAGTATTTTTTCAATAATGTTTCAAAAGATCCATTGCAAAATGGGTTCCGTTATCACTGATTATTGTGCGAGGTGTGCTAAACATCGAAAAGATGTTTTTTTCAGAAATTTCACAACAATTCTATGGTCATTGGTTTTACGAGGAACGTCTTCGACCCAATTGGAGACATAATCGACTGCAAGAAGCATGTACAAATTTCCAAAGGAATTGAGAAAAGGCCCATAAAGTCGATACCCCGAACATCGAAGATTTCGATCGTAAGAATAGGGTTTAGAGGCATCATATCTCGTTGAGAAATTCTTCCAAGCATTTGGCATTAATCGCAAGTTTTGCAAACTTCGAATGAGCCTTTGAAAAGAGAAGGCCAATAGAAACCACACTGAAGCACCTTTTCCACATTTTTTCAAGGACCGAAATGTCCACCACATGCTCGATCGTGGCAAAAAGAAAGAACACTCCTGATCTCATTATCTAAAATGCAACGTCAGATGATTTGGTCGGGGAAATATTTAAACAAGTATGGATCGTCCCAATAGGAATATTTCAGTTGGGACATGAATTTGTATTTGTCTTGTTTGTACCAAGATGAGGGAATTAGTAACTAAGTAGTTCACTATATCAGCGTACCATGGATCGAAAGAAATTGAAAAAAGTTGTTCAACAGGGAAGTTTTCATTGATTGGCAAAGAAGATGGTTCATTCGGAAGATGGGTTAAGTGATCGGCTATGACATTATCGAATCCTTTTTTTCCCTTGATTGTAAGATCAAAATCTTGTAATAAAAGGATCCAATTAATTAAGCGAGATTTAGCGTCTTTTTTAGTGAAGAAATATCGAAGCGCGGAATGGTTCATGTATACAGTAATGTGTGATCCGATCAAATATTATCGAAATTTTTTGAGAGCAAAAACTACCGCTAGAAGTTCTTTTTCAATGGTTTTGTAGTTAAGTTAAGCGTTGTTCAGAGTCATGCAAGCATAGTAGATAACATGAAGGATCTTGTTGATGCATTTTCTTAAGACAGCACCAACTACAAAGTTCAAAGCATCATACATTATTTCAAATGGGAGATCCCAATTAGGTATGCAAATGATTGGAGCTAAAATGAGTTCTGTTTTAAGACGTTCAAAAGAAGAGATACACTCAGAGTTGAAATCGAATGGAATGCCTTTTTCGAGGAGAGTCATCAAAGGACGAACAATTTTGCTAAAGTCATTCACAAAGCATCAGTAAAAGCCAGCATGTCACAGAAATGATCGAATGTCCTTAATAGATTTGGAATAGGTAGGTTTGCAATTACGTCGACTTTTGCTTTATCTACCTCAATTCCTTTATTTGAGATGATATGTCCAAGGATTATGCCTTGTTTGACCATAAAGTGGAATTTTTTCCAATTCAGAGTCATATGTTTTTATTTACATTGATTTAAAACCAACTCGAGATGATGCAAACATTAGGAAAAAGAACCATCAAAGATAGAGAAATCGTCCATAAAAACTTCTAGAAAGCGTTCAACCATGTCCGAAAAAAGCAAACCATGCTTCATTGGAAAGTAGTAGGAGCGTGTCAAAGTCCGAATGGCATACGTCGATCAGAAAAGGTACCGAATGGACACGTGAAAGTCGTTTTCTCTTGATCTTTGGAAGCGATTGGAATTTGGTTATAGCTGGAATAACCATTAATGAAGCAGTAGAATTCGTGGCCGCTAACCGTTTGATCATTTGGTCGATGAAGAAAGAGGGAAGTGATCTTTACGTGTTACAGCATTTAAGTTTCGATAGTCAATGCAAACACGCCAACCAGTTTAAGTATGAGTAGGAATGAGTTTGTTAACGTCATTTGTTATAACGGTAAGTCCGGACATTTTAGGCACGACATGAATTGGGCCAACCTATGGGCTATCAGAATGGTGTATATGATACCGTTATCAAGGAGCTTAAGAATTTCTTTGCGGACCGCTTCTTTCATTTTTGGGTTAAGCCTCCGTTGTGCATCACGAGTGTGTTTGGTTTCGTCAATTAAGTGAATGTGATGTTGGACAATAGAAGGGCTGATTCCCTTAATATTGACAAAGGACCACCGAAGTGCTTCTTTGTTTTTTGGAAGAATAGAAAGTAAGAAGGTTTCTAGATCAAGAGAGAGAGAGAGAGAGTTACAGAAATGATGATGGGCAACGTTTCGTTATCACCTAAGTAAGCATACTTAAAGTGATCGAGAAATGGTTTAAGGTCCAACTTTAAGATTTTTTCGATCAAAGAATTGGGTTGAGATTCGGACCTAACTGGAAGCGATTCAAAAGGAAGAGTGTATTCAATCTCATTAGGTATTTCATGAAACAATTTTTCATACTCAGCTTCACGTTCATCATTAAGCTCAAGTGTCTCGTTTTTGAAATTTTCTCGAATGGCACTAACTTCCAACGTTTGGTCACAAGGTTCATTCGATTGGCTTTCAAGATTTAAAATATTAAGAACCAAAGTCATGTTTCCAAAAGAGATTTTCATCGAACCATTATGGCAATTGTTTAAGGAATTTGAGGTGGCTGAGAATGGTTGTCCTAAAATCAATGGAATTTGATTCATGAGACTTATTACGGGTTGTTTTTCGAGAATGATAAAGTCAAAGGGGAATATAAATTGCCCTACTTGAATGAGCATGTCCTCGATTTCTCCCATGGGCTTCTTAATGGAACGATCGGAGAAGTAAAGCGTGATCTTTGTTGGTTTGCGCTCACCTAAGCCTAATTTTTTTACACGGAATATGGAATCAAATTGACACTCCGACCTAAGTCTATCAAGCATGTGTTAATCGTCTTGTCTCCAATTGTACATGAATTATAAGGCAGCCAGGATCTTTGCATTTGGCAGGCATGGATTAGGACAAGGCTTCACTCAAACTTGCGACCAAGAAGACTTGCTTAGGCACTTGAGTGTGTCGCTTTTGGGCAAACAAGTACTTAAGAAATTTTGCGTAAGTGGGGACTTGCTAAACGATGTCAAGAAGCGGGATGTTCACTTTCACTTGTTTAAAAATTTCCCACATCTTTTCCATTTGGTCCGAGTGTTTCTTAGGTTGAAGACGATGTGGAAATGGGACGCGATACCCAGTAAGCGGCTCTATTTGAGTAGAAGAAAAAGAATTTTGATTGGCATTCGATTCAACGATTGGCTCCTTGTTATGTTCAGATTCGTTAAAAGTATAGATAGAGGCTTTCCGTAAATCGTTTGGATTAACAATATGATTATCGATTTGTTTAACTGAAAGTAGAGTTGTGATAGCATTCAATTGTGTGATGTTGCTATCTAGAACAACATGGGATTGATTTGAATTTGCGTTTTGATTTCTGGAATTTGGAATGGGTCAGCTAGGAAATGTGCCTCGTTCATATTCACTTACAGACGTAGCTAATTGACTCATTTGCATTTCAAGTTTTGCAATCGATTGGTTTGTGTTTTGCATATGAGAGGTCAATAAATTTTGCAAATTACTGTTCGATTGAAATCTTTGAGTAGTTGCTTTAGCCAACATTTAAGATCTTTCTCGAGCAAACTTAAACGTTTGTCCGCTTTGGGAGGATGAGCAGAATTTAGTTGAAAATTTGATTGTTGTGGTTGATTATGAGATGGAGCCGCAAGTTTGGTTGGAAATGGTTAGGCAGAAAGGGAGGATTCAATGCATTATTCAGAAATGCTTAAAAATTAGGAAAAATCGTATTCATGTTAAAATTGTTTTGAATCCAAGCAAAATTCGGATCATTTCTCTTATCAGGATTGTACACTGGAGAAATCAGATCGTTTTTGGCTTTATTGAAAGCATTGATTTGGTTGACAGAATTAGGGCACTGACCGGCTATATGATTACGATCGTTGCATTTATAACACATCGGTTGGGAAGCTTGGTTCATTTGATTTGATGAGAAAACTTATTGAATTTTGTAATCATTGTGTCGATCTTAGCATCCAAAGCAAAAGAAGATCCTATTGAGTGTGCGCTCGATCGTGAGAAAATTGATTTTTCGTTCGATCCCATCGGGATGATTTTTCGATGAGGTTTTCAAAAAATTGCCAAGCATCATCGTAATGTTGGGCAAGAAAGTTGCCTTGGCACATTGATTCAAGCATGGTTTGTGAGCTGTTTTCAAGCCCATCATATAAGATTTGGCAAATCTTCCATTTTTTGAAGTTATGATGTGGACATTTTATCAAAAGCCTTTGAATCTTTCACAATATTTTTCGAATGGTTCTTTCTTGAATTGATGAAAAGTTACAATTTCGTTTCAGATTTTACTCATTTTTTACGAGGGGTAGAACTTTTTTAAGGAAGCTTTTATGAATTCTTCCCAAGTTTTAATTAATCGAGTTTGATGGTAAGCTGTACAACCATTTTTCATCATAATCCACAAGAGCGAATAGGATTGATCGAAGTTTGATTCGTCATTGGAATGTTTTTGGAGTTTAATGGCAATGCAAACTTGTTTGAATTTTGTCAAGAAAATGTACGGGTCATCGTGCTCAAAATTGCCAAATTTCGAAAGCGTGGCAATATGGTTCGAACAAATTTCAAAATGGTTACCCGTAGGGGTGGGTAACGTGATGCAAGATGGAATAGAAACTCTATCAGGAAAGATTCTTTCCATATGAGTTCGAGGGGCGTTCTCGTTCGCCATTTCGAGAGAATCAACTGTTCGAGTTAAACGATTATTTGCTAAGTTGCGAGTCCAATGATTTGTTGTTGTGTCACCAGTTCAAGTACTCATGCACAAATGAATGTCAAGAAGAGCAAGAAGTTAGAATCGAGTTTAGAAAATAAATCAAGTTTTGAAAAATTGTTTTTGTTGTTTTTTTACAAGAAAAAAATTATTTACCAAGTGAAATTTATTTCCAAAAGAGAAGTTTGATTTTTGTTTTGTTTTTGGCTTTCCAAATCTTTTTGTATGTTTTTGTATTTTTTTGTTTTTAAATTTTCAAGCATTCAAATATTTACCAAAACAAAAAAATTGTATTTTTTAGAAAATGAGAATTTGATTTTATTTTTGAAATTTTTTATTTTTGAAAAGATTTTCTTTTTTTGATTGAAAACTAAGTAAAGTAAAATTTATAATTTTATTGGATTTTGGATTTTGAATTTTTGGTATTTTTTTGTTTCTTTTAAATATGCATAAACTAATGCAACTAAATAAATGCAAATGACTTAATTATAATTTTCTATTCTTAGTTTTTCCTAACCCAAAATTTTATAATCATACTTTGTCCTAAATTAACAGTAATATTTTTTAACCAGGTAACGGGTAGGGGTTATCGGTGCACCACGATTCACCGTAGCAATGCAACCGAAGGTTTAAGTACCTTCAAAGGAACAACCATTATAGTATTTACGAATCACTATAATATTTATAAATGGTTATTACTCTGCCATAGCTTAGATATCAGGAAATAAAGGTTGGTGTAGATCATTTTTTATCCCGCAGTTTCGGGCCGTAGATAAAGCCAAGGGGGCTCCTCCTACTCACACCCTTTATATTGTCTGTTTCATTTCATGTTGCAATAGAAATTTCTTATTTGATTATACGATACTAGATTCTACGAGAATAAATTCTTCATTTATTTATTATTGCATAGTATTTATTATTTCATAGTATAGGAAGAAATAGCTATTTATCTTTTCGATGATAATTTTTTTTGTACATGACATGAGAGAAACTTGTTCAAAGAAGACAATTGTGAAGATACAATTAAGCGCTACGTGAGTTCGTGACACCCTTAACACGAATGTCTAACCTTTACTATTAGTCAAATTCTACGACGAAATGCGATTTGTGGGCTAAGGAAAGGGTGATGAAATCTCCCACCTTATGTGAATTGGGGTATTGCTCCTTATAAAATAAAAATAAGATGAGATGAATGCAAAGAAAAAAATTAAACGTGAATTTACAATGCAACTAAAACGAAGTTTATTTTTGTTTTTGGATTTTGAAATTTTCTTTTATAAATGCAAATGCAAGCAACCAATCAATGCAAATAAAATAAAAACAAGGGCAAACGACACGATGCCAGAGGGTGTAGAATTATTAACAGTTTATTTTTTAAGCACGGTATATTTTGAAGCAAGCAACCAGTTTTTTTTTTGGCAAGCTAAGCACAACAAGCAACTTCTCATATATGCTTTGGAAACCTGAAAATAAAAATAAGATATATATATATATATATATATCTATATATATATACAGGTATTTTTTAATATATATCAAAGAAGAAGCCAAAATAAAATAAAATAAAAAAAGTGAAAGCAAAATAAATGAAGATAAAACAATTTGAAACTTTTTTTAAGAGAAGAAAAACTTAAAACTTTAAAAAATTAAATAAATAAAAAGACGAAAAACGGGAAAAATGAAGTTTTAAAACACAGCCAACCCATAAGTCAAAAAGCCCAAAACGGAAGTTCTTTCCTTGAATGTTAAAATAAATTAACAATATCGAAGTAGAGAACAAACTTTATTAAATATTTATTCAAAACACTGACTAAAACAAACGCAAGCTTATAACTCAATTCAAACGAATGCAAACTAAAAAAGGAACTCACAAATTCTCAGAAACGCAAACTCTTTTATGCTTGTTTCAATTGGATTTAGCTATTTGAGATGGTTACTGGTTTGGGGTTTGAGAGGAATCGGTTGATGTAGGAGTTCGATTGCGGTCGAGTAGGGTGATTTGGTTTGCGATTTGGGTTTCGAAGTTAGATTATAGAAAGTGATCGTGGTGGGGAGAAGGTAACGATTATTTGATGAGGCGCGTTTGAGTGCAGACAGTGGTGAGGTTGAAAGCGATTGTGTGATTTTGATTAAACGAGTTGAAGGAAATTGTCATGATGATTTTTTTTAAACGAATGAAGGTTGCTGTTATTAGTATGGTCAATGGGAAGAGAAGATGCTATCTGGTATATGGCGATTTTTGGTGGTTTGAAATGATGGTTGTGCAAGTTGTTTTGACAGAGGAGGAGCACAATGGATAGAGGCAGGAATGATGGGGTGGTTTGTTAGATTTTAGTGATATAATATTCCATATTTAATTAGATCTTGGAGATATTTGAGTTTATATGGAATTATGACTCAAATTCATTGCCTATTTTACGGATGTGGTAGAATTTGAGGTGTGATTAATTGCACTTTTTAGAGATTTTGTGTATTTGGCAGAGTTATCAGTTGCCTCTTTTATTGCATTGGAGAAGGCAATAAATTATCTATATGGGAAAGATTAACGGAAGTATTCAATGGCTTCTTAAAGAAGATATTTGTCAAATCTGTTATAAATAGACATGTCTAGGTTTGATAAGATAGGTTTGGAAAAAAGTGTATTTTGTTGCGTGTTTGAGATTGAGATTTCTTCTCAATTTTAGGTCTCTTTTGTATTTTCTTGGTTGAATCAATAAAAGTTTTAATTTTTGGGGGAATTATTTTTTTTGCTTTCTTCACTACTTTCTCTTCTAAATCTAATTGTGTAGCGATCCCGAAAAATCCTTAACATTTGGTATCAGAGCCAACTACACAAATTTTTGGAAGAGTCTTTGGCTATGGAGAAGATAAGTGTTGAAAAGCTTAATGGAAGGAACTGGGGGTTATGGTAGGCAAAGATGGAAGATTATCTCTATCTTAATGATCTTCACCAACCCTTGGAAAACAAAGGGGAAAAGCCAAATAGAATAACTGAGGCAAAGTCGGAAATTTTGGATAGAAAGGCACCTGCAGCAATTCGTTGTCTTATGAAGAATTCTGTGCTTCATATCGTCGCTTGTGAAACTTCTGCTTTTGGTATATGGAAGAAATTGGAAGGAATTTATGCAAAAAATTCTACGATGAATAAGGCAATCCTGATGAGAAAGTTGGTCAATCTAAAACTAAAGGAAGGTGAATCGATTAGCGAACATCTCAACAGCTTTCAAGCAATTGTGAACCAATTGGCAGAGATAAGCTTCAAAGTTGATGACGAAACTCAAGCTTTAATATTAATGAGCTCATTGCCTTAAAGTTGGGAAACTCTTGTAGTCGCGTTGAATAATTAAAATTCTAGTGATGTTATTTCCATGGAAACTGTGGTTAGCAGCCTTCTTAATGAGGAGATGCGGAGGATAAATTCATCAGAAGGAAAGGCCACTGAAGAAAAGGAAACTACAAATCCATTGGCAGAGGTCCACTTTGCAAAGAGAGAAAGATGCTCTTTCAAGCCAAATAGGATCAAGATTTCATTTGCTATTACTGTGAAAAACCAGGCCATCAGCTGAAATTTTGCAATAAATTAAGAGAGGATAAAGAGAGGATGAAAACTCAAGAAGGAAGAAAAAATAAGCTGGAGATAGACAGTGATGAGAAGGTAAACTTTGGCATTAGCAATGATGTTCTTTGTGTTGATATGAGTGTGGAAGGAGAATGGGTGTTAGATTCTGGTGCATGTTTCCACATTTGCAGTCAAAGGGAAGCATTCACTGATTATAAGGAGGAAGCATGCAAGGTGGAGTCCGCTAATGGTGGAGATCTACAAGTTCAAGGCACAGGTTCTGTCATGTTGAAGATGGATACTAGAAGGTTGGTGACGTTACAGGGGTTAGGCATATCCCATAAATTAAAAGGAATCTTATCTCTGTTGGACAGTTGGAAGGGAAAAGTTGTAACTTCTCGATTCGATGTGGAGTAACTAGGGTTTGGAAGGGTAATAGGGAGGTGCTGTGCACGAAGAGGAAAAATAATAATATTTATTCATTACTTGGAAAAACCTTAAAGATTGCAAATTCTTATACAAGTGAAGTTGGAGAAACGAATCTATCTAAATCAAGGTGGAGCCAACAATGGAAAACCACAAAGCCTACTTGGAGGTCTTTGTGGTATTATAAGTAATTCTGATCTGTTGACGATGTGCATGTTCTATTGGCGGGTATGCATAGTTGGAGGGAGGTTTAGCTTTTGGTGAAGATATATGTTTCCTTGGATATATTGTTTGGAGTTGAGGTTCGAGGAGGAGCTTGGATGTCATTTATGAAATATTATTTCAAGGTGGAGATTGTTAGATTTTAGTGATATAATATTCCATATTTAATTAGATCTTGGAGATATTTAAGTTTATGTGGAATTATGACTCAAATTCATTGCCTATTTTACAGATTTGATAGAATTTGGAGTGTGATTAATTGCACCTTTAGAGATTTTGTGTATTTGGCAGAGTTTTCAGTTGCCTCTTTTATTGCATTAGAGAAGGCAACAAATTATCTACATGGGAAAGATTAACGGAAGTGTACAATAGCTTCTTAAAGAAGATATTTGTCTAGTCTATTATAAATAGACATGTCTAGGGTTGATAAGATAGGTGTGGAATTTTTTTTATTTTGTTAGGTGTTTGGGATTGAGATTTCTTCTCAATTTTAAGTCTCTTTTGTATTTTCTTGGTTGAATCAATAAAAGTTTTTATTTTTGGGGGAATTATCTTTGTTTTCTTTCTTCACTACTTTCTCTTCTAAATCTAATTATGTAGTGATTCCAGAAAATTATTAACATGGTTAAGTCTGAGGAATTAATGATTGAATGAGGAGATTGAGGATATGTATTGCAATGTGTAGTGGTAGTGGCCAAAAACTTGTTTGCTGAAGTATTTGAAATGCAATGTTTGTCTGCAAGCAATATAGTAGTGATGTCAGGTGAGGCTGTGTGATTTGTGGCAACAGTTTCTTTTTTTTAAGCAGTGGGACATTTGTAGAGGGTGGTTCTGGCTGAGGGATTGATATGCTGGTACAGTGGCTGTCGATGTGGTGACAAGTGTTGTTGTCTGCAGTGGGAATAGATGGTTGATGGTTGGAGATGAGGGTGTGAGAGGAGGCAGTTTGTGTTGGAGGTTGCTGTGTATGCACAAGTGTGTGCAGGTTGTTGTGTTGCTTTAAAATACGGATGGTGACAGTAGCAGTTAGTTTGTGAGCATATTGATGGTCTAATGACTGCTGTGGGGTTTGGTGAGCCTGCTGTGGGGATGTAATGGGGCTTGGTAGAGGCTATGGTTTCGGCGATGGATGTGTTGTTTGCAGAAGTTTGGGGAAAGCAAGTTGATGTTTATGAGCAACAAAGAGTGTGTTTTGTGATGTATGAGGCAAGTGGCAGTGGATTGGAAGGGTTGGATGGATAGAGGTAAGTGATCAAGTAGAAAGTGGTTTGGCTGGAAGGCAGAGGAGCAGTAGAACGTTGAAGCTGAAGTTATATCATTACAAGTTATATCAATGAAAGTTGATGTTGGACAGAAAATGAAGAAGTAAAATGAATATGTGGAAGATGTTGTTAACATTGTAGGTACTTGAAGTGAAGGTGTGTTATCTTGTAGTTTGATGGCAGTGGAGGTAATATAGGGATATGCGCTATCTCTGTAGTGAAATGGAGGCACTGCAGTTATGGAAGGTGTATCACCGAACTAGATATGTTGTACTGTGTTGTATTGAGTAGCAGTAATTGCAAGAAGTGTAGTAGGGTTAGTGGATCAGGACAGAGGTGTAACAGTGGTTCAGCAGTAGTAAGTGAAGGATTTTTGACAGTTGGATTTTGAAGAGCAGTGAGGATGGGTGACAATGACATAGTGGGATGGTTTAACTGTGAGGTGGTGGGGGATATGATTAGGTTGTGGTTGGGTTTCCCAGCAATTATGGCTGCAGTGGAGAATTGTAGTTGATGGCTGTGTGAATGTGTTGGCGAATGAGTTGTTGGCTGATGAGGTTGGGGTTGTGTGCAGGCAACACTATGATGGCAAGTTGTTTACGACAGAGAAGTGTTTCAGGCAGCAAGGAAGTAAACTATAAAAGGTAAAAGCAAAATGCAAATGTACCTGAAATTGTATATGATCAAAACAAAAAAATGTAAATGCAATTGCAATTTTTTTTAAATAAATTGTGTATATTTTTTAAATATGCAAATAAAACAACAACAAGCACACAAATAAAACACAAGCACAAATCACACAACAAACACTCTAATTTTTTGAAATGAAAATTAACACACAAACAAACCCACAATAGAAACCAAATAAAAATAATTCTAATAATAGAAAACAAAATCAAAATAATTCCTCAGCAACGGTGCCAAAAACCGGTTTAAGGGCCAATTTTCTTTCGAGTTAGAAAATCATCGATAAAGTTTGAATTAAATTTTACCGCAAGCGCATGGCGTATTATAGCAGTTTGTAGCGAGTATAGGCCGATCCTTAGGGAATTTTTAATATTTTAGAATTTTCTGATCAATCAAATTAGACCAAAATGAGAGAAGATTGTTAACTACAAGCAAAATGAAGCTAAAGCAAAAGCTATTTTAAATATGATCTTTTTGCTATGGTAATTAATAATATAGTTCATCAAATTTTGTTTTTACTTTCATTTTAACATCAAAAATCAATTAGAAAATGATGATGTAAATTGTGTTTATGTTGAATAGGAATAGCTCATTTGCAAATGCAACATAAGCTATCAAACTTACTTGTATAAACTTACATCAAAATCCACTTTCATGAAGCACAAATTAAAGAGACCATAAATCATAGAAATGTTGAATTTACATAAATTAAAGAGCTTCATTTCCCCTAAATCAATTGGGTTTAGCTACTCATTTGTTATCAAATCAACACTCACTACGCCATAGATGACCTATTGCAACGAAAATACAAGATGTTGCTAGCTACAATGCAACAATAGCTATGCTGATTTTTGTCTGTTACAACATTAGCTTCAGGATGTTAGCATAGATATCAACACTATGTTGCAGTAGCTATAGACTTATAAAAATATTATAAAAAATGAGTGCGGGCTGGAAAAAAACGGGCTGAAATAATTTTTATCGCGGGATGCAAAAGCAAAGCGGCAAAAGTTAACATAGTTTGCCGCCTTCATTTCACGGTAATTTTCATTTCTCGCCGCCTCTTTTCCTCGTCCTAAATTCCAAATCCCAGAAAGAAAGATCAAACTATTCCACTTTCTCCTCCAAGTTACATAGTTTGGATCCCCTTTCTCAATAGGTCGAAGTGTCGATCATCATAACCAACGACTCTGAAACTTCATCCGCGCTCAAGCCGCATACTCTCAAGATTCCCAATGACCACGATGTCATCCGCTCCCTCCAGGACTTCTCTCGTCAAAAGAACCTCGGCCTCTGCATTCTCGCCGCACTATGATTGCGTATCGTGTTCCTCTTATAATTAGTGCCCTTCAAAATATTTATTTAATCAACTTATATTCTTTAGATTTTTGGCCGAATTTCTTTGGAATCGCACCAAAATTTTTAACCACATTTGAGTTTTTTTTCTATATTGATGAAATCATCTATATAATATGTTTTTCTTCCAAAATTTTTGGTATTTGAGGATATACAAATAGCTATATTGGAAAGAAATGTGGGTCATTTTCTAATGTTCTAAAGTGATACTAATTGTTTTTGGAAATTCCTACAGATACATATAGTTAACAACTAAAAACTATTCTATTAAATTAGATTAATACTTGCTGTTTGTTAGAAATAATACTTGCTGTATATTATTCCATATTGTGTAAGTTAAGTATATAAACCGGTTTTACTTCAACTCATCGTAGATCTGGCACAGGCGAACACATTGTTTACATTATCTGTGAACAAATGAATTTGAATTGAAGTGGCCTTGATTATATGTAATAAATGTTGATTTTATGTTTCTCCCACTGTTTTTTATACATGATGAAAATATGCTGTTAGTGCGTATAATTTTTCCATTTGTAGTCCTGAATAAAATGTTGTGCATTGCCTATTGTAGTGTTCGGGCTTTCTAGAAGTAAAGAAACTGCTCAAAATCAGGTCTTGATTGGATTGGTTTACTGGCTGGTTCCACCGTCATGCTTTTGACAATATTATGGGGTTCATGTATTGTTGTTGCCAAAACCGATCTTTCTGAAAATTCAACTTCTATAGATTTGCAAGACACCAAGAGATTCAGCCTTTAGGTAAGTTTTAGTGTCATTTTGCTTTTATTTTTGACATCCATTAACTATTTTCCAATTTAATAATGTACTTAAGTTGACTGTTACAATAATCTAAAGGTTATATTACGAATTCATGCTTCCTTCCGTTTACTTGTATGATTTCTAATATACTGCCAATTTAATAACTGCTTTCCAATATACTTCATATGAATTGGAAAAAAATACGTTACTCGATATTGGATTTTCAATCTGAATCGGATTAATTTCACTTCTCTATTTTGTCATTTATATCAAATATATATGGGAATGAAATCTTTCAATTTTAATACCATCATGATGCTAGGCCCTTTGTTAAGTTGATCTCAACGAGGAGACTAATAATTTTTGAATAACAAGGACCACGTTTTCATTATTTCTCTCATTTTGTAGTTATGCAACATAAGGTTGCAATATCTTGATACTGTGCTATTTTTATATCTATGTATTTTTATTAATTTTTTTCAATTTTGTACTGTTTTACATCAACTCCTCATCTTTCTTGTTACTTCTTTTGTTCATTCTTTTAACAAATGATGGTATCACTCACTTATATGTAGGATCTGGTGTCACAACCGATATCCAAACTAGATATGCTATAAGGATCATGGCTTATCTGTTCTTCCTTTCGTGATTGTGCAGTTGTCACGTGTTTTCATATTTCCATCAGGACAGTGCCTAGTGGTGTTGATTGCTTTTATTGCTTCAGTTTTACAAGTCATGCCCTACTGTTTGTACCAGGTAACTACTCTTAGTGATTACTTACTCAGCATTTTGTCTTTGCTTAGCATGAATGTGCTTCTCAAAATAAATAAAAAAGAATATTTTATCACTTTTGAATAGTTCCCAATAAAATACGGGTGGTTTAGGAAAAGCTAACATATTGTCCCTTTGAGTTTGGTAAGTCAACATGCCTTGAATTGTCAGTCATTATATATTTTGCTGACATAAAGATATTTTAAGATTAAAATTAATTATTACAGTCAAGGACCACTAGCTCGAACGATGAGTGGTAGAGCGCTCTAGACTATGTTATAGTGGTCATGTGTTCAACCCCCAGAGACATCAAAATGAATGTTGTAACAGTCTTATTCTAAGCAAAAAAGTAACACTCTTATTCTAAGGAAAAAAACCTCTGTTTTTCTAAGTTCTGCTATGCAATTATATAGTGATGGCTTGATTATATTTAGTTTACTGTAATTATGTTCAATTACAAAATTTGTAAAGAGAGTCAGTTTTATTGCTATTACAATCAAGACAGTTAGTATACAAGTAAGCTTTTCAAAAATGATTTCAAAAATGCTACTAGCATATGTGAAACACAGACATGTGGTGTCATGAATATGAAGATGCACAAATTCGTTGTAATACCTTTTATAGTCATGATGTCGACTTGCTGAACATTGTAGGGGTTGGCTTTATTGCTTTACATTTTGACATGGTATATAAATTGGTTTTGTAACCTTGGATTCAAAAAATAATACTAGCGTATGCGAAACATAGGCATGTACCTAGAAGCCAAGTTTTATCTTTTCACTTTCACTTATCATGTCAGCCCATAATTATTTTGTATTAGAATAATGGTTAATATGCATATAACTTTTTAATATATCTAATGCGTTCTTGCATACATCATACGATTACTGCATCATAATTCCTTTCTTTTGCATGTTAAAGACCAACTCAATCATAGTTGCCGATACACTTCTTTCATTAACTATGTTTAGTTTTGAAAATTACAAATGATGATCCAGTCACAATCAATCAGATGCATTCGTAGAACTATATAGTTAAATAAAGCATTGGGTTTTAATTCAAATAATAGGTCAGCCAAAGAGGCACCTTCTTACAACAGGATGGAGTGTGTTTGTCAATGCCAAGAGACTTGTACCTGGAGATTCTGTCCTCTTTATCTGGTATTAATCCTGATTTATACTACTACAACATTATAGAACTCAGATATATGAAGTATTCAAAAAGTACTCTGGAATGTAGGCTTAAAAACTATGGTAATATCATCTATCATTAATACTTGTTCTTTTATTACCCATGTTTACATCTTTATTCCCTAGGAATGATAGCAATCAAATGCTTTTAGGTATAAGGCGTTCTAGTCATCCACAGACGGTCGTGCCTTTATCAGTTTTGTTGAGTGATACCATGTATGTTGGACTTCTAGCTGCTGCAGCTCATGCATTACCACAAACAGCCGTTTTACAATATTTTATATTCCAAGGCAGCTGCTTTTACAGATACAATGCAATGTCTAAAACCTGTTGTTATTTTTGACGTTTAAATATGATGATTTTAGGGCAGCCCTTCCTAATTTGCGATACCACTAGCCAAGTACACAAAGGTAGTTTATCACACGTGTTTCAGTTGGAATGCGTTTCATAATGCTCTTTGAAACCGAAGAATCTAGTGTACGTTGGTGAATGATAACATAAATATAAAAAAACGCATATAATTACATAAGTTTTGATGCCATACTTTACAGTTTATACTAACTAATTAGATTGTTTCTTGTTTTTCAGTTACATGGGAACAATAACAGGGATTGGAGATCTAAATCCTATACGATGGTCGTACTCGCATTGGTGTTCTGTGAAGGTAAAAAGTTTATCTGTTCAAACGTAGGGTTTAGAACAAGGAACATATCTTTTGGTTAGGTCTAAATAATTAAGAAAATTATATTATATTTTGTTTTTGATGTAGAAGTGTAATGTTAGCTTTACATCAACCACACTATGGGCAGCAACTTGCAGGAAGCCTCATTTTTTCAAATTATATTTGCATAAATTTTCCTTGTAAGTCTTCCATTTTTTGTTATTTTTCCAACTCTTATTTAAGCACTTGATTTTAAAGCTTATCTCACAAATCACAAGAATGCATGTTCTTGTATTTTGTTGCATGAATGTTTTACCGCCTAATCGAATTGTATATATTCATACCGGTTATATACATTGGGAAGGCATTATAAATGATAATTTTTTTGGCTGCTATGCTTTGCTTGATGTTATGTGTAATATAAACACTAACTTACAAAATTGTTAAGTGTAATATCAACAGTCGCTGCCTTATCTTTTAATCTATTATAACTAAACTTTTTTGTTGTTTACTTGGTTCAACCTCTGTTGAACCTATCTAACCCTGAATCTAGTGTCATGGATGGAATTAAGTCAACTGAGAATGATAAGTTGGACCGCTTTTATAATCTAAATAACTTTTTATTATTAGTGAACCCGAGGGAAGATGATGAGTACGTGGGTGGCACTCAAGGATTGGGCTGGCATGGGTGATAAAAACACAAATGGGTATGCATTTAGCTATTTGGTTCAGAGATACCAAATGTACAACACAAATGGGTATGCATTTAGCTATTAAGCAACTAATGTACCAAATTTAAGTAAGAAAATGTTGTTTCTGCCTTGATTAAATGTTGTAACTAATGTATCATATTTGTGCCAGAAATCTAGGGATCTTTGTGCGACCGTCTGCAGTGATGGTACTGGAGGCACTGGAGGCACTAGAGGCACTGATGGCACTGGAGGCTCGCAAATATGAATGTACTGTTCATAAGTAGAATTTAGTATGTACCGGCTGTAACTATGAATACACTGGCTATGTTTTTAAGTATGTTTGTTATTTTGTACTTGACTAAGTAAAACTTGTGTCGCTGATTATTCTGAAATGAAAAGTTCTTTGTTGCAGTGTAATGTTGCCATTAGATATGATATAATGTTGCAGTATAATGTTGCTACAGATATGATATAATGTTGCAGTAGTATAATGTTGCAGTACATTTTCAATTTAAATTGCAAAAGTTGTTGCTATAGATATGATATAATGTTGCAGTATGTGATGTTGAATGTGGTAATAAACTGGCAAAGTGTTGCCATTGGATGGTAAAAGTGTTACCATAGATTAATGAATATGGGCCCCACAACAGGGCTCCATAAAGGTGGGCTACAGAATTAGTGGGCCAAACAATGTGAGCCCACATGTTGGGGCCCAGATTGTGGGGCCTACTTTTTATTAAATTTGATACATGTGGCAACAATAGAACCGATGTTGCCCTAGGGCCGCAAATATGTTGCCTTTGACTCTACGGCAACGCGGCAAAATGCATCACCGAAAAAGTGTTGCCTTTGCCCATTTTTAGCCTAAAGCCACATTTTTTGGCACTTCCTACATCACTTCTTGGTGTTGCAGTATGCAATCTATGGCGTAGTGACTTGTAAATTTTAACCTTAAAAAGTAAAGAAATAGAGACTAAACAAGGAAGAAAAAGAGATTAACTACTAACTGCTTGCATAAAAAATAAAGCTACACTACTTGCGTAAGTCTAAGCTATAAACATGAAATGAAAGAAAGCATAAAAATAAACATTAACGTAAAATTAAATAAAAACAAGTAGAAAAGGGAAGAGAAAGAGGCTAGGAAGCCATTTTTATTTCATGAAACATAGAGCTTACAACTTGCATTTTAATTTCTGAACTAATTTTTGAAAGAGTAAGTAGATATTTACATGTATATAAGAATGTTATTTATACATGCATAAAACTATCATTCAATTTTTAGGGTGCTTTCCAAAATGCCCATGTAGTAAGTGTGGCCACCAAGTAACTATTAGCCTCTAATTAATCCATCATCAAATATGCATGAGGCTTTAACTTTTACTTAGTTGTCCATTAGCTTCTAATTGTATATTTAGGTAAGTGGGTAGGTGGAATCCTCCATGATCATAAGCTTGAATTATTTCCTTCTTCATTCCTTTGTATTCATTTGTGCATGCATATATCTTCATAAAACCCTCTTCCATATGCATCCAAATTTCTATAAAAGTCATAAAAAATGTCCAAGTAAAAATTCTCAAATTGACACATGCACAAAATTGACCATTTTTTCCCGGAATGATGATGAATATATGATGATTTGACAATAATTGAATTTTGGTTTAAACATGTTAAAATGCCCAAGTATGACATTTATTTAAATAAAAATAGATAAAATATGGATGTAAATATATGCATACTTACGTGCACATCAAATATAAATTAATTAAATCATGCGGTATTTTTAAAAATCTATTAATGCGATTACGCAACTCGCATGTGTAAATTCAATCAACGATTAGTATTGAACATTTGAAATATTAACTTCCACACATCACTTTAGTGGTGTGATAGGTTAGCCGAATTTATCACTTTTACATCTTTATCGGTAAAACCCTATTTTACATTTTTAAGCGACGCCCTTTAGTAATGATTATTTACATCAATTTTCTTCACCAAAATTATATCTCTTTAAGACTTATGTTGTTTGGATTTAGTCAAAAATTCAGTATCATCCATTTTTAACTTGATTTGTCCAAACACAACGTTCTTGGTTCAATACTAAAAATTATTAATAGTACTATTTCGACAAAAGAATTTGACTTTTTGCTAACTATTATAGACTGTGATACTAATCACATATAGCCGAAAAGATAAATTCTCTCTCGAATAATATTTTACTTCCAGTACTTCAACTCGGAACTAAGAGTCAGTGGACGCTATACTAAAGACTAACTATGATTAAAGTAGAGTATCATATTGAAGTTCAACTGTATTCTCAAGTCGAGAGAATTGTATAACATCGTCACTTCGAGATTCTCTGTTTGACTTTAGCTATACTAACATATAGAAAACTCTCGAATGAGTCATTCCATAGTTATCTAATAACTATTAGTACACAAATTCTTAGTACCCTCCTAACAATCATGAGTAATACAATGCCTAACATTTCAAGAGTATTATATACTCTAATCTCAATAAATGAATTGATATCCTTTTTCGAAACATTTAGACTGTAATTTTTTTTAATACAATCTATTGTTTTACAATGTGATAAATTTCTCATAATTACAACGTTATGTAATTACTATCACACAACATATTATAAATGTATTTCCCATCAAATATACTTTTCAGTTAATAATTTTAACACTACATTACAATATATTAATATATAACAGAAAATCAAAAACCTTTTATTTCAAACAAGTTTTTATCATAGAGTTAATAATTTACTAGAAATTAAAGAATTGGTTATACGCCATACCCCTAATTCTATCACGATAGAGAGCGTGTTACAACTATTTGTTTATGGAAAGGTTGCACATATAATGTTCATGCCTCTTATATATTTAATCTTTTTGGTTTTTTGTTATTAAACTATGTAATCTAATTATTCAATTTTTTTGAATAATGGTATATTATAAACAACAAAAGTAGGGCGAATATAATAGTAGTTGCACCCAAAATAAGAAAAAAAAGGCTAATTACCCTATTATAAAGAAAAATTGGATCTCATAAGGGTAAAACTATAAATTCAGGTCAAAGTTTAATAAATAACTCTACCAACTAGATTCATAATCATACTTTCATAAACTTCTACTAAATAAAGAGAATGTAAGAAAAAGTCAAGCATCCCTAAATTCCACTACTTCCAACTCCAATTCTTAAGCTTTCTTCCATGCTTGACTCCCCAAAGCCTAGGCGCTCTGAAGTAGTGCGAGCTCCAATCCCCAACACTCTGTCAATCGAGCTCAAAATCGCAGCTTTTAGTGGTGATTCTTCCAACCAATGCTTCGATTTCTAAAGCAAGCTGATAGCATCCATTAAAAGTAACTTGAGTCTAAATGTTTTTGATAATGCTTTATCATTAAATACTCTTTGATTTCATTCTCGCCAAATACGCCATGTTGCAGTAGCAGCGATAATTTTAGATTGAATGTCATTGGTATTGCCGTTATTGAACTGCATGTTGAGAGCTCACTTTAATCTATTCCTAGTGTTAGAGGAATACCAACAATTTAAAAAGTTATGATTGCTTTTCTCCAATTCCGATTTGCATAGCTCACATCTTAAGTAGTCAATATTAGTCAACTTGTTTATCTGTCCTCTATTGGTAGTCTATTGATTTTTGCAAAATAGGTTGTCATTTATATTTAAGGGTACAATATTGATTCTAAACTTTCCTGCACCACTGCAATTATTCAACCATGCATCCGGTAGCAACCCATGCAGAATTAAGAGAGAATATTCCATTGTTAGGGATTCATTCCCATCTATTGTAGAGCTACTGGATTAAACAGGGATATACTTTATGATTTTGTATGAAATGTCCCTTTTTTTTATCGATACGATATATAAATAGTTGATTTAAATAATCAATTGTTGATTAGATGTAGGCTAAAATATGATTTTTTTTTTTGCATACGGTTGAATCAGGATTTGAGATCATTTCCATTGAGTTCGGATTGATGTAACGAATCAAGATAAGTATAAGCATCCCTATTTTTTCAAATCGGATGATTCGATGGCCAAAAAAATCTCGAAATACGCTAAATTAGCATTCGCAACAACGTCTCATATAACTATGAGATTATACAATTGAGTCCAAAAAAATAAGGTAATGACGTAGCGAGTTTCATTGCAAATGGATGCATCATGTGATCATACGAGCTCTAAATGTTTGACAATTTATTTGAGAATTGAAATAACTTTAATATTATATTATTATAGATAATCATAGATCCTTCCTTTTCTCTATTTCCATTCATCCATTTAACTGTTTTATCCAAAATCATGGCCGCTTCCTTTCTTTCCATTCAAAAATCAAATTTGTGGGATCCGCGTGATAAATTAGGAAACTTAATCCATTATGATCGTACGGAGGTAAGCTTTACATTGACCATGGCAGAATTGAGTGCAATTGCAATTGTAACACTGGCATACTCCATGGTCGATCTAGGGTTTCGAATAGGCGTATCTATAGGTAGCAATAGGTGAATTAGAGAATACCTTTGTGTTTCTCTTATTGAGCAGCTTCTCCTTATGCTAGTGATTTTGATTTAGATTCTCTATCTGCAGTCGTGATTTGGAGAAATAAACGAGGAGACGGGTGATGCTTTTCAAGGAGAAAAATAATGGCGCAGACGACGCTTGATTTCACAGAGTGGAGCTCCATATCATAGTAGAGAGGTACACGACATGTTGATGTGTTCAACGTGTGCATGTATAAGAAGAAAATGGAAGAATGATTAGTGTTAAAGAAGGTAATTAGTAAATTCATTAGTGAATTAATTATTTAATTAATCAATATTAGTATTTAATTCATATATTTTGCATAGGAAGTCTGTTTTGGATGTGGTTTCTTATGCTACGCTCATGGTGGGGAGCTCTATATCTTAGCTTTGGTTTGGATAGCTTTCATTATGATGAGTGATATTGTCTCTCACAATGCTTTGATTATTAGCATAGTATTAAATTTATGTTTTGAAATGGTTTCTAACTTTAAAATATGACTTTATTATACTTAAACATGTATTTGATTTTCATAAAATAAAATAAAAATATTTTTAAATGGTTTTATATGGATGCATTATACAAGTTATATGTATGCGATGTTGGATGTCTCTATGCTTTTTGGTTGCATGCTTTCCTATTTACTTGTTTTTGGATTGAAAACTCCAATTCATTGGCAATCGATTGGTAGAGAAATATATTATGTGTTAGGGTTTTGTATATGTGAAACTCCAACAATGGGATAAGTCGTAGAAGAAGTGTTACGATACATGCCGATTGATCTTAAGAAGGAATATGATGGACTTAGACAGACTTTAGGCATTAGGATAGACACTGGACGTTTCAATTTGGTTTGTTCTTATCCATTTTTGGTTAAGTACATGACTAAAGTGATAGGTATTGACAATTGTAGAGTGACCAGTTCCTATTCGCAATTGATGATCGTCGATCTTTGGCATGGATGTTGGGGAGATTTCGAGATGCGCGATGTGATGGTTTGTTCATGCAACCGACTTAAATCTTAATGTTGTTGCTCCACCAATAGGAAATTTCGATGGTAATGCAATTATATGGTGCTTTGACATGATAGTTTTGGTACTTTGGAAAGTGACTCGATGGTGTTTGGAGTTAGGTTCATAGTTTGATAGTTTCAGGACTTTATAGATCATGACGGGATGTTTGCTCATTCGCATCAGGGAAAGATGGCGATGTAATAGCATGATAAAAGCTTTGTATCTTTGGTTTCTGACTTGTGGTGGGAGTAGGTGCCGAAGATTAGACACTTCATATCTTCCGTTTGTGACCTGTTTAGGGAGCAGGTACTGAAGTGGCTTGATATTTAAGGGAGCCATAGAGTAGAGGAACATGGGGAATTCCTGTACATTGGACATTTGATTGAGCAAGTAGGGCCTGGATGGATGTGTATGTGCTAAGGGGTCATCAATAACTCGGAGTGCTTTTTGTTATACTCGAAGTAGGAGAATTGTAAATAGTGTTGCCCATGGATCATGTTGAGATCCGTAAAATCTTGACATGTTGCTTTAATTCTAGTGTCTAGATTTAGTCTATGAGACACATACCAAACTATGGGTGGCATGTTACGAGAGTACAACTGAAAATCAGGACTTTCCATTAGTCATTGGCATTAGTGCCATATGAGTCATCATATATCTAAAGTGCACTGAATGACAGTAATTATTGTTTGATGGATGCTATGCTTGTTATGTTGCTTCATTATCCACCTGTCACTCCAGTGATGTCACATTATGCACGTATTGTGGATACGGTTATCTAGGCACCCCGACAGTTTACTTAGTATGGAATACCCATTTATGATGTTGAACAGTAGCATTATATGCTGACTTTTTAGTTGCAGGGACAGGTCAGGTATGATTCGTATACCCTTTTTCCATATATTATATTGAATTTTATAGTATTTTGAGATACTTATCGCTAATACAAGATTGTTATCTGACTTAAGGTTTTATGCTTTTCTTCTTATTATGTCAAGTAATCTTAAAAGAGTAGACTAGAGGGCAGGTGTCGATAACATATGTAGTTCTGCATATGGACTAGTAGGAGGTGATGTTTACTCATACTTATATATAAGTTTGTTATTGCATATTCCACTGTATGATGCCATGGAGCCTTAACGGTGTTTGACTTACTATTATTACAAAAAGTTTATTGGTTGAGTTTATTTATCAGTTGTATAAACTCTTAATATTTTGTATAACTATATGAGCCTATGTACTCTGAATTTGTGGTCCATGTTTGTGTTATCTATTTCATATTTTTGATGACCATTATATTTTATTCGATGCGATGTGAGATATACGACAAGTTATGTGATTGGCTGATGTTTCTTTCTCTTTTCCTCTCTTCTATTTTTCTTCTTTACTTCCTTTTCTTTCCTTAGACAACCATCCTACACTAGAGGTGCAAGGCAGTCATTACATTTAATATCAGAGCTTTGGTGACATTATTAACCTGAGTTGATACCAAAATCAATAAAAGAGAGGGTAGGAGTTATCCCCTTGGAATGGTTCTAGAGTGCGCGTATACGAGAGTGCATATTTGTTATATATTTTGGTTTTTAAAACCATATGGCAGTATATATAATACATAGTTGTATTGCACACATGAGCACTCTCGATGCAGTTTTCTTTATGAGAGACTGCTCATCCATATCATAGAATAGGAATGATCTAGCATATAAGGAATACTGCTATTTACTAATCTACAAAGTTGAGCAGTGGATAGGACCAGGGTCATTAACCCTGATTAATCAAATATCTTAGCAGAGGTGATGCTAATCATTTTTTAGAATGCCCAAGTTGCTCTAAATGACTATGGTGCTCAAATGTAAATGGCTAGAGTCGACTTTTCCAAGCTGTACAAAGACAACACGAGTCTAGAAGGCAGGCCATTCCTTAGAACGGAGTCAGCTATTTATAGGCAAGATTAGATGGCTACTTGTAAGTGGACCTTTGACGACTTGGAGTTAGATGACACAATAATGTAGAAGTTGACCTCTAGATAACTCCAGGGATGAAAATATACTAGTGGAGTGCTTTTATAGCTTCGATTCATGAGGATCACTTTAATTGGGACTAGTTCATAGTTCGCTTTGAAGAATGAAGAATTTATCATTGGGTTTGGTGATCATCTTGAAAAGCGATTTATTGGTTATTTTGATGAGAGCTTCGAGAAGTTGATCAAAAAGGCTTTGTGATGCAAGTGCCTATATCCATTGTTGAAGGGTTGTCCCAAACCGGCCGAGTAAAGACAAATCGTGGATGCATATGCATTAGTTGTCGTTCTAATTTTGTTGACGACGAATGAAAAGGGAAATAGTATTACCATTTGGGGTTTTCTTTCCACTTATGGTGTTTCTATATGTGTTTTATTTGATGTTGATGTTCCGTATTCCTTCATATTTAGTGATTTGATAGATTGATTGGGATTGACACCCAAGATAGTTAACCGACCTTTAATTGTGACGGGTGTAGTTGAAGGCACAAGCAGCCTTTACATGGTTTGTCGAGACTTTGTCTTATTAACTCATGGATGTTTGTATGTTTGTTTGCTGCTGATTTGTTTTATAGTGTAGGCGGGTTTGGTATTATAGTTTGGGAATGGAATGGCTAAAGGGGTACAGAATTGTGGTGGATTACGAGAGGCCTTTAGTGAAAATAGGGTTGTGGAGAAGCAAACAATAGTGACTAGATACCTACCGAGGGTAGGGTTATTGTTAGCTTTGTAAATTCGCTAGATATTCCATATGATAGGTTGTCATTTATGCATATAGCTAGAGAGTGTCCTGACATATTGGATGAGATGGCCGGATTACCACCATACAGGGATTGAGTTCCATATCGATCTAGCTTGAGATGTTAGACCAGTAGTTATTCCTTTAAGGCATATGATTCCCAAAGAGCAGAGAAAGTTAAAGGTGTGAGCGGATGACCTAATGAGGTAAGGGTTCATTCGTCGGAGCAATTTGGGTAGGATGCACCTATAGAGTTTGCCACTAGGATAATGGCTCTTTGAGGTTGTTTTTTGATTATTGTCAGCTTAATGAGGTGACAAGCAAGTATCCACTCCTGCTTATTGATAGCTTATTTGATCAGCTCTATAGTGCAAGGATGTTCTCTTTGTGGAGCTTATGATGGGTTTTCACCAACAGAAAGTAGCTAGGATAGTGTGCCAATTACGGCGTTTTGTACGCTTATTTGATTTTTGATTGGATTAGTTATGACATTCAGGCTAACCAATTGTTGTCATCAAAATTGGCTGCTAACACCAAACAATGTGAAAGCATCACAAATCCAATAACTAGTCCCAAACAGAGTGAAGTAAAGAATAAAATATAAAGAATAAAAAATTAAAGCGGTAAGAAATTAACAAAAGAGGTTTTATAGTGGTTTGGCTTGCTTCGGCCTACATTCACTCTAAAGATTTTTCTTTTATTTGTATTTGCTGATTATAGTTACAGCGATTTGAATCCACGTAATAAAAATTGTATAGTGTAGCCAAGAGAAAAGAAGATCCTTTTCCTTTAGTTGATGATCCTATATTTATAGGAGAAGATGATGAAATTTCTAGTTGAAATTCCGCATGCAGAACTAGTAGACCATCTAATCCCTAACCTAAAGGAAGTGCCAATCTACACTTATGCCATTCGTCCAAGCCGCTTGACTACCATTCATAGCCTTGTTTATAATTGATTTCCGAACCTGAAAATAATCCCTCCAGGCTTTCTGCCGAATCCTCGGTCTGTCTGTATAGTTGGTAAAATCCATGACTATTATGAGTCGATAATCAAGACCAAAACCATTTCAAATCATTAACCTAATCCATAGCCATCCAAAGCCAGTAACCAAATCCATGATCTCACTAGATCATTTGCCAAATATATATGCTCGATCTCAGTAGATCATTATCCAAATCCTCGATCTCACCGGATTGTTATCCAAATGCATGGCCTTCTGGGTAGTTATCCAAATCCAAAACTATTTGAAATCCTAGGAGATGGTAAGCCAATCTGCATTCTATCCTGATCATTATCCAAGTTTATGGCCTTTCCAGATAGATTGATGGTTTCTTCGGACCCTTGCTCAGCCTGGTCCACTTGCTCTTTGATAAGAGGATTTAACGACGAGTGAGTCGAACCTATTGCTTTCCAATGAAACGAATCACTCCCTATAGTCCAGCCTTCTCGGGCATGTAGCAGTATCTTGATCATCTTGGAATAATCATGGCCTCTCTGAGCTCTTGCTAGACCTCTTCCCGTTACTCTTCAGTGAAGGGGGAACAACGTGAAGTAAGCCGATCTTGTAGCTCTCCATCAAAGCAGCATTACTTTTTGCACTTTGGTTTAGTTTCCCTGAATATAATGCAATGTCCTGGCCTTCTTAGGTCAATTATGGTCCCTTTGGACCCTTGCTGGACCTTATCCAGTTACTCGCAGGCGAAAAGGGGAACAACGATAAGTGAGTCGATACTGTCGCGCTCCGACGAAGCGACTCACTTTTTGCACTCCGGTTCCCGACTCTTTGGTCAAGGACATCGCGATCAATTCAATAATGGCTTCCTTTCTCTATCCTTGACTCTTAGTTAGAGGGCCTATTCCATGACTTATGAATCCAATTATTAAATATAAGCTCTTAAAACTGGAAACCCATTAACAATAAAAACAAAATATTTCCTTTTTAGGCAAAATGGTTTTCTGGAAGCATGCCTAGGGACCGACCTCGATCTCGTACATGTATAAGTGACTTTCCCACTTTATTATGGAGTTTATTATTTACTCAGTTCATGCCATCCCAATTAAGTGACGATGATCTATGACCTCGATCCAAGGCCATTTTCATTTAATGTGGACGGTGACCACTCCAATTACACCACCTCTGCCTGAATCTCACATTTTTGGTAGCCTTCCATCTGCGACATCTTCCTCAACCATCTCCAATATGTGCCTACATTCATCCATGGTATGGCCATCCAGTTCATCGAATAGGCAATACATTCTGAAACTATGTTCTCGATCTGTAGGATCCCTTCTTTCCGGTTTTGATAGTGGAGCTACCCCTTTGTGTCCAGATAAACTCGTTTCAAACTTTTCACCCAATCTGAGTAAGTGAAGAACTTCATCTCTCATTCCTTCCTTTGCCTTTTTGATTCATCATAACCATTGTCCACCTTCCTTTGTCTCACATCCTTCTTGGACCCTTCTCTAGATGGTCCTTCACATCGTAGAGCAATTACTTTATGTTTGTTGATTTGTGCGTCCTCCTTCCGTAGGAACCTCTAAAGCCTAATGGAAAAATCCCTTAAGATCCATTGGTGGATCTTGCTCAAATAAAATCTTAAAATTCATATCATCAGCAATCCTGATTACCACCACCATTAAGACCATCGATGGATCCGACCGATTCACCGAAGCAACTATAGCATTAAACCATACCATGAAACTCCTCAATGACTCTCTTGTCCTTTTCTTTAGTGTTTCCAATGTTATTACATTCTTGGTTCTCGAAATGTGGACCCTAAGCTACCTCATAAACTGATTTATCAACTCGTTCCATGTTCTGATTGAAAACTCTCTTGCTGCCTAAATCTGAGCGCGGCTTACTCTATCAAATAAAGTGGAAAACACCTTGCCAATATCTCCTTCGATGCGCTTAGCACTTCCATATGCCGAATATACCTCATCAATTGCACTGTAGGATCGATTTCCTATCATACACCTTCAGTGTTGGTAATTTGAACTTCGATGGGTTCCTAGCATGCCCGATGTTCGGAGTGAATGGACTCTGATTGACATCTTCCAAATTCTGCTTAGCAATACACCCCTCATTATCTATCGTATTAGCTCAACAATCCATCTATTCTCATTTATAGGTGATATCCAATGCATATTACCAGCCTACCCCTGACTCTACGAGGGTGTTCTAGAACATAATCCTCCCAATGTGCATCTGCATTTTGATCCGCATCAAACTTCATAGCACCAACCACTGGCCTAGCGACATAAGATCTAGCCTTATTGGGGAGCGCCCCTCGAGCTGAGGGGATCGATGCCGATCCCTCCCACTTACCTGGGGTTCACCCTCGGCAGCTCCATTTTGTTCTCTTGGCTAATAGCTCATTTCCATATACCTATTTTAAATTTTCTATAGCTCCTACTACACCAACTCTTTAATCTATATTGCTAGTAGCTCCTGCTCTGGTCTATTTGATTTACCTGAGGAAATTTTACATCGTCTCCTCTTGTCTCTTCATCATCCTCTCCTACATTGCCTATATTATAGTCTCTGGTCTTGTTCCTAGTGATGTAGATGGAGGGTTGATTGGCTCCTACTCTTGAGGATGCCTCATAACGTCTGGTGACTCCGATCTTCCAATGGTCTCCTTTTTGATTACCAAGCCATTACTTTCTAGATCTAAGTATCCAAGCTTCCAAACCCAAGATCCTAGCTTTCAAATCAGCGGTTGCAAGTCCTTCTTGGTGAAAGCACTAAAATTTTAGCATCAAAAATGCCCACCAACACCCAATAATGAAAATCACAAAAAAAAAAAAAATAAGTGATCCCAAACATGGTGAAGTAGAGAATTAAATATAAAGAAAAAAATTAAAATGGTAAGAAATGAACCAAGAGGTTTTATAGTGGTTTGGCATACTCAGGTCTACTTTCACTCTAAAGGTTTTCCTTTTATTTGTACTACTGATTACAATTATAGTGATTTGTATCCAAATAATAAAAATGGCAATGTGTAGCCAAGAGAGAAGAAGGTCTCTTTCCCTGAGCTAATGATCCTTTACTTATAGGAGATGACAATGAAATATCTAGTTGAAATTTTACATATAGCATCTCCAGACCACGTCGACCACACTCCCCAAAATAGGCCCCATTGGGCCCAAATTAGTGATCGGTGTTGATTCCCTAAGATTGGGAGTGTAGCCCAATGATCCTTAAGGTAAGTCCTCTATGTCGCCCTCTCCTGGTTTCCTGAGTTGTTTGTATAGTTCTCTAAGTGAAATTCGGAGATAACGATCGATTTCTGTTGAGTTTGATCGTTGAGCTAAGTGTCCATATCCATAGTGATCCAATCTGATCCCCTGTCTTAGAGAAGTTCCAATTCACACTTAGCCAATTCTAGGATTCTCGTTTGAATCCACTTGACTATCATCCATAGCCTTGTTTATAACTGATTTCTAAACTTGTTAATCATCCCTTTGGGTTTCCTACCTTAATGATCACGTGATCCATTTTTTTAAATTCGTCCATATACTACCTGATCAAAAGATGATTAATACTTGCCTCCCAAAAAATGCCTTGTGATAGGAAGGTGTGTTTTGGATCATCATAAGTCCAAATTCCAAAATCGACCAAACGTTCAAATATAGAATCTATTCCTTAATCAAACCTAATCACCGTGAGCCATCCCATGTTTACATGGGAGTTAGTATTTGCATGTCGTATCCTCAATTTGTTAAGATTATTGGTAAAATCAATGATTATTTTGAGTCGATAGCCAATTCCAAACCATTTCAAACTAACAGCCGAATCCGTTTCCATCTAAAGCAAGTAATCGAATCCATTATCTTATCATATTGTTTGCCAAATCCATGAACTCGACCTCACCAGATTGTTATCCAAATCTCGATCTCGTTGGATCATTTTTAAATCCATGACCTCTTTGGGTCAATATTCAAATCCATAACCATTTGAAATTATAGAAGTTGGTAATCCAACATGTGATCTCTTCGGATCATTATCCATGCTAATGGTCTCTCCAGATAAATCAATGGTCTCTCTGGACCCTTGCTAAGCCCGACCTACTTGCTCTCCGACATGGGGACTTGATGACAAGTGAGTCTATTCCGTTGCTCTTCAATGAAGTGATTCACTTCCTATACTACAACCCTTTTGGAGGCATATGGTAACGTCTTGATCCTCTTGGACCGATCATACCTCTTCGAGCTCTTGTTTGACCCCTCTTGTCACTCTTCAGTGAATGGGGAGCAATACAAGTAAGTCAATTGTAACGACCCGAAATTTTCACACCCGAAAATTTCAGATAGTTATGAGAAAAGAAGAAAGAGATAGAACAAGGAGAATAGAAACACCAAACATCTCACAAACGCAGCGGATAAAATAATAATAAATCATAACAGTTTACAAAAGAATATTATAACTATCGATTACATTTAATATACAGTCACTGAATATATAAAATTATATGTCTCACATACACAGCAATATAACACAACGGAAATATTTTATACGCTATAGCCATCCAGCTCGTCTCCTGAGCTCCAGAACGTACCTACCTGAAAATCTGTAATACTCGGTCTGACCCGAGCATTACACCAAAGTAACACCCGGGTCAGGCTGGAAACCAGCGTGAATAAACTCATTTAACACGAAATACCAAAATAATTAATGGTTATAAACCCGGGTAACTTATATCAATTCAACAAATTCACAGTTTGTTATAAACAATGCTTATCTCACACGTCCATTTCTAAGTACCAAACTTAGATAAAACAATCCAATTCACTTAAATCATTTCATCTCAGCCTATTGAATTCACAAACCAATTTATAAAATTCGAAGTGGTTTCGGGTATTTCCCAATACCCGGCCCCGGTCTTTTCGAAACTCATGTTATCCTATCCCAAGTTATTCAAATGAAATACACAACATTTCATATCAGATATATCAACTCATTCAAACATCCAATACCATTCAATCGTCCATAAACAAAGCCTTATCACATACAAATTAATTCAATTGTTTCAAATTGAATTTCAAACCTCAATCACCTAGATCCCTTCATTCAACGTCATTTAATTCCAAATTAATTAATTGGTCAACTCATCATTATTCATCTTAATTAATCACCCTGGATTAATTATTTTCCAATTACATTCAAGTAATTATCTTAAATTGACTTCACGATATTAATTGTACTTAACCAAGGTCAATAGGTAATCTTATTGATTGACTATTTTAATTCCATTAATTCTTAATTACTTATATTAATCAACTCCTCTTAAGTCACTTATTCCTGATTAATTCATCTTAATTAATCTATCTTTAATTACAACGTTGATTATGTAAATTAATGATTTTCGATTATAGTTCAATTTTATCCTAATCCAAATTAATTACTTCATTCAACCACAATATTAATCTTTCTTGAATTATCTCAACCTACAATTAACTTTCCATTTATTTACTTCACTAAATACATCGATTTCTCTTTAATTAATCATCTTAATTAATCTCTTGATTAGTTACACAAGTAATCATCCTTTATTAATTATATTAAGTAATTGCTTGTCAAACCATCCATTGGTTATTCTAGATTAATTAAACTTAATAGATTAACTCAGACTTTAATTAATTAATTAATTCAAACCTTTAATTACTAAATTAATCGCCCCAAATCATTAATTGTTTGAATTAATTAATTATCCATTTTAATTACCCTACTAATTTAATGAATCACAAATCATTAAATCCTTGTTAACATTAAAATGAAAACAATTCATTTTTTTATGATTTAAGTTTTAAACAACTTAAAGCCAAATATTTCGAGTCAAACCACACTTAACTCGAGAATCATCCAAAATCACAATCACCAGATTATTGATTCACAGTGCATATCAAACTAATTCAATCATTCAACCAAATATTTAAATTTAACCATTTAAATTTTAAATAGAAATCCAACAGATTGAGATTTACTCACCTTTGCTTATATTCGTAATCCACTTTGATCTCGACTCGATTTTCACCATTTCCTTGACCTTGTATAAACATTATGCATACAGCTTATTAATATTTGAACTAACCGAACAATTAATTACCGCTTAATAAATTAAATTAGAACTAATGATTTAATTTTAAAACAAATTATTTAATTTAAACTAATAATCCCCCCCTTTTTTAAAAAAATCTTTTAGCGACTATAATAAATTAAATAAGTTAATTGGATAAATTAATCATCAAGCCATATTATTATTAAACTAGTAAGTTAAGAAAAATGTGTATTAAAATGTGTGAGTGTGTGTATATATATATATATGTATATATATACATATATATATATATATTTATACCTATTTCAATTGAATAATTTGCATATATATTTTACTGTTAAAAATCAAATACTGATACCTATATATATATATATATATTTAATTTCCTAACTGTAAAACTCTTTTCTACAATACTTTCTCTATATTAATATTATCTTAAAAATCTATAAGTGTAAATACGTAATAATTCAACATTAGAATGGAAAATACCTCACTGCTCACCTGCCAGCATCGTCTCGAATTCACGAATCGACAAGGCTAAATCGCGACATATGCACCACCATCGGTCATCACTGCCGATATCAAAGACTCGGTGAGATTTTGCATCAAACTCCTAGCTTGCGATATCACACGGCTCGGCTTCAGATCGTCTACAACTGATCGCGACTTCCAACAGCTAACCCTAACTCACCACACCAAGGTCCATCGCTCGAGGCCGTGACAGCTGCTTCCTTCATCGTGATGTCGCTGTCGCAAAAACCTAAGTGCATACATGCCCGTACACGCGTGTGCTTCCCTGGCGTCGAGTACCTCACTTCAATTTGAACCACTATGGCAAAACTCACCGCGATACTCGAATTTAGGTAGTGGCTTCAGGATTCAAGATAAGGTATTTGGGAAGAAGAGGAATTTCAAAACCCCTTTTTTTTCGAATGAATGGCTTCGGCCATGATTTCATTGTTAAACAAAAATGAATTTGTTTTCACGCGTTCGATTTTTCACTGAAGAGAACAGAGAGAGGAACAAAAATGGGATATTGGATTGGGGAAGGCTTCCTGTGTACGCTTGTTTACTAAAATATCTTCGGCTACCTGTGCACTTCAAATTTTATTATATTATTAAATTTCCAAAATGTCTCGTTAATTGCCTTATAAATTTCGAACTCCTCTTAAGGAATGCCACTAAACGATTATAGGGTTTTACCCACATCCCGAACACAACGAAACGTGTTTCAGAAGCTAATTCGATCATATGCACGAGTTACGGAAGAAAACGATCGGTTTTAAATTAAATCGATTAAAATAATTCTACGCGTTTTGAGTTGCCAGGGTCAAACGATAACCCTAATTGCTACGAAAATTGAAATCCGATAATAACTAACTATTACGAGTCTAATAGAACTGGTCCCGTCGAATTCTGAGACTGTGCCTCGGAATGCTATTTTTAAATATTAATTTAAACGATATATTATTAAAATTGAACGAATCACCTTTAATTTAAATTTTAACCATTCAATTATCTTCAAAATCATCCTTATAAATTTTATAAGCCTTCAAATTATTTTAAACAGGCTTCGAAATCCCAGATTCAACAATTTACCCAATTTCAATTATTAAATTCATTTCTTAAACCATATATTTCAATGATTTAATTATCAAGTAAATATCGATATCTTAGATTCAAATTAAAATTAACTTTTAAATATTTTAAAATCAATTAACAATTCTATTTTAAATTGTTGGAAAAATCTGGGTCGTCACATTCCTCCCCCCTTAAAAGAATTTCGTCCCCGAAATTACTAGTTAGGAAGAATGTCCCATACCTGTCTACTTTTCTCCAAAACCAAACAGTTCTACAACTTACCAATTATCTTTCATAAAAACCCCCTTTATTATTCTTACTACCTTCCAAACTCTTCCATAGTATCAAACGATACCTTTTTCTCGATCATTTAAATGTCAATTTAAAACCTAATTTTTGAACTATCAAAATTATCTCAAAAATTTTCTAACTCCCTAAATTCCCGAAATTTTTTGCCAGCGTCTCCTTTGCGCGGCTAGCTCGGTACTACTACAAAAGGCCTCTAGGGGCTCCAAAATTCCAAAAAGAAAACAAAAGCCAAGTGGCTACATCAAAAACCCAATCCAATATCATACAGAATCACAATACGTACCTTTCAGTCGGGCATTTCAAATTTATCTTTTAGAACCAAATCCAATTTCCTTTTTTATTTATAACACCTGCATATTCTATTTAACAATAATATCCAATCGTAATCTTTCAAATCATTGTATACACATTTTTTATTTTACAGAAGTCTTCACATTACTTCTATTCAACTTAGTTTCCACTGTTTTCATATGAATTCAATTTATTTTCGATTTCTAATATGGAGTTATATCTTTCATTTAAACTTATTCATATTAGTTTCATTTACTAGTTTATTTTAAGTTTCCCATTTGAAATTGTTTTGTCGTTAACCAAAATTTTCCAAAAATTTTCTAACTCCCAAAATTTTCGAAATTTTTTGGCAGAGTCTCCTTTGTACGGAGGAGCTTTTGCAATTTGACAATAGATATAAATACGTATACATCGACCCACACGGTCGGAAAAAGCAAAAACAGTTCATATTTCCTATTTTTATTGCGTAGGCGTACCTTATTTAGCAATTTAAGCAAGCAGCTTATAAATTTTAGCAATTAGCATACCCAAATCTAGCCAACCGGCTTCCCTGTACCTGTACTTACTCAATTTAAATACGTAAGTGTCATACATAGAAAATCTATTAACATTTCACTTACTTTTAATAGCTAAACACAAGCATTACATAAATAACAAGCACCAAACACTTCCAATAAGCAATTTATATGTTTTAAAGCACATCTAGTTGTTTCCAACCAAATTTATATGCCTTTTCATTCAATTTTAATGGTTTACACACAATTACTTGCATTTAACTCATTTTAAGCGAAACAATCTCATATTCACTTCAATTGATTCAAAAATCAATTCTATCGCTTCCACTAATTCGTAGCATTTAATTTGATTAAAACTCGCTTACGTTAAATGATAATCATTTCTACGCAATTTGATTATATCCATGTGAATAATTAATTATTTAAGTTTTATAACCAATTAAAATTGATTCCAAATCAGTTTTATTTAATTCAATTCCATTTTAATTCATTCACAATCATTTTATTTAGCTCGACACATTCCATGCTTGTGTAATACTAACCATTCCCAAATTAATTTAAACCGAGCTTTTATTCAATGGGCTTTTATCCTTATTCGAAGCCAAGCTTTCATAAATTTTAAACTTAGGTTAATTACTTCAATCTATTTCCACCTCAACTTAAGTTCACTTCCATTAAATTTAATTCTCATCAAATCAAATCCCATTAAATTTAGTTAGCCCATCCATTTTAATTTTAAATTTAATTCACCTTCTCAATTCATCCAAGTAATATCCAACACATACTTAACTCATTTATACTTCAAATTGATATGCTACCGAACTCAAGTTCGGTGTGATAAACAAATTCCAATCACAACTTTGATTTATTTTTAATTTTTTTTCAATCTGACTTCATCCATTTATTTTATAATCCCAGTAACCCATTTTAAAATTTAAAATTTACTTATTTAATTCAATTTCGAATTTATTTTATTAATACATGGTCATTCTCAATTTATTTTTATTCACTTGGGTTTTTGTGTGCAACCCAAACCATTTCTATTATAATTCGCTTTTATTTCAACACTTCCATTTTATCAAAATTTACTTGCAAATTACATTATATATTATTCAAATCACTTGAATTTTATTTGCAAGTCAAACCATCACCCTTTCAAGCCAACTTTGTTTTATTTTTTTACAACACCTCTTATTTAATTCATTACCAAATCCAAGTCAAATTCTATTTATAATTCGAATTCATTTCCAAACTCCCTTATCAACTTACAATCCATTTTAGTTGACCGAGTTAAATTTTTATCAACATACTCCATTAAATAATTTATTTAGCTGATTAGCTTCCCTCCAACTTAATTTACAAAAATCACTTCATTAAATTTTTCTTGAGTTCAGTTTTGTTTTATAATTCCAGTTTGGGTTCCCTTTTTACTTGTAGATTTTGAAATGTCATAAATTCGGATAATACAATTAAAATAGCTTTTTATAAAATATTTCTCATCACTCGATGTTTCAACCAGTCCATCCTTGTTCTCACAGAAATTCAATCATATGTTGATCAGACGTAGGACTGAAAATCTATAAGTACTTGGGAAACCCGTTTTCAACACCCAGTGGGAATACTTGCAAAACAATTTTATTGAAATTATCGAAAACAGTTTTTTTTTTTTTGAAAATAGAGGAAATATCTTTAGTGAGGATGCTCTGAAATTCATCACCCCCATTCCATGGTCACAGTTATATACCAGGGTTACGTTGCAGTCACAACAAAAGTCCATGTAACTGCAGGCTCTCCGCGGCCTCTCGATTGCGCCATGGAACCCACACAACAGATCACAGTTACATCCAGGGTTACGTTGCAGTCACAACAAAAGTCCATGTAACTACAGGCTCTCCGCGGCCTCTGATCTCGCTATCAAAATGAAACTTCTCCAATCTTACATAGGTCGAAGTCTACCGAGATAAACTCAAACGCAGACTCTTGGCTCTCAGCGGCACACACGACTTCCGCTATATTATACCATAGGTCGCAGTCTACCGATATAGAATCAAACGTAAACTGTTGGCTCTCCGCGGCACACACTACTCATAATCCTCAAAAACTAGTTTTGTCCGGACTCCTCACAGGATCAACTTTAGAACCCCCCCCCCCCCCCCCCCCGGACTCAAGGCAGCACCACCCGGTGGCACTCCTGAGAAGTTCATTACAAGGGAGCGCCTTTTTCCCCAGAGCCATCATCAAAACATTTTATACTATACACATATAGTATCTTCAAATCATACACCTAGTATGATCTCATACAAAGCTCATTTATACAAAATCGATTATCTCAAAATCGATAATTCTGAAAATAGGCTTTCCAAAACTCAATATTGATTTTTCCCAAAAATCAAAAGCCTTTCCCAAAATCCTCATAAGATCCATTATATATATTCAGATATATATATATATATATATATATATATATATATATAAATTTTTAAAACTTTGGATCCTTACTTACTTGTATAAAACCCCTTTATACTCCAAACACTCTCAAAAACCATAGAAATATCCAATTTCCATATTTATTCATTTCATATTTCTCAAAATATTCTTTCAGTTCAAAAGAACCATTTCACATTCCTATTCACCTTTAGATTAATCCCCATTTGGATTATTACTTCAATCCTTATCTCAGTTGGGTACTTTAATCAATAATTGTTTGAACTCCGACCAGTTTAGAAAATAGCTTGAAAATTTTAAAAATAGATAACTAGTTGAAAAATAATTATTAGCTTGCTAAATATCTATAAAATGGTTAACTAATAGTAGAATAGTTGGAAAATAGTTAAATAGTTTCAGAAATTTTAGATAATTGCAAAATAGTTGTAAAATAGAAATTAACTCCTAACTTAGTTGAAAATTGGTAATTAGTTTATAATACAGTTGTAAAATAGTTAAATAGTTAAATAGTTCCAAAAGTAGTGGCAAAAACAAATATAAAATAGTTTGGGTTTTTAAAAAGAAAGTTGTACAGTAAATAGATAAGAAAATAGTTTTAAAACTATTTATATTAAAACAATTTATTTTGAAAATGGCCTAGAGTCAAAACTGCCCACTTTCCCAACATTTCAATTTAGATTTCCCACTGCTATTTAATTGACCAAATTTCGATTCAGATAACTCCAAATTCCATTGGACTTGATTTATTCCCAATTCAAGTTGAACCAATCTTGATTCCTTTCCCAATTTAAACAAATTCTAGTTGATTTTAATCCTGTTCGATTTTAATTTTAATTTCATATTATTCCAATCAATTTGAATCAATATCAATTGAACCCATTTCATATTCAAATCATTTCAATATTATCCAAATTAATTTCTCATTTGAATTTTAAACTTGTATAACTTTAATTATAATTTTACATTTTTCACCTTCTATTTATAATCAATTCCATTCACATTTTTTTTTTAACTTGGAATTATACATTTTATTTAGCCAATATTTTTTTTTATTATCCCATAAACATTTTAATCCAGAATCCAGAGTTTAAACAAATTTCCAAAATTTCAATATCCCCTTAGGATTCAACTATATCCAAAATTCTTTGGCAAATTTAGTTACCCTTTTGAATTTCAAAACCGAACCCAGTTCACAAACAATTCCAATTTAAAATAATTTGGTAGCAATTTCTCTTCGAGAAACTCGAAAATAAACATCGATGATGCTGCAGTCATCACTGACGTTATTTTCCAATAACCCAAAGAGTTCAATGCTTTTATCTCTTTAAAAACATTCCCAAATATTTTTAATTTCAAATCTCTCAGGTTTTCAAATTCAACACCAAAAATATTTTTGTAATAATACTTTTCTCCAAAACCCTTGGAAACCACTTCTAAATCCAAAGGAATTTTTATATTTTTCCAAAAATTCCAAATTCCCAATCCATCCAATCCATGTTTCAACATTACTCTGGAATTTCCATCTTCCTTTATTTTCAAATATTCTCTAGAATTCTATTCCAAATTATAATCTCATTTTATCTATGAAGTATATTTCAATTTTATAAATTACATTCACAATCTATATTTCAAATTCCATTTTGTCATATAAGTTTATTCTTCAACTTTGGTTATAAGTTTCATTTTGGTCGTATTCTATATTATTTCTTATCTTAGTTCCAATAATTTAACAACCAACTTCCTTAGTTGTTATTAGAATGAAATATTGCTTTATATATATCAAAATATAATCTTATATGAAATCATTTAAAATCTTTATATAGGAAAATAACAAGTACGCTCTCTCATATATATATACACTCAACTCATTTTAGAGTACTATTTACTCTATCCTTAATGAGTAATCCCAACAGAGCCAAGGTTCTCGCTTAACCTTTCTGCTCTGATACCAAATGTAACGACCCGAAATTTTCACACCCGAAATTTTCAGATAGTTATGAGAAAAGAAGAAAGAGATAGAAGAAGGAGAACAGAAACACCAAACATCTCACAAACGCAGCGGATAAAATAATAATAAATCATAACAGTTTACAAAATAATATTATAACTGTCGATTACATTTAATATACATCAAAGTTTCACATAATATACAGTCACTGAATATATAAAATTATATGTCTCACATACACAGCAATATAACACAGCGAAAATATTTTATACGCTATAGCCATCCAGCTCGTCTCCTGAGCTCCAGAACATACCTACCTGAAAATCTGTAATACTCGGTCTGACCCGAGCATTACACCAAAGTAACACCCGCGTCAGGCTGGAAACCAGCGTGAGTAAACTCATTTAACACGAAATACCAAAGTAATTAATGGTTATAAACCCGGGTAACTTATATCAATTCAACAAATTCACAGTTTGTTATAAACAATGCTTATCTCACACGTCCATTTCTAAGTACCAAACTTAGATAAAACAATCTAATTCAATTAAATCATTTCATCTCAGCCTATTGAATTCACAAACAAATTTATAAAATTCGAAGTGGTTTCGGGTATTTCCCAATACCCGGCCCCGGTCTCTTCGAAATCATGTTATCCTATCCCAAGTTATTCAAATGAAATACACAACATTTCATATCAGATATATCAACTCATTCAAACATCCAATACCATTCAATCGTCCATAAACAAAGCCTTATCACATACAAATTAATTCAATTGTTTCAAACTGAATTTCAAACCTCAATCACCTAGATCCCTTCATTCAATGTTATTTAATTCCAAATTAATTAATCGGTCAACTCATCATTATTCATCTTAATTAATCACCCTGGATTAATTATTTTCCAATTACATTCAAGTAATTATCTTAAATTGACTTCACGATATTAATTGTACTTAACCAAGGTCAATAAGTAATCTTATTGATTGACTATTTTAATTCCATTAATTCTTAATTACTTATATTAATCAACTCCTCTTAAGTCACTTATTCCTGATTAATTCATCTTAATTAATCTATCTTTAATTACAACGTTGATTATGTAAATTAATGATTTTCGATTATAGTTCAATTTTATCCTAATCCAAATTAATTACTTCATTCAACCACAATATTAATCTTTCTTGAATTATCTCAACCTACAATTAACTTTCCATTTATTTACTTCACTAAATAAATCGATTTCTCTTTAATTAATCATCTTAATTAATCTCTTGATTAGTTACACAAGTAATCATCCTTTATTAATTACATTAAATAATTGCTTGTCAAACCATCCATTGGTTATTCTAGATTAATTAAACTTAATAGATTAACTCAGACTTTAATTAATTAATTAATTCAAACCTTTAATTACTAGATTAATCGCCCCAAATCATTAATTGATTGAATTAATTAATTATCCATTTTAATTACCCTACTAATTTAATGAATCACAAATCATTAAATCCACATTAAAATGAAAACAATTCATTTTTTTTTATGATTTAAGTTTTAAACAACTTAAACCCAAATATTTCGAGTCAAACCACACTTAACTCGAGAATCATCCAAAATCACAATCACCAGATTATTGATTCACAGTGCATATCAAACTAATTCAATCATTCAACCAAATATTTAAATTTAACCATTTAAATTTTAAATAGAAATCCAACAGATTGAGATTTACTCACCTTTGCTTATATTCGTAATCCACTTTGATCTCGACTCGATTTTCACCGTTTCCTTGACTTTGTATAAACATTATGCATACGGCTTATTAATATTTGAACTAACCGAACAATTAATTACCGCTTAATAAATTAAATTAGAACTAATGATTTAATTTTAAAACAAATTATGCAATTTAAACTAATAATTCCCCCTTTTTAAAAAAAAAATCTTTTAGTGACTATAATAAATTAAATAAGTTAATTGGATAAATTAATCATCAAGCCATATTATTATTAAACTAGTAAGTTAAGAAAAATGTGTATTAAAATGTGTGAGTGTGTGTGTGTGTGTGTGTGTGTATACCTATTTCAATTGAATAATTTGCATATATATTTTACTGTTAAAAATCAAATACCGATACCTATATATATATATATATATATTTAATTTCCTAACTGTAAAACTCTTTTCTACAATACTTTCTCTATATTAATATTTTCTTAAAAATCTATAAGTGTAAATACGTATTAATTCAACATTAGAATGGAAAATACCTCACTGCTCACCTGCCAGCATCGTCTCGAATTCACGAATCGACAAGGCTAAATCACGACATATGCACCACCATCGGTCATCACTGCCGATATCAAAGACTCGGCGAGATTTTGCATCAAACTCCTAGCTTACGATATCACATGGCTCGGCTTCAGATCGTCTACAACTGATCGCGACTTCCAACAGCTAACCCTAACTCACCACACCAAGGTCCATCGCTCGAAGCCGTGACAGCTGCTTCCTTCATCGTGATGTCGCTGTCGCAAAAACCCAAGTGCCTACATGCCCGTACACGCGTGTGCTTCCCTGGCGTCGCGTACCTCACTTCAATTTGAACCACTATGGCAAAACTCACCGCGATACTCGAATTTAGGTAGTGGCTTCGGGATTCAAGATAAGGTATTTGGGAAGAAGAGGAATTTCAAAACCTTTTTTTTGAATGAATGGCTTCGGCCATGATTTCATTGTTAAACAAAAATGAATTTGTTTTCACGCGTTCGATTTTTCACTGAAGAGAACAGAGAGAGGAACGGAAATGGGATATTGGATTGGGGAAGGCTTCCTGTGTACGCTTGTTTACTAAAATATCTTTGGCTACCTGTGCACTTCAAATTTTATTATATTATTAAATTTCCAAAACGTCTCGTTAATTTCCATATAAATTTCAAACTCCTCTTAAGGAATGCCGCTAGACAATTATAGGGTTTTACCCACATCCCGAACACAACGAAACGTGTTTCAGAAGCTAATTCGATCATATGCACGAGTTACGGAAGAAAACGATCAATTTCAAATTAAATCGATTAAAATAATTCTAAGCGTTTTGAGTTGCCAGGGTCAAACGACAACCCTGATTGCTACGAAAATTGAAATCCGATAATAACTAACTATTACGGGTCCAATGGAAATGGTCCCGTCGAATTCCGAGACTGTGCCTCGGAAGGCTATTTTTAAATATTAATTTAAACGATATATTATTAAAATCGAACGAATCACCTTTAATTTAAATTTTAACCATTCAATTATCTTCAAAATCATCCTTATAAATTTTATAAGCCTTCAAATTATTTTAAACAGGCTTCGAAATCCCAGATTCAACAATTTACCCAATTTCAATTATTAAATTCATTTCTTAAACCATATAATTCAATGATTTAATTATCAAGTAAATATCGATATCTTAGATTCAAGTTAAAATTAACTTTTAAATATTTTAAAACCAATTAACAATTCTATTTTAAATTGTTGGAAAAATCTGGGTCGTCACATCAATCCTATTACTTTATGCTGAAGCGGCATTACTTTCGGCACTTTGGTTTAATTTCCCTGAACATAACATTATGTCCTGGCCTTCATAGGCCAATCATGGTCTTTTTGGACCTTGCTTGATCCTATCCATTCACTTTTCGATGAAAGAGGGAACAAAAATAAGCAAGTCAATCTTGTCGCTCTCTGGTGAAATGACTCACTTCTTGCACTCTGGTCCTCAACTCTCCGGTTAGGGACATAACGTGATCAATTCCATACCGACTTCCTTTCTCCGCCCTTAACTTTTTAGTTAAGGGCTTAATCCTTCACATATGAATCCAATTATCAAATTTAAGTTCTTACAACTAGAAACCAGAAAACAAAAACAAAAAACCAAATATCGCCTCTTGGGTAAGACAGTTTATCATCATCTCAAAGCATGCCTAGGGATCGATCTTAATCGTGTACATGTGTAAGTGACTTAGCCGTTTTATTTTAGAGCTTATTATCTATTCAGTTCAAGCCATTTTGATTAAGAGTTGATGATCTATGACCTTAATCTAAGGCCATTTCCATTTGATGCGGTTGATGGCCTCTCTTGTTCCACCGCCGTTGCTCCAGTCCTCACATATTGTAGTAGCTTGCCATCCTTGACATGTTCCTCAATCTCATAAGTGCCAGCATTCATCCATGGTATGCCTATTTAGTTCGTGAAATGTGCAATACTTTCCAGTCCTACATTCCTGCACTGTAAGATACCTTCTTTATGGTTTTAATAGAGGTGTCGACCCCTTTCGTTCAGATAAACCTGTTCCAAACTTTCCATCAATCCGATTAAGAGGAGAACTTCGACTACTGTTCCTTCCTTTGCCTTTTTGATTCATCATAACCATCATCTGGCTTCCTTTTTCCCTTATCCTTCTTGAAACTCCTCCATATTGTCCTTTACCTCACACAACACTTACTTTCTTGGAATAATTCCCTGAGATACTCCAATGAAATATTAAAATTCGTATAATTGACAATCCTGGATACTGCCTCCATTAAGACCGTCGGTGGATCCGGCTGTACCACTAAAATAATTGCCGCATTAAATCATGTCAAGGAACTCCTTAGGGACTTTCCTGTCCTTTTCTTTAGTGTTTCCAATGTTACTGTGCTCTTGATTCTTGAAATTTGGGCACTAAAGTGTGTCATGAGCCGATCTACAACTCGTTTCATGTTCTGATTGAACCATTCTATAATTTTCTGAACTACAGCATAGCTAACTCCATTTAATAATGTGGAAAACACCTTACCATGACCTCCTTCAACACCACTACCGCTTCCATGTGTCGAATATACTACATCAAGTGCACTATAGGATCCGACTTCCTGTTTTGTATCTTTAATGTTGGTAGTTTGAATTCCTGTGGGTTCCTAGCTTTCCTGATGTTCAAACTGAATGGACTCCGATTAACATTTTGTAGATTCCTACTGGGAAATCTGTGTCTTGTTGTCCATCATATCTGCTTAGCCATCCTTTCATTCTGCTCAATAGTGATCTTCGATCAATATTATCAGTTATTCCCCGACTATGCAAAGGTATTCCAGAACATATTCCTTCGGATGTGCATCTACATTTCGATCCATATCAAATTGCACAGCATCAACCATTGTGTAGCTCCAGTCCAATATATCGACATGCTTTGTTGGTCTCATGGAACATGTTTCGAGGGATCACTTGATTGACTCCGTGTTATGCTCATTGATGATATTTTCATCTACTCATGGATGAAAGAAGAGAACATAGCACGATTGATGATGTATTGTAGGTGTTGAGAAAATGACGATCGATTATGAGATTTTTGGAGTATCACTTCTGAAGAGGGAAAGTGAGATGCTTGGGTCACTTTGTTTCAAAGTAGGACATTATTGTAGATCCTATAGAGGTTACAGTAATCCAAATTTGAATAGATCTAAGGTAGCACATCGTTAACTACTTAATGAGAGAGCATCATCCTTTTATTTGAGATGTGAGGTGCCGATGCACATTAGTGAGTCTAACCGAGAGGATGATGCTTGCATCGATGTTACTCATTCCAAACAGAAATGAGGAGTTGGTGGTACACACATTCCTATTGGACTTAACTGGGTGTAGTTTTGATACCGAAAGGTTAGGGTGTTGCATGCTAGTTGACAACTAAAACCACATAATAGGAAGTATCTAACTCTTGATTTGAAGTTAGTGGCGATATAGTTCGTTTTGGATATTTGGAGGCACTATCAATTAGGAGAGGGGTTCGGTTTTTTATTGATTCCACTTCAATTAATTATCTCATTTTTGAGAAGGATCTTAACCTTCACTATTAGTGATGGTTAGAGTTCTTAGCCTCTTATTGGTTTGACATTTCCTAAATGTTCGTAAGGGAAATGTAGTTATTGGTGCTTTGAGTAGAAGATATATAAGTTTACGAGTGATATTCCTAGAGTGGGCATTGTTCGAGTTTATCACTGGTCGTGACTTCAGAATTTGATGCGAGTTAGTGCTAAGATGATGGCTAGTTTGACGATCGGACCTACTTTGATTTAGTGCATCAGTACTAGTCGGAGATATGAAGCTAGATTAGTGGAGATCGTGGCTAATTTAGAGGAACGAGTAGCGTCTGTAGAGGTGATTCGGCATGGACCCGACCGAGATTGTTTGTTCCGTAGAGATAAGAGATTGATTGTTCTAGAATTTTGGGGTGGTATATCTATAGGTTGCATCGATGGTTTGCCAAGGATTGAGGATGGTATGATAGCATTTGAGTCATAGTTGATTGATTGAGGAAGAATGCTAGTTGTGTATACCATAAATCTAATAAAATATCATCCATATCTGTCGAGTTATATCTGGAATGGATAGTGTGATTCCATTGCATGCCAAGAGCATTATAAATTGGTAAAACCTATTGTTCAATAATGGGATTTAAGAGAACTTACAAGAGGCATTCGACTATATGATGTCAAAAATAAACCAGAAACTCTGAGACCTCAAATGCATGTTTGTACCTATAGATGTGATACAAAAAAGGTTTAGAGGAAGGTAGTTGAGTAGTAAAGGTTCAGTGTAATGAAAGCGAAGGAGATAGAATATAGGAGACCGTGAAGAGCTTGAGGACTGTTTGTTCGGAGCTCTTATTTGGTGAGCTTTCATTTTTATCATTGGATTTCACATTGGATATCAGAATTGATGTTTATACTAGATTGTTCTAGCACCTGCATGTTAGGATCGGCTGGATATTACTTTTTAATGATCGATCTTATGTATGCATGTCTGGTGTGATTGTAAGTATTTGAGATGACAGCTTATGCTTATATGATTGTTAGGCATGTAGGATAGTTATGGTTTGACATAACATACTTGTTTGAGATGATTGCCATATATGATCTAATATGTTTAAAGCATGATAACGTTACATTTGTGTTTAATCCTCCTCGTTGAGTACACATTCAGGTACATGGAAGCAAGTGTTAGTTATTTGGATGTTTGCCTGCTTATATTTGCATCTAAATGGTATACCCTTACTATAAAAGAGGTATGTCATATCTATAATCTAGGTTGGTGATATATGCTTGGTTGTCATCGAAAATGAGATGCCACAGATATGAGATGTATATATTTTTTGTGTCGGAGTTTTTCCGAGACCTAGCCACGCAAATGAGGTGCTGTAGAATTTTTCCAGAATCTGAGGGGCATTAATGGCCTGGATTAGGGGACGTTCTGTTTAATTTATGATTTCGAGGATGAAATTCTTTTAAGGAGGAAAGAATGTAATAATCCATATTTTTAAGGATGGGATAATAAATAATTGATTTACATATTGAATCGTTAATTAAATGAAGGCCCAAAAATATGATTTTTCGCATCGGCTGAATCAGGACTCAAGACCACTTTCATTGAGTTTGGATTGTGTTGCAAATAAAAAAATTATAAGCATCACTATATTTTGGGATCGGACGATTCGGTGGCCAAAATTATCTAAAAGTGCACGTATTTAGCATCCGGGGGTGCAGTCTCAAGTAGCAAAGAAATTTATACTGCTGGTATTGAAAAAAATATGTGATGTATGCAAATGAGTTTCGTTGTGATCAGATTGGTCATGTGATCTTACAAGCTTGAAACGTATGCCGATTTATTTGAGAATCCAAACAAATTAAATATTATATTATTATAAGTTATCACCGGATCCTTCCCTCCCTCTAGTTTTATTTATCCATTTTACTGTTCCATCCAAAATAATGATTTCTCCCTTTCTTACCATTCAAAATTCAAATTCGTGAGATCCGCTTGATGATAAATTTTAAAATTGGGCCCATTAAGACCATATGGAGGAGTGCTTCGCATCCACCATGGAGGAATTGAGTGCAATCGCGAATGGTGAAATTGACCTCCTCCATGGCAGATCTAATTTTTCAATTAGGCGGAGCTGTAGGCGGGGATAGGCGAATCGAAGAACACCATTGTGTTTTTCTTGTGAAATAGTGTCTCCATATGCTAACGATTTTCAGTTCGATCCTCTATTGGCAGTCTTGATTTTTGGAGCAATGAATGGGGAGGTGGATGATGCATCTCAATTTAAGGGCACCGGAGTTTGTGATATTGGTGTCAAGAGGTCGGGCACTTAAAGAGAAACTCGATGGTGCAGAATGTGTTTGATTTCATGGAACAAAGCTCCCTATTATAGTAGAGAGGTGCACGATGTGTTGATGGGTTCAGCGTGTGCCCATACAGGAAGGCGGGAGAAGAACGATTAGTGTTGAAGAAGGAAATTAGTAAATTCATTAGTGAATTAATTATTTAATTAATCTTGATTCGTATTTAATTTTACCTTAATTTTACTTTTTTGTATACAAGGTCTATTTTGGATGCGTTTTCTTACATTGTGCTAGTGATGGAGAGCTCTGAGTCTTGGCTTTGGTATTGATAGCTTTTGTTGAGGTAAGTGATATTGTCTTCAACCATACTATGATTGTAAGTATAGTATTAATTCGATGTTTTGAAGTGGTTTCTAACTTTAAAATATGATTTTACTATACTTAAACACATACTTGACATTTATAAAAGAAAATAAAAATATTTTATAATGGTTTTATATCGGATAACACAATTTTCCCAACGATATGCTATTTTTAGGGAATTATTATATTTATGCTATTTTCCATATGAATTTTGCTATTGGTTGATATGGATGCATTATACATGTTGTATGTATGCTATATTGGACATATGTATGCTTATTCATTGCATGTTTGCTTATTTTTGGGTTTAAAACGCTGATTGATTGGCGATTGAGTATTAGGTAAATATCTTGTGCATTAGCATTTTGTGCATGCGAAAGTCCAACAAATGGGATATGTTGTAGAAGAGATTTAGAATACGTTCCGACTAATCTAAAGAAGGAAGAAGATGGATTTAGATGGGCTTCGGACTTTAGGGTAGATGCCAAATGTTTGCATTTAATTTGTGCTTATTCTTTTGGTTAAGTCCATGACCAAAGCGGTTGGAATTGACCATTGTAGAGTGGTCAGTGCCAATCACTATTAATGATGGCTGGTTTGGCTGAACTTTGGCGTGGACATTGAAGAAATTTCAAGGTGCATGATGTGATGATTTGTTCGTCGACCGACTTAGATTCTTAATGTTACTCCTCTACGACGAGCGACTCGATGGCAAGGCGATGACGTGACACTTCGACATGATTGTTTTAGCACTTTAGATAGTGACTCGACGGTGTATGGAATTAGGTTTTGAAGTGGAAAATTTTATGACTCTGTAGATTATGTTAGGGGTTTTTGCTTGTTCACATCAGGGGAGGATTAAAATGTAACAACATGATAAAAACATTGTATCTTCGGTTTGTGACTCATGGTACGAGTAGGTACAAAAGATTTAAAATTTCATATCTTCGATTTGTAACTCCTGTAGGGAGTAGGTACCGAAGAGGCTCGATATTTGAGGGAGTCGTGGAGTAGAGGAATTTTTGGTGATGGGGTTCCTAGATAATGGAATTGGATTGACTAAGCAGGGCTCGGACGGATGTGTATGTGCTAAGGGATTGTCGACATGCCCTATCCCCCTATGTCGACATACAACAGTAAGATTTGAAATTTTGATTTTCCCTCTAAATTCAGTTTGGCGGTCACATAATCACAATATTTCAAATTCATCTGTCTTCCCTCACTTCATTTTCTCTGTAATAAAATTCTGAAAATACAAAGTAATGGCCTCCTCTTCTAAATCAAACCAACCAATTACTTCCCTTCTCCTAATTCTGGTCCATTCCAACGTACTACATTGGCTCGAGTAATGAAGATCGAGGAAATTATGAAGGATTCTATACAAATGCTGAATTAATTACAAGTCATGCAAATAAGGAAGGCAAAGAACAAGATAAATAAGGAAAAATTCTTTGAAATTTGCAAAAAAATTTAATGGATAATCATGCAGACCCTATTGTGATTGAAGATGATTCCTCTAACATACATATTCATAATCTATTAGAGGACGAAGAAAACGAAGAAGAACAAGAAGAGGAAGAAGTGCAAATGGACGAGGATGATAATGTTATTTGCGTTAGAGAAGTTTGTTTTGACAAAAATGTTAATTTGGTCGAACAACACGGAAACGTTTGTCTCCGTTATCCTAATTGTTTGATTCACAAGTCACTAATTGTCAAGAACTCTCTTCAGATTGTTATTATATTAATGTTTTTATATTTTGTGTTACTTTTATATATTTGTGTCTATGTTTCATATATATGTGTAATGTAACGTCATATATAATAAAATTAGATTTATGTTTCACTTATTATACTTCATCATTAGCATTTAGTTTCAAAGTATTAGTTTAAGGGGGAGTTATGAAGTTTATGCTTAGTTTTTGTTGATGACAAAGGGGGAGAATTATAAAATAGGTTAGATAGGTTTGGGTTAAGGGGGACTTAGTAGAATAAGGTGGAGTTGTTGGAATAAGGGGAAGTCGGAGTAGAAGCAGAGTTTGGTGGAGTATATTTTACAAACATAGGATATCATCATCAAAAAGGGAGAGATTGTTAGTTCATGAGATGATGGTTTTGATGAAAACAACCTTAGTACTTGTTATAAAATATAAAGACTAATATTCTGTCCATATATATATGTATATGTAGGATATGTACATAATGAGAACGATGACTGTATAGTATAGAGATTCAGGACTGACGAATTCAAGATTGAAGAAATCAAGACTGAAGACTCATCAGTATCAAGATTATCAAGAGCTCAAGAGTTTAAGTTATCAAGATAAGTAATAGAGTCTAGTTTAGATTAAAACTTTATAATAGCCCTTAAATCTGTATTCGGATTTTATTTGTGGAATGGAATCCACCTTCTCGCTTTAATAGTGGGATGGAACCCATGACCTCTTTAGTGGGATGGAACCCACGACCTTCTCTAGTGGAATGGAATCCACGAAATTTTCAAAATGACTTATTTTTAGATTCTTTCAAAACTATCTTTTTAAAAAGACATCTCACTCTCTCGGTTTAAATATTTTAGCCTTAATTCAAAAACTAGTTTTAACATATTAATTTCAAAATAATTTCTTGTTTTTAAACTATCTCCTAGTTTTAATGTTTTAACTTTAATCTTAATAGATTTATATACTTATTTTTTATTACTATTATACTTCGTAAGATCACTTTTCAAAGGTTCTTATAATTATAATGTATATTCAAAATAGTTTACAAAGTTCAAAGATTGTTTCGAAAAACTTTAGAAATAAATTCTCTTTTAAAACAAAAATCAATTTTCAAAAAATATGACATGCCCCTACTCCCATGTCGACTTGGTAGCCGTAGATTCTAAAATTCAAATTTTCAAAAGAAGTTTCTATCCCTCCTAACCTTTCACGAATGGACATGACCGTTATTCTTCTATATATACCAGTAGTTTTCAATGAATTTTTACTTAAAATTTCTTTGTTTTCTCTCCTCTTTCTCTTCCATTCTTATTTTCAAACAATCTTAACAAAACACTGCTGAAATCCTAATTGAATCAAACTCGATCATCTCTAGTTTTATTCTCTGCCACTCTCTTCCAAAGATCTCAGTGCTATTCGGAGTTATAAGATCATTTGTAATCAAAGATCGAAAGATCGAAGTGTATCAAGTCTCTCTCTATCAAAGTGTTATTGTGGCCCGTAAATCAATTCGGTGTGATTGTGGCCTATAAATCAATTGGCTGTGATTGTAGCCCGTAAATCAATTAGTTGAGCTTGTAACCTAGTTAAACCAAGAGAGTTTACCCTCGACTCGGGAGACATGAAGGTGTATCTCGTGGACTTGAAATCGAGGTTGTGATATCGATATTATATTTGGAAAGAAATCTGCACAAGAAATTATGTGGGACCGAATGTTGGGTAACCCCAAACCAGTATAAATTTCTCGTGTGTTCTTTCCTTTACTTCTTTTATTTACTATTTGCATATGTGTCTGGTTCTGTGATTATCTCTATGTTTGTGAATAGCATCTGTTTGGGTTTAATTTGAAATGATTTCAAAAAGATTCATAAAATCCATTAAACACTATTCACCCCCTCCCCCTCTAGGGTTAATTCCACCTTAAGATCCTTAATCCGCGTTTCCTACATTTAGTATCAAAGCATTGGTTTTATAAGTTATCATAATCCAAATTTTGAAAAAGTTTAAAATGGAAATTTTTGGAGATTCCGTTAACACTAGTTCAAAACTGTCCAAATCATCATTGCCTCATAAGTCTGCATATTGTTATTATAGTAAATATAGTTATCTACTTAATGGGTATGTTGTGCAAAAACAGATGTGTTATATGGCTTTTGAAGAATCACCACTTAATGGACAAATGGTGAAAATCAAGAAAAATAAATGGATACTTGATAGTGGATGTTAAAGACACATGATTGATAATCCGAAAATACCGAATGACATAATTTATGAAAATGAAGGAATGGTCAACTTTGGAGACAATTCAAAAGGATATGTGATTGGCATCGGCAAGGTCGTTAACACTAAAACTCCTACTATTTCTGACGTTCTGTTACTTAGGAATCTAAAGCACAACTTACTTAGCATAAGTCAATATTTGACAAGGACTACAAAATTAAATTTGAAAAGGATAAGAGTCATATCGAAGATAATAAATAAATATTAACATTGAATGTATTATGAAGAAAAATATCTAATCTCAGTATGAAAATCTCAAATGATAACATATGTCTTTTGGCTAACACAAGTGACCCTTGGATTTGGCATAAAAGATTTGGGTATTTGAATTTCAAACTCTTATCGAGACTTTCAAAACTTGATCTAGTAAGAGGTCTTCCCAAAATGGATTTTAAAGTAGATAGTATATGTGATGCTTGTCAATTAGGAAAACTTAGGAAGAGTTCATTCAAATTGAGAGATTTGATTTCAACTTCAAAACCTCTTGAGTTACTTCGTTTAGATCTGTTTAGTCATATGCAGTCAATGCCCCGCTATTACCCCGCTATAACCCTACTATATCTCATAGCAGATTTCTGCCGCTACAATTTTTCCATATAGCCCCAAATATAGCCTTTCCGCTTTAAGCCCAGCTATTTCCACTATATCCCGTTATTTCCACTATAATCCACTATTTTCGCTATATCTTCTTAGAAAGAAATGAATTTAAAAATGACATTTATACATTTTAAAAATTATGAAATTAATTTATTTAATTGAATTTTTAATATATTTTCAAAAATGAAAATACTATAATATTCTACTAAATTCAATTATGTTATATAATAGTTTTACGTTTATTTAAAGTATATTCGCACATGTTTTTGTTTAAAATTATTTATGTATTAAGTATAATTCAATTGAATGTCAATTTTTTATTTAATTACCATTTATATATTTGTAAAAACATTTAATATGAGTTTTATATGCTATTTTAGAGTCATTCGCTATATCCCGCTATATTCTCGTCATATCCCCGCTATGAATTTATGCACCTCTGCCGCGTTGAATTTACCGAGCGCTTTAACTACACAGGTTTGGTCCATCTCAAATTCATTCAATAAATCATAGTAAATATGTTTTTGTAATTGTAGATGATTATTCTAGATTTACATGGACAATTTTTCTAGAGCATAAAAGTGATTCTTTTGATTTATTTAAAACTTTTGCAAAAGGAATTCAAAATCAATTTTCTTTAAAAATTAAAACTATTTGTAGTGATCATGGTGGAGAATTCGAAAATGAATTTTTGAGAATTTATGTAATCAGAAATGAATAACTCATACTTTTTCTTTTTTAAGAACTCTACAACAAAACGGAGTGGTAGAGCGTAAAAATAGGATGATTCGGGAGTATGCAAGAACTATGCTTTCATATAGTTAATTACTAAGAAATTTTTAAGCTGAAGCAGTCATTATAGCTTGTTACATTTTGAATAGGATTTTGATTATACCTCTAACCAACAAAACACCATATGAACTTCTTTTTCAATAAGAAACCAAAGGCATCTTATTTTAGAGTTTTTGGAAGTAAATGCTTTATTCTAAATACTAAGGACAATTTGGAAATGTTTGATCCTAAATCCGACAAAGGAATCTTTATTGGATATTCTAATAGAAGCAAAGCATATAGAGTTTTCAATTTAAAAACTAACACCGTTGAAGAAACAATGCATGTATCTTTTGATGAAAATATCAAAGATTTTTGTTCAATAAATGATGAAGATGATTTTGTTACTTTAAATAATGCATCAAATGAAATAAATTGTGAAACTATTCATCCTAATAAAAGGATCAAGCATCTAAAAGATCATCCTATAGAAAATATATTAGGAAATATTAAATCTGTTGTTGGAACTAGAAATCAACTAAACAAGATGAGTAATGTGACTTTTATATCAACTATTGAACCCAAAAATCCAAAGGAAGCATCATCTGATGATTCATGGATTCTTGCTATGTAAGAAGAACTGAATAAACTCACTAGAAATGATGTAAGGGAATTTGTTCCTAGACCTAAAGGAAAACTTATAATAGGAACTAAATGGGTTTATAAAAATAAAATGAATGAACAGGATGAGGTCATTATAAAATAAAGCTTGGTTAGTTGCGCAAGGTTATTATTAAGAAGAAGAATAGACTTTGATGAAACATTTGCACACATAGTAAGATTAGACGCCATTAGAATTCTACTTGCTTCAACAACAATTTCAAATGGATGTCTAAAGTGGCTTTTGAAAAGGTTTTGTTAAAGAAGATGTTTATGTCGAGCAACCTCCACTTTTTGAAGAAGAAAAGTTTTCAAATCATGTTTATAGATTATAGAAAGCTTTATATGTTTGAAACAAGCTCCCAGAGCCTGGTAGGACAGACTAAGATCTTACCTATTACAATCAAATTTTGAAATTTTTAGAGTAGATAAAACTATTTTTATTAAAAGAAATAATAATGATATCCAAATAGTATAGATTTATGTAGATGATATATTTTTTGGACCAACAAACAATGAAATGAACAAAGAGTTTTTTGAAATAATGACAAAAGAGTTTGAGATGAGTCATATGGGTAAACTTACTTTCTTTTTAGGACAACAAATAAAACAATTAGATAGTGGTATTTTCATTATTCAAGAAAAGTATGATAGAGATCTGGTTAATAAGTTTGGTATGACGATTGCAAGTGGGAAACCTTATTCTATGGCAACCAATGAAGCATTGAATAAAGAAGACATGTCAAAAGATGTTGATCAAAAAGTACACATGGGAATGATTGGATCGCTACTCTATATAACTATGAGTAGGCCGGATATCAAGCATATTGTCTGTCTCTGTACAAGATACTAATCTAAACCCAAAGAAACTCATTTAAAAGATGTTAAATTTATCCTAAGATATGTTAAACACACTTTAGACCATGGCCTACTTTACCCTAAAAATGATTCGTTTTATTTAAATCTCATATTGTAATGCTGACTATGCTGGCAGTAAATCAGATCGAAAAAGTATAAGTGGAACATGTCGCTTTTTAGGACATTCTCTCGTTTCCTGGTTTCGTAAAAATAAAAATACCATCTCACTATCAACAACTGAAGTAGAATATACCCCTACGCATTGGATTGTTCTCAAGTTATCTATATGCAACAGACCTAAAGGATTTTGGATTAAATATTTCAAAATCACCAATTTATTATGACAATATAAGTGCAATATATTCACCCAAAAATCCTACTCATCATGCCACATTGATATGAGACATCATTTTCTCAAAGATAATATAAGTAAAGAGATCATTTCTCTTGAATTTATTGTAACGACCCAGAATTTTATTTAATTAAAATTTAAATATTTAATTTATTTTAAATATTAATAATTGAATTTATAAGTCGAATAAATTTTTATTTGAATTATTGGATTTAATTGGATAATTAAATCGATAATTTAATATGTTAAATTATGGAAATAATTAAAAATTGAGTTAAATATGATTGTAAATGATTTGTAAAATTTTATTTTATCATGTTGAAGTTAGAACGATATTTTAGAACTTTTAAAATCGAATTAAAAGTTAATTTGTGAAAATTGAATATTTTAATATTTAAATCGACTAGCAAAATAGTCAATTTTTGAACAGTCTCAGAATTGAACGAAACCAGTTCCATTGGATCCGTAATAGTTAGTTATTACCGAATTTCAATTTTCGTGTCAATTGGAGCTATCGTTTGATCGTGGCAGCTCGAAACGCATCGAATTATTTTTAATTTAAATTTGGCGAGTCAAAATAGCCATTTTTCAAAAGTCTCAGATTTCGACGAAACCAGTTTCATCGGATCCGTAATGTGATATTATTGTAAGGTTTCAAATTTCAAGTCAATTGGATTTACCGTTTGTCCGGTACAAATTAAAACGCCTAGAAATCGATTTAATTTAAATTGAGCGTTTGCAGCCATAACTCGCACATACTTCCGAATTAGCTTCCGAAACCTGTTCCATTGTGTCCGGAACGTGTGGTAAACCTTAGAAACGCTGGTTACGGCACGTAAATCGGAGTTCGGAATTCCCGGAATGAATAGTGTTTACGCTTGCTTTTTCTATAAATACATCTCACCTCTTCATAAATTAAAAAAAAAGTTAAACCCTAATTTTTAAACCCTAGCCGCCACTTTAGCAATGAAGGGCCAGAAATGAGTGATCTTCTCCTCTCAATCTCTCCCAATCTACAAAGAATTAGAAGAAGTGTTCAACACGGAAGTCGTAGAGCACGACGAGAGCTTCGATTCCATACGGTGATGATCGGAAATGGTGCAACGGAGAGGGAGCTAAGGGGGGCCGTTCATAGCAGGTCACGCACGCAAAACGAGGCTGTAGAGCAGGCCGAGTTTGCTGTCCTTCAGGCCGAGCATGGCTATGGTGGAGAGCTTCGACATGGTGGGGTTGTGATCAAGTTTCGTCAAGAGATTGCGATGGAAATTGAAACCCTAGCTTGCTACAAGTGGGTTCGGCCTCATTTCTTATGGCCTGGAGATGGAACGCAAGGGGGAAGAAGCATATGCACGGCCAGGATCTGATGGGAGCAAATCGAATGGCTCTGGTGTGTTGTAGGTTTAAATTATAAAAGAAAATGTTGAAATTGTTTATATAAATCACGTTCAAACTTGTAAATTACATAACTTTTTCATACGAGGTCGAAAAAATGCAAACTCAGTTGCGTTGGAATCGTATGGACGAGCACTACGCGATGGAGTTGGTTTGGAGTCGTTTGGAGTTAGTAAGAATTTTGGGTAAAATTAAACGCGCGTTTAATTTTATTCGAAATAAATCGCTAAAACGAAATTAAAATCAAGGTGAGAACTTCTCACTCAATCGAATCGGTTTCGATTTTATTTTAAATAGTTAGATTTAAAATATTTGAATGCATGTTTGAATGATGACTGTAAATTATTGATTGTTAAAATAGACATTATGCGCCGTTAGTAAGCGGAGGTTATTTAATATAAACATATACCGCGAATATTTCATAAACAGTGAAATTGGTATTATATATAATATCAATATATATATATTGCCATATGTATATATTGCAGTTGATTGATTTCCCGCATTTTTTGTTTAGCGGATGAGACCCTATTGCGCCGTTATTAAGCGGATAATATTTATTAAAAACATATACCGCGATAATTTCGTACTGGAACGAAATTGGTATTGTGCTAATGTTTGTGGATGCAGGAAAACAGGTTGGAGGGATCCAACTGGATTCCTCAACAGTTTTTATTTGATTTCAGATATTTTGATATTTGATGGATTATCATATCGATATATGATATCGTTGTTGTCGTGATTGACTATTTGGTGTGTAGCATCATTGGACCCAGATTTTGGGATTTTAAAATGATTTTCAAAGTGATTTTTGAAATATACTATATTTTTGGAATTGATCCATTATAAATAAATAAACGTTATAATTTTTAAAGTTATAAAAATTATGATTTTTGAGAAATATAGTTAAAAGATTGATTTTTGAAAATACGGGTTAATGATGTTATAAAATAGTTTAAAATGGAATTTTTGAATTTATTGCGAAAAGTTTAAATATAGGATTTATAAAATTTAATTATTTTATAAATCAAGAGAATGATGAAATTATAAAGGAATTTAAAGACGTTTTAAAGAATAATATAAATTGATTTATATTAAGAGATTTATAAATGGATATTTATAAATCGAAATATTGACATTATAAAACGAGTTTTTATAAGTGTTTGAATGAAGTGAAAATGAATTTCATAATAGAATGAAATTTATAGAATTATAAACTGTGAAGTTATAAATGAAAATTTATAAATAGTAAGATTTATAAATTTGGTGAAATTATTTGAAGAATAGATTGGTTAAATAAATGAATCTTATAAGTTATAAGATTTATAATTATGAAGTTTAAAGAACGATTTTATAAAATAATCGTTTTATGAGTAATTAACTTATAATATGAACGTTTAGTTTATAATTTAGTTATAAACTGGAATAAGTTAATAAAAGAATTTATAAAAAGGAAGTTTTTATAAATAAATAGAAATGGAATTTATAAACGATGTTTTATAAATTCGCAAATGACTTATTTTGATGAGAAAATTGTTGGAACCTATTAAAGGAAATTTATTCACATTTTTGAATAGTGAATAATCCTTTGAATTAAAACGAATAAAAAGATGAGATTGGTTAATGAAATTTATTCACATTTTTGAATAGTGAATAACACGTTAAAGAAAATGTTTAGAATGTGATATTTTAAACAGAATTAAAACGATCTAACGATGTTTTTAAATGCATTGAGATTCGAAATCATAGATTTCAACATTCATTGTTGAAATAGACGTTTTCGAGAAATAAAAGGAAATGGTGGTATAACACTGTTGTTATAGTAAATGATTTCCGAAAGGAAATATTTGCATAGTATTGGGATTTATATATCTATTTAATTTCGAATCCCTATACTAGTGATTTTGGGTTGTCGTAACGATGTTTTACGCAACATTCGTTTTGGCCCAAATAAATATGTTAAGAGAATGATTTCCTTAAAGAATGAAATATATACTTAATTCGATTTAAGTATATTGAATATTTTCTAAGTGTTGAAAATAAAAGAGATTTGTGAATTTCTTATTAATAAATAAGTATGGAAATGTTTTCCAATATGAAGTGAATATTTAGGATTTATCTTTTTGAAGATAAATTGAAAATGGATAGTTGAAATCGTATATGCATAGATATTTTGGAATATAAATTCACTATGGAATTTATATGTGAAAGTGGAATTTGTTTAAAAATAAATATTGATTTATTTTTGAAGTGTTGAAATTATATATCTTGTAAAGATATTTTGGAAAATAAATAATTTGGAAAATTATTTGGAATCTGGTGATGTATGCATATCCATTGATAGTTCAATAATCGACTATCAATATTTCCCTTTGAATGGGTATTTGATGTGAATTGATTGAATTTGAATGCACACTTATTTTTGAATAAGCGCTCACTATTCGGGTTAACCGGGAAAGGACCATGGGGTCGTATAACCCATTCCGAATATGTGATACGTCGTTGTGAATCGCATTTGAAGATCGGTGTTGAAGACCGGATATTTGCGAGAGCGATAGGATGAACTATCGATTGACTCTGCACCGAGTTGCTCCGGTATTGAGTTCTCCATATGTGATGGTGAATCCGATCAGGATTGTGGATATCCGGATTGCAAGGACTTCTTTGTAAGTGCCTTCGGTTTTGTTCGAGCCCGGAACAGACTTGTATGGATTGTATGCCTGACATTACAAGTTGAGATATAAAGCCGATTTCTTTCAAATATATTTCTGTTGGTGGCGGAGAATTTATTCTTTGCTTAACACCCTTCTTTGAGACGCATGTGCTCAAATGTTATATAGTTGAAGTTATCAGCGATATATTCCCAGTTTGGTAATGTGACATGCTGAGTGATGCTGAAATGATCATTGTGTTGATTATTGTGATAGGATCATTTATTTGATCGTCTATCTTAGTGATCATTGTGTTGATCATTTGTTGACCCAAAGCATGGCTTTTGTATAAAGTATGTTTTTGTGGACGTGAATTCGTCGAGCCTCACATCCCGGAAATGGTCAAAACAGGAAAGAAGCAGCAAGGTTATGAGGGGTAGCGCCCTTTAGGATATGTGCATTTCCTTCTGGAAAAGGGTGGTATCATGGTATGGAGCCCAGATACTTACTCATGTTGAAACACTTTGTTTTTATGATTGTGTGAATTGATTAGAGAGCGCTCTCGGATAAAGGTCCCAAAGGACCGGGGGATGGCATATTCGGTCAGTTGTTACTCAGTTAGGGGTAACCCGGCCTTGTGTTGGTAGAGATCCGGTTTGGTTCTCGGGGATGTCCATCCAGAGGCATTCTCATGTGGCAATGGGAAGTTCCTTGGCCTGACCATTTGTTGGAAATCCAATTCCCAATACGAAACTTTTACGGTATTAGTTGTAGAACCTGCTATTCACTTATGGTGGTCACCACTGTTTGGATAGTAGCTATAGTAGGCATACGATAATGGTCGTATGTTGGCTAAGATTTATATCTTTATTTTCGAAATGATTTTCCTCTACACTATGCACTAATAATAATATCAAATATTATTTTAAATGCGTATCAAGCATCTTTGACTATCATAAGGAGAAATCTCCTCCGATTCTGCGTTTGCATGTGTGTGTGTGCGGGAGGCCTTATGGTAGTCTCATTTTTAAAAGCATTGCGAATTGATTTAAAAATATTCCTCTATTTTGATTTTAAAGTAAATAAACTGTTTTGAGTTCTCACACCAGTCACATGACTGACTCGGAGTTTATTGTTTTCCTTCCTAAACTCTGGGTGCCCACCAATTTCCACACGGGCAGTTAAGAGTTAGGTTTATCAGGATATTCTGGATATTCTGGAGTTGCTGGAGGCAAGCTGGTTGGCATGGCGTATTACTAGTTTATATAGTATTTCTTTTTCCGCTGCATTGTTTGTTGTTGTATGTTGTTGTACACTCTGATGTGATGATATGATGTAATAAAATGTGATGTAATGTAATAACTGATATAGTTCTTTGTTTAAAGATTATTCATTTATTATTATATGTTGTTCCGCTGCGAATTGTGAGATTCTGATGTTGTTCTGTTGTTTCCTTTCTGTCCCGTTCTATTTTAAAAAAAATTCTTCTATCTTCTATTATCAAATTTTCTATTTTTCTATCTTCCTCTCTCTCTATTTTCTGTTATCTTCTTCTACTTCTCTCTTTTTCTTTTCTTAAAATTTTTGTTAAAACCCATAACATTCCGTGTTTCCGGCCTTCGATTTCTCGGCAGTCGATAAAGTGAGTATCGATGTTGAATTTTCGAAAGTCGAAAATCCCGTTGTTTGTTACATTATCGATTTAATAATCCAATTGGAAACTGGTGATGTGTGCATATCCATTGATAGTTCAATAACCGACTATCAATATTTCCCTTTGAGTGGGTAATTGATGTGATTTGTTTGAATGTGAATGCTACACTTATTTTTGAATAAGCGCTCACTATTCGGGTTAACCGGGAAAGGACCATGGGGTCGTATAACCCATTCCGAATATGTGATACGTCGTTATGAATTGCATTTGAAGATCGGTGTTGAAGACCGAGTATTTGTGAAAGCGATAGGATGACCTATCGATTGTCTCTGCACTGGGTAGCTCCTGGTATAGAGATCTCCTAAGTGATGGGAAATTCGATCGGGATTGTGAATACCCGTATTGCAAGGGCTTCGTAAGAAGTGCCTTCGGTTTTGTTCGAGCCCGGAACAGACTTGTATGGATTGTATGTCTGACATTACAAGTTGAGATATAAAGCCGATTTCTTTCAAATATATTTCTGTTGGTGGCGAAGAATTTATTCTTTTAGCTTAACACCCTTCTCTGAGACGTACGAGCTCAGAGGTTATGTAGTTGAATGTTATCAGCGATATATTCCTAATTTGGTAATGTGACATGCTGAGTGATGCTGAAATGATCATTGTGTTGATTATTTGTGATAGGATCGTTTATTTGATCGTCTATCCTTGTGATCATTGTGTTGATCATTTGTTGACCCAAAGCATGGCTTTTGTATAAAGTATGTTTTTGTGGACGTGAATTCGTCGAGCCTCACATACCGTGAATGGTCAAAACAGGAAAGAAGCAGCAAGGTTATGAGGGGTAGCACCCTTTAGGATGTGTCCATTTCCTTCTGGAAAAGGGTGGTATCATGGTATGGAGCCCAGATACTTACTCATGTTGAAAACACTTTGTTATGATTGTGTGAATTGATTACGAGCGCTCGGTGAAAAGGTCCCAAAGGACCGGGGGATGGCATATTCGGTCAGTTGTTACTCAGTTAGGAGTAACCCGGCCTTGTGTTGGTAGAGATCCGGTTTGGTTCTCGGGGATGTCCATCCAGAGGCATTCTCATGTGGCAATGGGAAGTTCCTTGGCCTGATCATTCGTTGGAAATCCAAAGAAACAATACGAAACTTGTACGGTATTAGTTGTAGAACCTGCTATTCACTTATGGTGGTCACCACTGTTTGGATAGTAGCTATAGTGGGCATACGATAATGGTCGTATGTTGGCTAAGATTTATATCTCTACTTTCGAAATGAATTTTTCCTACACTATGCACTAATAATAATATCAAATATTATTTTAAATGCGTATCAAGCATCTTTGACTATCATAAGGAGAAATCTCCTCCGATTCTGCGTTTGCATTGTGTGTGTGTGCGGGAGGCCTTATGGTAGTCTCATTTTTAAAAGCATTGCGAATTGAATTTAAAAATATTCCTCTATTTTGATTTTAAAGATAAATAAACTGTTTTGAGTTCTCACACCAGTCACATGACTGACTTGGAGTTTATTGTTTTCCTTCCTAAACTCTGGGTGCCCACCAATTTTCCACACGGGCAGTCAAGAGTTTAAGGTTTATCAGGATATTCTGGATATTCTGGAGTTGCTGGAGGCAAGCTGGATGGCATGACGTAATACTACTATATAGTATTTCTTTTTCCGCTGCATTGTTTGATGTTGTATGTTGTACACTCTGATGATTTGATGTAATGTAATATAATGTAATGTAATAACTGATATAGTTCTTTTTTTAAAGATTATTCATTTATTATTATATGTTGTTCCGCTGCGAATTGTGAGATTCTGTTGTTGTTCTGTTGTTTTCTATTCCGTCCTATTTTCTTCTATTTTAAAAGTTTTCTATTATCTTTCCTCTCTCTCTTCTAAATTTTCTGTTCTCTTTTCTATTTTCTATCTTCTCTCTTCTTCTCTTTTTTTTTCTTTTCTTAAATTCTTTTTAAAACCCCTAACTATTCGGTTTTTCGGCAACGAAAATCCGCGGACGTTACATTTGGTATCAGAGCTGATGGTTAAGCGACAACCATGGTTCTGTTGGGTATTACTCATTAGAGATAGAGTCAGCAGTACTCTAGAATGAGTTTGAGTGTAATAATAGCTATGAGAGCGTATTTGTTAGTGAATATGAAATTGTTTTATATTGTGATGATTGGTTTATTGAGTGGCATATGAACTTTCGTCAGCGTGGTCCGCAAGACTATGCCGAAGGGGTTTCTAAACACTTGAATAGAACAATTCGACACAATATTGATTTTTAAATTGGGTAAATGAAATAATTTTACCTTGATTATATTTTATATATAAAGGAATAATTTTTCAGAATTATTAAAGTGTATATAAGTTGATTGTTAGGTTGTTTGAATAACCTGAATAGAAGAATAAGTGTATAAGTAAAAGAATTATAAGAATTGAATTATAATTAAAGTGATTTACAATTGTGAAATAAACTTATATATATAAGAAGTGAAACTATATGAATTAATTTATGAATATGAGTTGTAAATAAGAAATGAATTTAAAGTTAAATGGAATATGACTTAAGAGTTATATAAATGAAATTCAACTGTTGTAATTGAAAAGAATGAATGGATTGAATATTAATCAATTCAATGTTAAACCAAATGGAATTAAATGGGTTGAACCAAAATGAATATAAGCAAAGGAATTTGGTTATAATTAATATACATTGGTTGGTATATGATTGTTGATTGATTGTATAAAATTCATTAAGTGTTAATGAAATCGAAAGCTATGAAATTGAATTCAAATTGAAAGTAAATAAATTTGAATATGAATGAAAGTTGATAAAATCCAATGTAATAAATCAAATATGATTTAAAGTGAAAACCAATTCATTGAATATTAATGAGAATATGAATGAAAATTCATTTGATTATGAATGGGAGTTGGTTGATGGTTGCATTTGTTGCTTTAGTTGCATTTGCTATATTATGTAGTAGTTATGTTGATATATGTTGTATATTGAGATTATTTGCATATGTGCATGTTCTCATGTTGTTTGTTGAGTGTTTAGTAGGTGTAGATCGCGTTTGCTTCGCATTTGGAGTTCGCTTTAGCGCTATATTAGCCGTATTTGCTTGCTAATAAAATATAAGGTATATATCTCGGATTAAATATCGTACTTTTACACTTTTTTCCCTTCGGGATGCCTCATTACTTGATGAGATGTATATTTGTGATATATATACTGTCATTTTTTTTCGGATCAAGCCGCGCAAAGGAGACTATGGCGAATTTTTCCGAAAATTTAAGGCGTTAGGAAAATTTTGAGAAAATTGGAATTTTTTTTGAAAACTTTAACTTTGATTTGGAATTGAAAGTTAAACAAGATAGTTGTTTTTGAAAAGATAACTAAGTATGATTTGAAAACTTAGTAAGTTATTGTAAGAAGTTTAACTTTAAATTTTGGAAAGTTAATAGATTCTGTAAACTTTCTTACTTGTAATTTCGAGGACGAAATTCTTTTAAGGGGGAAAGATTGTAACGACCCAGAATTTTTATAAATTAAAATTTGAATATTTAATTAATTTTAAATATTTATAAGTGAATTTATAAGTCAAATAAATTTTTATTTGAATTATTGGATTCAATTGGATTATTAAATCGATAATTTAATATGTTAAATTATGGAAATAATTGAAAATTGAGTTAAATATGATTGTAAATGATTTGTAAAATTTTATTTTATCATGTTGAAGTTAGAACGATATTTTAGAACTTTTAAAATCAAATTAAAAGTTAATTTGTGAAAATTGAATATTTTAATATTTAATAATCGACTGTAAAATAGCCAATTTTTGAACAGTCTCAGAATTGAACGAAATCAGTTTCATTGGATCCGTAATAGTTAGTTATTACCGGATTTCAATTTTCGTATCAATCGGAGCTATCGTTTGATCGTGGCAGTTCGAAATTAAGTATATATTTCATTTTTTTAAGGAAATCATTCACTTAACATATTTATTTGAAAACATTTCCATACTTATTTATAAATAAGTAATTCACAATCTTTTATTTTCAACACTTAGAAAATATTCCATATACTTAAATCGAATTAAGTATATATTTCATTTTTTTAAGGAAATCATTCACTTAACATATTTATTTGGGTCAAAACGAATGTTGCGTAAAACATCGTTACAACAACCCAACATCACTAGTATAGGGATTCGAAATTAAAATAGATATATAAATCCCAATACTATACAAAACATTTCCTTTCGGAAATCATTTACTATAACAACAGTGTTATAGTCCACCATTTCCTTCTATTTCTCGAAACATCTATTTCAACAATCAATGTTGAAATCTATGGTTTCGAATCTCAACACATTTAAAACATCGTTAGATCATTTTAATTCAAATTAAATATCTCATTCAAAACAATTTCTTTAACATATCATTCACTATTTAAAAACGTGAATATACTTCTTTAACAAATTCCATCCTTTTATTCATTTTAATTCAAAGGATTATTCACTGTCTAAAAACGTGAATATGACTCTATTTCTAAGTTATAACAATTAACTTATCAAAATAAGTCGTTTGCGAATTTATAAAACAACGTTCATAAATTCCATATCTATTTATTTATAAAAACTTCCTTTTTATAAATTCCTTTATTAACCTATTCCAGTTTATAACTAAATTATAAACTAAACGTTCATATTATAAATTAAATACTTATAAAACGATTATTTTACAAAATCGTTCTTTTTATCTTCCCAAATTATAAATCTTATAACTTATAAGATTCATTTATTTAACCAAATCTATTCTTCAAATAATTTCACCAAATTTATAAATCTTACTATTTATAAATTTCATTTATAACTTCACAGTTTATAATTCCATAAATTTCATTCTATTATGAAATTCATTCTCACATCATTCAAACATTTATAAAAACTTGTTTTATAATGTCTATATTCCAATTTATAAATATCCATTTATAAATCTCTTAATATAAATTAGTTTATATTATTATTCTGAAACGTCTTTAATTTCCTTTATAATTTCACCATTTTGATTTATAAAATAATCAAATTTTATAAATCCTATATTTAAACTTTTCATAATAAATTCAAAAATCCAGTTTAAACTATTTTATAAAATCATTAATTCATATTTCTCAAAAATCAGCTTTTAACTATATTTCACAAAAACCATAATTTTTATAACAATAAAAATTATAACGTTTATTTATTTAAAATAGATCAATTCCGAAAATCTTATATATTTTCAAAAATTACTTTAAAATCATTTTAAAATCCCAAAATCTGGGTCCAATGATGCTACACACCAAATAGTCAATCACGACAAACAACGATATCATATATCGATATGATAATCCATCAAATATCAAAATATCTGAAAATCAAATAAAAACTGTTGAGGAATCCAGTTGGATCCCTCCAACCTGTTTCCTGCATCCAAAAACATTAGCACAATACCAATTTCGCTCCAGTACGAAATTATCGCGGTATATGTTCTTATTAAATATTATCCGCTTAATAACGGCGTAATAGGGTCTCATCCGCTAAACAAAAAATGCGGGAAATCAACAACTGCAATATATACATATGCCAATATATATATATTGATATTATATATAATACCAATTTCACTGTTTATGAAATATTCGCGGTATATGTTTTTATTAAATAACATCCGCTTACTAACGGCGTATAATGTCTATTTTAACAATCAATAGATATCAACCAACATTCAAACATGCATTCAAATATTTTAAATCTAACTATTTAAAATAAAATCGAAACTAATTCGATTGAGTGAGAAGTTCTCACCTTGGTTTTAAATTCCGTTTTAGCGATTTATTTCGAATAAAATTAAACGGACGTTTAATTTTACCCAAAATTCTCACTAACTCCAAACGACTCCAAACCAACTCCATCGCGTAGTGCTCGTCCATACGATTCCAACGCAACTAAGTTTGCATTTTTTCGACCTCGTATGAAAAAGTTATGAATTTTATAAGATTGTACACGATTTATATACACAATTTATAACTAACTTTTATATATTTAAACCTATGCAATCTGGGCCACAGGATCTTGCAACAGCTCATCACCACCACTCCTTTCCTTCTTCCTCATCACGCACGGTTACAGGAAGATGGCCGAACAAACATAAACCCATTACAACCAATTAGGGTTTAATATTACTCTCACCACACTCGATTTCAACCTGATCAGGAAGCGCCAACATGAAGCCCTCGACCTAAGCTATGTTCGGCCCCAAGCCTGGCCAACTCGGCCTCCTCTTTTCTCGTGCACACGGTGATGAACACGGCACGGTCGGCCCCATTTTTCTCACGAAATACAACTCCATACGCGATCATATCCGTATGGATTGAAAGCTCTCGTCTTGCTCTTCATCTTTGTAGTTGATCACTTCTCCTAATTATTTGTAGATTGGGAGAGATTGAGAGATGAAATTCGAACAATTCTGGCCATTGGTTATAATGTGGCGGCTGAGCATATTAGGGTTAGGTTTAGGTTTTGTTATTTATTTTTGTGAATTAAGGTGTATTTATAGGAAAAGCTAGCGTAAACACTATTCATCCCGGGAATTCCGAACTCCGATTTACGCGCCGTAACCAGCGTTTCTAAGGTTTACCCCGCGTTTCAGACACAATGGAACAGGTTTCGGAAGCTAATTCGGACATCTGTGCGAGTTATGGCTGCAAACGCTCAATTTAAATTAAACCGATTTAAATCGATTTCTAGGCGTTTTAATTTGTATCGGACAAACGGTATATCCAAACGACTTGAAATTTGAAACCTTACAATAATATCACATTACGGATCTGATGAAACTGGTTTCGTCGAATTCCGAGACTTTTTGAAAAATGGCTATTTTGACTCGCCAAATTTAAATTAAAAATAATTCGATGCGTTTCGAACTGCCACGATCAAACGATAGCTCCGATTGATACGAAAATTGAAATCCGGTAATAACTAACTATTACGGATCCAATGAAACTGATTTCGTTCAATTCTGAGACCGTTCAAAAATTGGCTATTTTACAGTCGATTATTAAATATTAAAATATTCAATTTTCACAAATTAACTTTTAATTTGATTTTAAAAGTTCTAAAATATCGTTCTAACTTCAACATGATAAAATAAAATTTTACAAATCATTTACAATCATATTTAACTCAATTTTCAATTATTTCCATAATTTAACATATTAAATTATCGATTTAATAATCCAATTGAATCCAATAATTCAAATAAAAATTTATTTGACTTATAAATTCACTTATAAATATTTAAAATTAATTAAATATTCAAATTTTAATTTATAAAAATTCTGGGTCGTTATGATACCAAATGTAACGTAACGCGGATTTTCGTTGCCGAAAAACCGAAATGTTATGGGTTTTTGAAAAGAATTTAAGAGAAGAAAAAAAAAAAGAGAAGAAGAGAGAAGATAGAAAATAGAAAAGAGAACAGAAAATTTAGAAGAGAGAGAGGAAAGATAATAGAAAACTTTTAAAATAGAAGAAAATAGGACGGAATAGAAAACAACAGAACAACAACAGAATCTCACAATTCGCAGCGGAAAAAGAAATACTATATAAACTAGTAATACGCCATGCCATCCAGCTTGCCTCCAGCAACTCCAGAATATCCAGAATATCCTGATAAACCTAACTCTTAACTGCCCGTGTGGAAATTGGTGGGCACCCAGAGTTTAGGAAGGAAAACAATAAACTCCGAGTCAGTCATGTGACTGGTGTGAGAACTCAAAACAGTTTATTTAACTTTAAAATCAAAATAGGAATATTTTTAAATTCAATTCGCAATGCTTTTAAAAATGAGACTACCATAAGGCCTCCCGCACACACACACATGCAAACGCAGAATCGGAGGAGATTTCTCCTTATGATAGTCAAAGATGCTTGATACGCATTTAAAATAACATTTGATATTATTATTAGTGCATAGTGTATAACAAATTCATTTCGAAAGTAGAATATAAATCTTAGCCAACATACGACCATTATCGTATGCCTACTATAGCTACTATCCAAACAGTGGTGACCACCATAAGTGAATAGCAGGTTCTACAACTAATACCGTACAAGTTTCGTATTGGGAATTGGATTTCCAACGAATGATCAGGCCAAGGAACTTCCCATTGCCACATGAGAATGCCTCTGGATGGACATCCCCGAGAACCAAACCGGATCTCTACCAACACAAGGCCGGGTTACTCCTAACTGAGTAACAACTGACCGAATATGCCATCCCCCGGTCCTTTGGGACCTTTATCAACCGAGCGCTCGTAATCAATTCACACAATCATAAAGTGTTTTCAACATGAGTAAGTATCTGGGCTCCATACCATGATACCACCCTTTTCCAGAAGGAAATGCACATATCCTAAAGGGTGCTACCCCTCATAACCTTGCTGCATCTTTCCTGTTTTGACCATTTCCGGGATGTGAGGCTCGACGAATTCACATCCACAAAAACATACTTTATACAAAAGCCATGCTTTGGGTCAACAAATGATCAACACAATGATCACAAGGATAGACGATCAAATAAACGATCCTATCACAAATAATCAACACAATGATCATTTCAGCATCACTCAGCATGTCACATTACCAAATTGGGAATATATCGCTGATAACATTCAACTACATAACCTCTGAGCTCGTACGTCTCAGAGAAGGGTGTTAAGCTAAAGAATAAATTCTTCGCCACCAATAGAAATATATTTGAAAGAAATCGGCTTTATATCTCAATTTATAACGTCAGACATACAATCCATACAAGTCTGTTCCGGGCTCGAACAAAACCGAAGGCACTTCTTACGAAGCCCTTGCAATACGGGTATTCACAATCCCGATCGAATTTCCCATCACTTAGGAGATCTCTATACCAGGAGCTACCCAGTGCAGAGACAATCGATAGGTTATCCTATCGCTTTCACAAATACTCGGTCTTCAACACCAATCTTCAAATGCAATTCATAACGACGTATCACATATTCGGAATGGGTTATACGACCCCATGGTCCTTTCCCGGTTAACCCGAATAGTGAGCGCTTATTCAAAAATAAGTGTAGCATTCACATTCAAACAAATCACATCAATTACCCATTCAAAGGGAAATATTGATAGTCGGTTATTGAACTATCAATGGATATGCACACATCACCAGTTTCCAAATAAGTTTCCAAATTATTTATTTTCCAAAATATCTTTACAAGATATAAAATTTCACACTTCAAAAATAAATCAATATTTATTTTTAAACAAGTTTCCCCTTTCATTTATAAATTCCTTAGTGAATTTATAATCCAAAATATCTATGAATATTCGATTTCGATCATTCATTTCAATTTATCTTCAAAAAGATAAATTCTTAAGATATTCACTTTATATTGGAAAACATTTCCATACTTACTTATTTATAAGTAATTCACAAATTTTATTTATTTTCAACACTTAGAAAATATTCAATATACTTCAATCGAAATGGTTTCGATTTTATTTTAAATAGTTAGATTTAAAATATTTGAATGCATGTTCGAATGTTGGTTGATATCTATTGATTGTTAAAATAGACATTATACGCCGTTAGTATGCAGCAAGGTTAGGTGGGTCATGCCCAAGCAGGACAAGATATTTCCCCTGTCTAGATGTCCCTTTATTATTTCGGCTTAGTGGGTGGTTGGTCGCGCCAACAACGGGGTTTATCTTGTTCAGGACTGCTCAGTAAGGAATGGTTCCGACCTTGTGTTGCAGGGGATGAAGGGAGTAATCCTCGGTATGGTGATCTAGGCCCCGTACTGTGACAGGTGGTACCCCAGTGCCTAGTCATTAGTTGGAAATCCATTCTCCCTACGAGCCTTATACGAGTTTTATTTGTATTACCCACTTTGTGGCTAGTAGCTGGAATTTAATGAATGTAACAATTTCGGCTATTTTCTAAGTATTTGTATATAGACCCTATTATAATATCAGAGGATTTCTATAAGAATTGTTTTAGCTATCATAAGGTAAAAACCCGACATGTTTATTTGTGGCGTGGTCTTACGAGATGCTTTTGTTTTCAAAGGATTTTTGAAACTTTAATAATAAATTGGTGTGATTTTCTCACGCTGGTAATCCAGACTGACTCGGGTATTATTCAACTGTAATGCTCGGGTCAGACCGAGTATTATAGGATACAAGATGATGCTATGGAGCTCAGGAGACGAGCTGGATTGATGATACGTACATTCGTACTTGTTTATATATATTCCGCTGTTGAGTTGTGTGTATACATTGTATGTTATTGATGTAAGCTATGATTGATGTACTCTGATGATGTATATATATAAACAAAAATATTTGATGTTTGAGTAAAGAGTATTTATTATCTATTATATTTTATTCCGCTGCGATGGTTAGATTATGTTATTGTTTTCTATTTTCTTCTTCTACCACTTCTTCTTTAACCCAAATGGTTCGTATTTCTGTGCAACTTGAGTTGATTGTTGTAGAATAGTGTTGACTAAAGGGGTACGGATTAGCGAGCTGTTACACTTGGTATCAGAGCATAGGTTGGTGATAACCTTGGCTCTGGTGGGAAATTACTCAATTAGAGTCTCTAGTACTCTATAATGAGTTTGAGCATATTAATAAATATGAGCGCGTATTTGTTAGTGAATATAAATTGTTTTAATATTGTGTTGATTGGTTTATTGAGTGGCATATGAACCTTCGTCGGCATAGTCTGGACAACTGTATTGAAAGGGTTTCTAAACACTTGAATAGAACAATCGACACGGTATTGTTTTAAATGTGGGTGAATGAAATAATTTTACCCAAAAATATATTTTGATATAAATAAAAAGTTTTGAAAAATAATTAGCTAATATATGGTTGTTTGGATGTTAGAAATGATGATATTAAGGTATTATCATTGCTAAGTGAAAATTTAACTAGAAATTGAAATATAATTAAAAATTTAAGGGATAAATTCATTTTAGAATGAAATTTATAAATATGAATTATAGATGTAAATTATAAATTGAAATATAATTAATTGGGAATTTGTATAAGCATAAACTATACAAATGCATTTTAGTTAAAATTTGAATTTAAAATAGAATTTGAAAACTTTAAAACCCCGGAGATTTTGAAAGTGTTTTGAAGGTAAATGATAGTATTATTATTGTTTTTGGGGTATTTCTGAAAGGAAATTGTTTCAAATAAATTTTGGGAAGTGAGGTAGCATTGAATTCACTTCAGTCACTGGAAAATAACTTCGGTGATGACTGCAGCATCATCGATGTTCATTTTCGAGTTTCTAAGAGATGGATTGCTGCCAAATTGATTTGTTCAGAAAAGTTAGTTGTTTTTGGAAATCTCAAAGGAAATTTGTTGGGAATAAAATCAGGATTGGTTTAATTTGTGAGAAATATGATTTGAGATGTTGGAGGTTTCAAAACAATTTGGAACCAAAGCTGGGTGTTTAAAAAAACAAAAAAAAACAAAAAAAAATCTGGGTAAGATAAGTTATAAGCTTATAAATGGAAATGGTTTGTAAATCAGGAAGAAATTTAAGCTTTGGATAATGAAATATAAATCTAAAGTGAATAGTTAAAATGAAATTAACTTGGATTGGAGAATAAAAATTTAACTAGATTAAAATAAATTGAATAGGCTGAAAATAATATTCAGTTGTATTCGAATTTAGTTGCAATCGAATAGAATTAAATAAAACAGAGTTAAAATAAAATTGAATTGGAATAAGGATTCAATTAAGTTATTAAATAAAATTAAATTTTTCCCTGGATAACTGAGAAATAAGTTGGATAAGAATTAGATTGAGTTAAATAAATCAGAACGACTTGTAAAAGGATTAAAAATCCATGAAATAAAAATATGCTTGGGTTATAAATAAGCATAAGGCTTGGGTTAAAAATAAAAGATGAATATATTCAAGCCTAGAATGAGTGTGATTGTATGAAATATAAGTTGTGGCTTGTTAAATTTGAAGGTGAGATAGAAAACCCAAAAATAAATATCTTTGGTGAATTGGAAAATAAACAGAAAAGCCAAACTTGAATCACAAAATATTGTGAACTAAGAAAAATTAAATAAAGTGATATTTGGAAATAAAATCAAGTATTGCACTATAAATAGGAGAGAACTAATTTGTTAATAAATTAGTTAATGAAATTGCATTGTGAGTTTATGATGAGGTTTGAAAATAAAACTCAAGTTATAATTAAATTTGACTTACATTGTCGATGAAGAAAATATAGTTAAAAGTGGCCTTGAAATTAATTAATTGATTTGTGAATGAAATTGTAATGTAAGTTAATAAAATTGGATGGTAATGTAAAAGTGAATGGTAATTTGAAAATGAATAATGGATCCAGAACTTGAGTTATAAATTGAAAATTTAGCTTGAAGTGTTAACAAATTAAATATAATTGAAGTGTATCGGATAAAAATGTAAATGGATTAAAATAGCAATGATTTGAGTATGCAAATAAAATCCATAAGTGAAGATAACTTGGAAATGGCCATGTAATAAATTGGATGAGTTGAATCTGGGAAGTTAAAGTGTATAATAACTAATTAAATAAATTTGTGGTTTGAAATGAGATTGGATTAAAATAGGATCAAGTTAAATTGAAAAGAGAACTTTGTTTGCAAAATGAAAATGAGCTTAAGTGTAAAATTTGAATAAATTGAAGTAAATTGACTTAACCTTGCAACCATGGAACAAAGTTCCTGGAGGTTGCGGGTTCGAGTCCCGCAGCTGAGATTTGTTTCTCATTGGCCTTGAGCGGTCTATCCTTTGAATAAGCTGAAACGCGTGAGGATTAATGCTCTTGGTCGGGCTGGCTTAAAAGGGGGGTCAGTGTGGCGGACAGCTGTATCCCCTAGCTCTACTCTCCGGAGTAGGGTTTTTTTGAAGAGAGTTAAATTTAATTCAACTTAAACCAAGTTTAATGATGTTGGATTAAATTTGAATCAAGTAAAAATAAATATGGATTGAAATAAAACTTGGTGGGTGGTAATAATATTTAAGAAAATGGAAAATTCGTAATGGATTGAGTGGATAAGTTAATTTTACTGAATAAGTGAATGGATGGGATAAATAAGAACCAAAGGAAATATGGTTTAAATAAGTTGAGAAATGGTTATTGAATGAAATAGCTTGGATTGTCTTCGAGCTTGATAAAATAGTTTGGGATAAACAAATGTGGAATGGAATGTATACGAATGGATTGTGAATAAAATTGAGATGAAATGTGTCGAACTAAATAAGTGGTAAAAAAAAAGGAATTTAATTGGTAATTAGAATGAATCTAAATTGTTAATGGTTTTAAATGAACTAGTTGGTTAATAAAATGAATGCAAGTGAATGTATTCAAATCTGAAATGTAATGAAAATGAAAATATATGAATTGTGGATAAATTTAAAAACGGAATAGAATTAGGTATAAATTGAGTTGAAATCCATTTAAATTGGTTATAAAACATAAATACTTGTTTATTCATATAGATCTTGTCAAATTTGCATAGAATGAATAAATTGTCGGTTGGATGTAAATGGAAGTAATTAAAATTCTATGAGTTGATAGAAGTAAAATAAATTGATTTTGAAAGCAATTGAATTAAATATGAGCTCAGTTTGCTTAAAAATAAATTAAATGTAAATGATTGAGATTAAAACCATTTTAAATTGATGAGGTTGTATACGAATGGATTGAAAACCATTAAAATTGCATAAAAATGGTTTATAACTAAATTGGAACAGTTGAATTAACATGGAAATTGTGGAAGTTGCTTATGGAAAAATGTTTGGTGTGAATTTCTTTTAGAATTCATATGTTATAACTATTGCAAGTAAGTGAAATGTGTTAAACTTCTTATATTTGGCACTTACAAGTTTAAACTGAGTAAGTACAGGTACCTGGAAGCCGTGAGGCTGGATTGGGTTGTGCTATATGCTAAAAATAGTCGCTTGCTTAAAATGCTAAATAAGGTACGCCTACGCAATAAAAATAGGAAATATGAACTGTTTTCGGTTTTTCCGACCGTGTGGGTCGATGTATATATATTTATCTCTTTTGTCAAATTGCAAAAGCTCCTCCGTACAAAGGGGACTCTGCCAAAAAAATTCGGAAATTTTGGGAGTTAGAAAATTTTTGAAAATTTTGGAAAATTTTGTTAACGACAAACAAATTCAAATTGGAAACTAAAATAAATTAGTAAAGGAAACCAACTTAAAGTAATGATATGAATTAGTTATTAATAGGAAATAAAGTTTTAGAATTTAGAGTTTAAGATGAATTGAACTCATATGTAAATGAGGAATCAACTTGAATAGAATTAGAGAATTAGATATAAACTAAGATGGTAAGATGAAAAGAAATATAAGAAACATATAAAATGCTTATGTTATTAATTGGAAGTTGAAAATATAAATATATTCCAAGTTTAAATTTGGATAAATAGATATTGGCATTTTGTGAAAAGTCGATGAATTGTTTTGGGATATTGTGATTGGATATTAGTGCTAAACAGGATATGCAGGTATTATAAAGAGAAAAGAAAATTGGTTCTTGATTTCAAAAGACAAATTTGAAATGCTCGAAGAAAAAAAGGTATGTATTTAATTTTCGTATGAAATTTGATTGGGATTTGGATTGAGCCACTTGGCCTTTTGTTTTCTTTTGAGATTTGGGGGCCGTAGAGCCATTTTTGTAGTTGTACCGAGCTAGCCGCGCAAAGGAGACGCTAGCAAAAAATTTCGGAAATTTAGGGAGTTAGAAAAATTTTGAGAAAATTTTGATAATTTAAAATTTGAATTTAAGTTTAAACTTGAATTGATAAGTACGTGATATTGATTGGGACTTATGGATAAGTTGAAAAGTTAGAAAGGAAGTTGGGGTGACTTTGATTAAAAGGTTGTTTAGGCAAGTTGTTAAAAACTATTCGGGTTTGAAAGGAAAAAGTTAATGGGTATTAGATCATTCTTCCTGATTAGTAATTTCGGGGACGAAATTCTTTTAAGGGGGGAGGAATGTGATGACCCGAAATTTTTAAGCAGTTGAAATTGGAATATGCAATTGATTTTGAATATTTAAATGTTAATTTTTAACTTGAATTCAAATATCACCAATGACTTGATAATTAAATTATTGAATTATATAGTTTAAACATGGAATCATATAATTTGAAATTGGATAAAACACTGAATCTGGAGTTTCAAGCTTGTTAAAAATAATTCGAAGGCTTATAAAATTTATATTGATAGCACCGAAGGTAGTGAAGGTGTTAAAATTGAATTTGTAAGTGTTTTGATCGGTTCTGAAATTTATATCGTTTAAATTTGAATTTAAAAATAGCCTTCCGAGGCACAGTCTCGGAAAGGAAACCAATTCCATGGGTCCGTAATATTGGATTATTATCGGATTTAGCTAAAAACCCGACATGTTTATTTGTGGCGTGGTCTTACGAGATGCTTTTGTTTTCAAAGGATTTTTGAAACTTTAATAATAAATTGGGTGTGATTTTCTCACGCTGGTATTCCAGACTGACTCGGGTGTTATTTAACTGTAATGCTCGGGTCAGACCGAGTATTATAGGATACATGATTTGATGTTATGGAGCTCAGGAGACGAGCTGGATGACGACACGTACTCTCGTACTTGTTTATATATATATTCCGCTGTATTGAGTTGCTATGTAGTCATTTGTATGATATTGATGTTGAGCTGTGATTGATGTACTCTGATGATGTAATATATAAACAAAGATATTTGGTTTTGAGTAAAGATTTTTATTATATATTATATTATATTTTATTCCGCTGCGAGGTTAGATTCTGCTGTTGTTTTTTTTTATTTTCTTCTTCTACCTCTTCTTCTTTAACCCAAATGGTTCGTATTTCCGTACAACTTGAGTTGATTGTTGTAGAACGGTGTTGACTCAAGGGGTACAGAAATTTAGGGAGTTAGAAAAATTTTGAGAAAATTTTGATAATTTAAAATTTGAATTTAAGTTTAAATTTGAATTGATAAGTAGGTGATATTGATTGGGACTTATTGATAAGTTGAAAAGTTAGAAAGGAAGTTGGGGTAACTTTGATTAAAAGGTTGTTTAGGCAAGTTGTTAAAAACTATTTGGGTTTGAAAGGAAAAAGTTAATGGGTATTGGATCATTCTTCCTGATTAGTAATTTCGGGGATGAAATTCTTTTAAGTGGGGAGGAATGTGATGACCCGAAATTTTTAAGCAGTTGAAATTGGAATATGCAATTGATTTTGAATATTTAAATGTTAATTTTTAACTTGAATTCAAATATCACCAGTGACTTGATAATTAAATTATTGAATTATATAGTTTAAACATTGAATCATATAATTTGAAATTGGATAAAACACTGAATCTGGAGTTTCAAGCTTGTTAAAAATAATTCGAAGGCTTATAAAATTTATATTGATAGCACCGAAGGTAGTGAAGGTGTTAAAATTGAATTTGTAAGTGTTTTGATCGGTTCTGAAATTTATATCGTTTAAATTTGAATTTAAAAATAGCCTTCCGAGGCATAGTCTCGGAATTTGATGAAACCAGTTCCATTGGGTCCGTAATATTGAATTATTATCGGATTTAGCTAAAAACCCGACATGTTTATTCGTGGCGTGGTCTTACGAGATGCTTTTGTTTTCAAAGGATTTTTGAAACTTTAATAATAAATTGGGTGTGATTTTCTCACGCTGGTATTCCAGACTGACTCGGGTGTTATTTAACCGTAATGCTCAGGTCAGACCGAGTATTATAGGATACAGGATTTGATGTTATGGAGCTCAGGAGACGAGCTGGATGACGACACGTACTCTCGTACTTTATATATATATATATATATATATATATATATATATATATATATATATATATATTCCGCTGTATTGAGTTGCTATGTAGTCATTTGTATGATATTGATGTTGAGCTGTGATTGATATACTCTGATGATGTAATATATAAACAAAGATATTTGGTTTTGAGTAAAGATTTTTATTATCTATTATAATTTATTCCGCTGCGAGGTTAGATTCTGCTGTTGTTTTTTTTATTTTCTTCTTCTACCTCTTCTTCTTTAACCCAAATGGTTCGTATTTCCGTACAACTTGAGTTGATTGTTGTAGAACGGTGTTGACTCAAGGGGTACAGAAATTTAGGGAGTTAGAAAAATTTTGAGAAAATTTTGATAATTTAAAATTTGAATTTAAGTTTAAATTTGAATTGATAAGTAGGTTATATTGATTGGGACTTATGGATAAGTTGAAAAGTTAGAAAGGAAGTTGGGGTGACTTTGATTAAAAGGTTGTTTAGGCAAGTTGTTAAAAACTATTTGGGTTTGAAAGGAAAAAGTTAATGGGTATTGGATCATTCTTCCTGATTAGTAATTTCGGGGACGAAATTCTTTTAAGGGGGGAGGAATGTGATGACCCGAAATTTTTAAGCAGTTGAAATTGGAATATGCAATTGATTTTGAATATTTAAATGTTAATTTTTAACTTGAATTCAAATATCACCAATGACTTGATAATTAAATTATTGAATTATATAGTTTAAACATGGAATCATATAATTTGAAATTGGATAAAACACTGAATCTGGAGTTTCAAGCTTGTTAAAAATAATTCGAAGGCTTATAAAATTTATATTGATAGCACCGAAGGTAGTGAAGTTGTTAAAATTGAATTTGTAAGTGTTTTGATCGGTTCTGAAATTTATATCGTTTAAATTTGAATTTAAAAATAGCCTTCCGAGGCACAGTGTCGGAATTTGACGAAACCAGTTCCATTGGGTCCGTAATATTGAATTATTATCGGATTTAGCTAAAAACCCGACATGTTTATTTGTGGCGTGGTCTTACGAGATGCTTTTGTTTTCAAAGGATTTTTGAAACTTTAATAATAAATTGGGTGTGATTTTCTCACGCTGGTATTCCAGACTGACTCGGGTGTTATTTAACTGTAATGCTCGTGTCAGACCGAGTATTATAGGATACAGGATTTGATGTTATGGAGCTCAGGAGACGAGCTGGATGACGACACGTACTCTCGTACTTGTTTATATATATATATTCCGCTGTATTGAGTTGCTATGTAGTCATTTGTATGATATTGATGTTGAGCTGTGATTGATGTACTCTGATGATGTAATATATAAACAAAGATATTTGGTTTTGAGTAAAGATTTTTATTATCTATTATATTTTATTCTGCTGCGAGGTTAGATTCTGCTGTTGTTTTTTTTATTTTCTTCTTCTACCTCTTCTTCTTTAACCCAAATGATTCGTATTTCTGTACAACTTGAGTTGATTGTTGTAGAACAGTGTTGACTCAAGGTGTACGTAAATTTAGAGAGTTAGAAAAATTTTGAGAAAATTTTGATAATTTAAAATTTGAATTTAAGTTTAAATTTGAATTGATAAGTAGGTGATATTGATTGGGACTTATTGATAAGTTGAAAAGTTAGAAAGGAAGTTGGGGTGACTTTGATTAAAAGGTTGTTTAGGCAAGTTGTTAAAAACTATTTGGGTTTGAAAGGAAAAAGTTAATGGGTATTGGATCATTCTTCCTGATTAGTAATTTCGGGGACGAAATTCTTTTAAGTGGGGAGTTCGCAGGTCGCAAGGGAAGATTGGTGTGAGTTCTTGCTTGGCCGATAGGGGGACTCGGGCAATGTGGTGTTCAAGCGCAATTCGTGAATTTGGAAAACGAGTCTCTGAGTCAACGAAGCAGGGTTCAAGGGTTTGTGTTTCTGGGGAAGATTGCGGCGACAATCGAGGGGGGGATTCTGTTCGAGTTCGTTGTTAGGTAATTTTTGTTTTCTTGAATTTATCTGAATATTTTACATGCAAAAATTTATTTACAGTAAAAGGAAATCTTACATGTCAAGTACTTTTTGAATTTTAAGTTTTCCTCAATCTAATTTTAATGTATACAGTATACAGGAAATGAAAACATTATTTTTCCAATAAGATATAGGGTTCTATTTAAATTTAAATCTATTAAGCAGTGATTACTTTATCTAATAAACCTGTAACAACCCGCATATTTAACGATTTTATATTTAAATGTTTAATTTAAATATAGCGTCGTTATTCGAATTTTTGAGGTCCGAAATGTTACTTTCTGCAAATGGCCGAATTGGAACTCGAAACTACCTCCATTGGTTCCAAAATGGCGTTTGCGATCTTTTTGAGTATAATCTTTGATATGTTTGGAGTTTGTGAATCTTGGCTACTTTTTCTATTGGGTTTGGCTTTGGGTTCAGCCCACTAGCTTAACTAATCCTCTAGCTTAGCCACTTCTCTCATTCACTTATTCATTTCTTAAAACTTAAGCTTAAAAACTGAAATGGTGGAAGGGAAAGAGAAATAGAAATTAGCAAGCCCTAGTTCTCCTTTGTATCTTGATTTCTTGCTCCAAATTCATAGAGAATCCATTGGTATGTTTATCTCCATCTTCTCTATCTCTTCTCCTCTTCAATTTCAGTAATTTCCTAACCCTAACTTAGGAAATACTTGCTTTGATTCTAGATCGAAGCTTGTAGTGTTGAAGTGGAGTGTAGTTGGTTGATTCCTTGCATTTGTGCTTCTTCATCTTCTTTGTTTTGTGTAAAAAGGTTAGTTTCGAACTCACATCTACTTCTCTTGATTTCATTGATGTTGGGTATGAATTCCTAAAACCTTGTTCATATGCACTTGCTTTTGGTTTGGATTGAATTGGTGAATATCCAAATTTTTAGTGTTTGGGTTCAATTCTTTAAAGATCCTAACTTTGATGTGTGATCACGCTTGAGGAGGTGTTTCGGAGAGCCTATAAGGCTGGGTTGTCGTTTGGCATTAATCTCTAGTCTTCGTCGCTTGTCCGATCGCTTCCGTTTGGATTTTCGCCCATTTTTGGGCAAGGCTGATTTTTGCCTACCAGGCAATTTCAGACGTCCGGAATAAATTTCAGACGTCTGGTTTCAAATTCAGACGTCTGGTTTGGAAATCCAGACGTCTGAAACTGGTCCCTGGAAAACGCAAAAAGGCAGAGAAGAATTTCAGACGTCTGGAAATCCATTCAGATGTCTGGTTAGTGGTTCAGACGTCTGGATGGAAATTGCAGACGTCTGAAATGTGCAGTTTTGCCTACTTTGGCTAATTTTGAGTTAATTTCCAACTTTTATCGATTCGTGTTGTTCGTCGATGGAAATTCTATCGGTTTAGAAAACCGTCGAACGAATTTAGAGATAAAAATAACCGCAAGCGCACGGTGTACGAATGTAGCACGCGGCGAATACGGGTCGATCCGTAGGGAATTGATGATTTTAAAAATCTACTCAATCAAATTAACCAAAGTTGGAAGAGTAATTAACTAAATAAAAAAAAAAGACAAAAGAAAATAGATAAAAATATGAGAGTATTAAGACAATTTAGAGGCAATTTCCACTCTCTAGACCACATAAATCAACAAAATGAAGTTATGATCTCTCTTTTCTTGTCATTAGTGAATTAGTTGATGTGCTTATCATAAGTATGGTATATTTGTGCTATTAATTAGCTCAATATAAACCATCAAACTATAACACAACCACTAATACACTTTTAAATCTCATGAAATATGACAACAAAGTTGAAATAAAAATCTATTTTAATCATAGCCTATTAACTATTGTTTAGAAATATAGGCTATCAAATTTCAATTTCAACATTCACTTCTTTGCTATAATCATATTTAGATGAAGAGGCAATTTGTGTTATGTTTGTTTAAGCATAGCCTATTTGTTATGAACAACATAGACTATCAAATTCAAAGTTAAACAACAAGTTAACCACTTCATACATTCTCATTAAAGAACAAAAAGAGAGTACAAAACATCAAAATGTTGAAGCTACATGATTAGAGGCTTCATTACCCCTAAATTGAAGGGATTAGCCTCTCATATTTGTCATCATATGAACAAATGTAGCAAGCAACATTGAATAAAAAGAAGAGGAAAAAGAGAGCAAAGAGAAAAACTATACTACTTGCATGAAAAATAAATCTACACTACAACATGAAAGTAAATAAGCATGAAAATAAAAAGAACATGTATTGAAGTTGCATAAAAAAAACTACGTAAAGAGAAATGGCCAAGTAGCCATGAAAGAAAAAAGAGAACTTGTCTTTTATTTTGATCCTAAACTAATGAAGAGAGACTAAGAGAGGAGATGGCTACATGAAACATAAAGGGTATTTATACAAGTTAGAAACCCTAATGCATATTTTTGGGGAGTACCCAAAATGCCCTTGGAGGAAGTGTGGTCACCAAGTAACTATTAACTTCCACTAATCATCCACTAAGTATGCATGAAGATTTAATGGCCATAAGCATGTGGATTAGCTTCTACTTTGTACATGAAGAAAGGTGGGTAGGTGGGGTCCTCCATTATCATGCCTTTGAATTATTTCCATCTTCATTTGTTCTATTCACCCTTGTGCATACATATGAAGCCACTTGTGTTTGAATTTTAATTCCTACAAAATACATAGAAATTTTCAATTAAATTTTCATAAATTAGTAAATGCACAAAAAAGACAATTTTGTCCCTATATGAAGATGAATATGTGACAATTTGAAAATAATTTTAATTTAGTTTAAACAAGTTAAAATACCCAATATGATCATTTATTTAATTTAAATAGAATAGATATGGTGGTAAAAATATGCACATTTACATGCACATCAAATACCCCCACACTTATCTTTTTATTCGTCCTCGAATAAACTAAAACTAAGGTAAATCCGTTTTCGTAGGGAGCACGATTGCATTGAGTGTATGCAATAAGCCGTTAAACCTCTGGGTGTCCCCAGTAGGACGAGTGTTGTCTCGTAGAAGTTGTTGCCACTGAGGTATGTTGAAGAAGTGGTTGGTGAGGGGTTCACAAGCAGTTGCACGGCAGAGAAAACAGTAAGACGATGTGAGATGTAAGTGATAGAGGATGTGCAGGAGGATACAATGTCTTTGAATTGAATGGATGATCACAGGCAGGTAATTTGATTTGATTGCTGTAATGAAGTGTATGTGTGGAGTTTTGATTGTTGTCGAGTTGCACAACTAAGAAGGTTTTGTAGATGACTGTTATGAGGCAATAAAGTGTGTATGGAGATGCTAGCAGTGAATACTTGTAGGAACAGAAGTATGACTTGGTCGAAGCAGTAGTAGGATGAACTGTTGAGATTCTGGAAGTGCGGTGATGATATGGGCTACAGCAGTTGATAAGGCAGTTGGAATTGGTGATGAGAGGGGATGGAGTGGTGGTGATATATGGAGCAGTAATTGATGGATGTGGGAAGTTGGTAATGTTGAGTTGACAGTGGTAGTTGCGACTTGTGGTCTGTCAGTGCTTGCTTTGGTGGTGATGGAGTTTGTGTTGATGAAGATTGGTATCTACTCTGTAGCAAAGAGAAAGTGTAAGCAAACAGAGATTGATCAAATGGGTGAATTTGTAGTTGAAAGTGCAGTATCAGTTGTATCAGAGGATGTTGTTTTGGATGGGAGAGGCTTTTATAGTCAGTGGATATTCACTGCTGTTGTGTGACAACAGAATGATATAAGTGGCATTAGGGCAGGTGGAATCAGTTGTTTGTTGTGGTGGTTCTCAGGTTGAATGGAAGTGGAGAAGGGCTTGGTTGAATTGGGTTTAAGGAGTTGTGGAGCAGTAGGATGGAGATGGTTTATTGGTGAAGTGCATAGGAAATAGTAGCAGGCAGTGGGGAAAGGTATGATGAAATGTTTAGGGGATAGAGAAATGTAACAGAAATGTGAAACTAGAATGCAAATGAAATGAACGTTTGTACACAATGCAACATGCAATGAATTTTTGTTTTTTTTTCTATATATGCAATGATTTTTTTATATGCAATGCCCAAAACAAAAAAAACAAAAAAATGAAATTGCGGAAATGAAATATGAGGTAACAGAAGTGAGAAGTGTTAGAACTCAAATATGAACAAAAAATGCAGACTATCACAGAGAAATAAAATGCAATTTTTTTTAACAAACACACAAAATAAAGCACACAATAAAAATGAAAGTAATTCGAAGAATAGAAAATCAAAACAACTCCCCGGCAACGGCGCCAAAAACTTGTTCGTCGACGGAAATTCTATCGGTTTAGAAAACCGTCGAACGAATTTAGAGATAAAAATAACCGCAAGCGCACGGTGTACGAATGTAGCACGCGGCGAATAAGGGTCGATCCGCAGGGAATTGATGATTTTAAAAATCTACTCAATCAAACTAACCAAAGTTGGAAGAGTAATTAACTAAATAAAAAAAAGACAAAAGAAAATAGATAAAAATATGAGAGTATTAAGACAATTTAGAGGCAATTTCCACTCTCTAGACCACATAAATCAACAAAATGAAGTCATGATCTCTCTTTTCTTGTCATTAGTGAATTAGTTGATGTGCTTATCATAAGTATGGTATATTTGTGCTATTAATTAGCTCAATATAAACCATCAAACTATAACACAACCACTAATACACTTTTAAATCTCATGAAATATGACAACAAAGTTGAAATAAAAATCTATTTTAATCATAGCCTATTAACTATTGTTTAGAAATATAGGCTATCAAATTTCAATTTCAACATTCACTTCTTTGCTATAATCATATTTAGATGAAGAGGCAATTTGTGTTATGTTTGTTTAAGCATAGCCTATTTGTTATGAACAACATAGACTATCAAATTCAAAGTTAAACAACAAGTTAACCACTTCATACATTCTCATTAAAGCACAAAAAGAGAGTACAAAACATCAAAATGTTGAAGCTACATGATTAGAGGCTTCATTACCCCTAAATTGAAGGGATTAGCCTCTCATATTTGTCATCATATGAACAAATGTAGCAAGCAACATTGAATAAAAAGAAGAGGAAAAAGAGAGAAAAGAGAAATACTATACTACTTGCATGAAAAATAAATCTACACTACAACATGAAAGTAAATAAGCATGAAAATAAAAAGAACATGTATTGAAGTTGCATAAAAAAAACTACATAAAGAGAAATGGCCAAGTAGCCATGAAAGAAAAAAGAGAACTTGTCTTTTATTTTGATCCTAAACTAATGAAGAGAGACTAAGAGAGGAGATGGCTACATGAAACATAAAGGGTATTTATACAAGTTAGAAACCCTAATGCATATTTTTGGGGAGTACCCAAAATGCCCTTGGAGGAAGTGTGGTCACCAAGTAACTATTAACTTCCACTAATCATCCATTAAGTATGCATGAAGATTTAATGGCCATAAGCATGTGGATTAGCTTCTACTTTGTACATGAAAGGTGGGTAGGTGAGGTCCTCCATTATCATGCCTTTGAATTATTTCCATCTTCATTTGTTCTATTCACCCTTGTGCATACATATGAAGCCACTTGTGTTTGAATTTTAATTCCTACAAAATACATAGAAATTTTCAATTAAATTTTCATAAATTAGTAAATGCACAAAAAAGACAATTTTGTCCCTATATGAAGATGAATATGTGACAATTTGAAAATAATTTGAATTTAGTTTAAACAAGTTGAAATACCCAATATGATCATTTATTTAATTTAAATAGAATAGATATGGTGGTAAAAATATGCACATTTACGTACACATCACGTGTTGATTCCAATTAGTTGTTATTGCATATTTGACTTTGATGACTTGTTTTTGACTTCATTCACGGGTTCTATAAATAATCTCTCTAAATTGTATTAAAAGCTCCCTTCTCCAATTTATACTTCCTATTTAAAACACACACTTTCGCAAGTCGAGCGAAGTGGAAGGATGATTAAATGGTTGGGCAAAACACGGACCATGAATCTGTGCTTTATCCTTCCGATTAATTCCCGACCTATTCAATTGATCGTTTTGACCTTCGGGTTTGGTTTATCGATGATATGAGGTAAATTTGTACTGCTTTGAGTGTGAAATAAACTAACGGATAGTAAACCGTTTAGTGCGAACGGGTGGTTATGGGACTCACGTTACCACTTTTCGGATTCCTCTCTGGGTGTTTGTGACACATGCTGCCTTTGGGATAGTGTCTTCGGACTGTCTCCTCTGGCTTGTTTCCTTTAAATATCGCCTTTGGAGTTGGCCCTTTGCCCCGACTCGAAAAATATATGGGGTTGGCGGTTGTCTTTAGTATTGCTTTCGGAGTGGTTCCTTCACCACCGCTCAAGAGATACTGGAGTGGTTCCTTCACCATCGCTCAAGAGATATTGGAGTGGTTTCTTCACCACCGCTCAAGAGATATTGGAGTGGTTTTTTCACCACCGCTCAAGAGATAACGGAGTGGTTTACTCACCACCGCTCATGATGTTTCATTTATATGTATATTCCCTAGGTATTGCTTTTCTGTATTGGTTCTTTGGAGCCACACGAAATATAGCGTCTACCTTGTGGAACTCGTATTATCGGTATTTGTTGTTTGCCTTATGGCTTGCTTTGGGATATTCTTATCCTTTGTTTCTATATGTTGCCGATGATATGAGGCTTGATCTATATGTTCATCTTTCGTTTGATGATTTTGTATCTCTTTTAGAGATATCTATTATGCTTTGTAACCTTGCAGGTTTATTGTTGTTCAGTTTATTTAACTGATTTGTTTAGCTAGACTGATCCGTGTAATTTATACTCGGGTCAGACCGAGTTGTTTCAGGTTAGGTGCTTTTGGACTTAGCCTATTTTGCTTCCGCATGGACTATTCTCTAGCTTCATTTTGTTGTAGCGTCTTTTGTGGTCCTTATCTGTTGTAACTCTAATATTTATATTTTTGTCTCGTCTGTATATTGTGGTCTCCTGTACCACTTGACATGTATTATTTTGTATACTCTGTTGTGTATCCGTTTATGTGTATATTATGATCGACTGTTCTGTGATGTGATTTACATTTGATTTACATTGATGAGTCTACTCTTTCTTGGACTCGGTTTCAGGAGCGATTTGAACTCAAGTTCATTTCTGAATCTGAAAAAGTTTTATTGACCCGTCGCTTCCTTGAGTTGAAGCAAGGGAAATCTTCTGTTTCTGAGTATGTCGCATCGTTCGAGGCTTTATCTCAGTATGGTCTTGAATTTATCAGCATTTCTTACAAGAAGAATTTGAAGTTTGTTTCTGGTCTTAAGAAATATCTTAGGAAGTCTTTGTTGCTCCAGCTTAAGCTTTCTTTCGAGGAATTGGTTGATTCGGCACTTCACCTCGAGACCATCGAGAAGGAGGGTGATAGTGATGTAGATGTTGAGGTTTCTAAGAACCCCAACAAGAGGCCGTTTCCAATTCAGAAGAAGCCTTTTCCTTCTAAGAAGAAGAAGACTGGTGGTCCTACTTCTCAGCCTCAGTCTTCGGAAACACGTTTCGTTCTGCCGTTATTGCAAGAGGGAAGGTATCGTAGTTCCACTTGTCCCATTGCTCCGAATAATTCTTCATCTGGCAAGTTAAATGTAGCGAATACTTCTGGAGGTCCTTCTCAATCCAAAGGTATACCTCCATCTATTTTGGAAGGTTTTATTCTATTTCATGATCATAGTATTCGAGTTCTTTTCGATACGGGTGCTTCACATTCTTTCGTATCGAAGAAGCTCGTTGATGATTTATCTTTGGATGTTTCTTGTATGGTTACTTCTTTAAGGATTGCGAATCCTATTGGGGGATCCGCGACCCTTAGCTTGTTTTGTGATGATATTGAGATTGTTTTATGTGGCTTTTCTTTCCGTGCGAATCTGCACGTTGTTTCTCATTTGGGTTTTGATATGATTTTTGGTATGGACTGGCTAATGAGGTACGATGCCAGGATTATTTGTTCCGAGAGAATTTTATATCTTTGTCATCCTGATTCGCCTTCTCAGTTATCTCTTGTTCTTCGGGATGTGGATAATTCCGAGATGGCTTTGTATTCTCTTGATTCGCGAGATGGTGATGATGTATCTCATATTCCTATTGCTTGTGACTTTTCTGATGTTTTTGAGCCTGTATCGGGTTTGCCACCCAAACGGGCAATTGAGTTCCGCATTGATCTCATTCCAGGCATGCAGCCAGTTAGTCGTCCTCCTACGAGGATGTCTACAAAGGAAAATGAGGAACTCAAGAAGCAGCTTTTAGAGCTCGAGTCCAAGAAGTTGATTCAGTCCAGTTTTTCTCCGTGGGGATCCGCGGTCGTCTTCGTGAAGAAGTCTGATGGAACTCTTAGGCTTTGCATTGACTATCGCAAGCTTAACGAGTTGACCATTAGAAATAGGTATCCTTTGCCTAGGATCGATGATATGTTCGATCTATTGAGTGGTGCTAAGGTCTTTTCTCAGCTTGACCTTGCCACAGGTTTCCATCAGTTACGAGTCACGGAGGATAGCATACCTCTTACCGCTTTCCGCACTCGTTATGGTTCTTTTGAGTGGCTCGTTATGCCGTTCGGTTTGACGAACGCTCCTGCTTTCTTTGTCGATCTCATGAATCGAGTATTCTGGGAATATCTCGATAAGTTTGTCCTTGTGTTCATTGATGATATCCTTATTTATTCTAAGTCTGAAGCCGAGCATGCTAATCACTTGAGAATTGTCTTGAGTACCCTCCGTCATCATCAGCTTAGAGCCAAATTCTCCAAGTGCCATTTTTGGGAGAATAAAGTTAAGTTCTTAGGCCATGTTGTATCTTCCGATGGCATTTCTGTCGATCCATCAAAGATCGAAGCCATTCAGAATTGGAAGAGGCCTGAAAATGTTCATGAGATTCGTAGTTTCCTTGGATTGGCGGGTTATTACCGTCGGTTCATTAAGGATTTTTCCCGTGTTGTGCTTCCTCTCACTTGCCTTACTCGGAAAGGCATTCGTTTTGATTGGTCCGACAAGTGTGAGGCTTCCTTTCTGTCATTGAAGGAACTTCTCACAAATGCTCCTATTCTAGTGGTTCCCGAAGGGAATCATGATCTTGTTGTCTACACCGATGCTTGTGGTAGTGGTCTCGGTGCTGTTCTTATGCAGAAGGATCGGGTAGTTGCTTATGCTTCTAGGCAACTACGTCCGAATGAAGTTCTCTATGCCACTCATGATCTTGAGTTAGCCGCCATTGTCTTTGCCTTGAAGATTTGGCAACATTATTTATTGAGCGAGCGCTTCATTCTCTATACCGATCATAAATCTTTGAAGTATTTGTTCACTCAAAAGGAACTCAATATGAGACAACAGCGTTGGCTCGAGTTTCTTGCCTCCTATGATTTTGATATCCAATATACCCCTGGTAAGGGTAATCGTGTTGCAGATGCGCTTAGTCGCAAACATTCGGCTGTTGTTTCTATGATGCTAGCCGAATGGGATATTCTTGAGACTTTATCTTTTTGTGAAATTCGTGATCGTGATTTATCTTTTGATTCTTCGATTGCACTATTCAGTTTAGATGCACGGCCCTCTTTGTTGGATCGTATTGCCGATGCTCAGCGGTGTGATCCTAATTTGTTGCATCTTATTCAGCTTTGTGAGTCTGGATCTTGTGATGAGGCGTTGCAAGATTTTAGCATTGATTCTCATGGGTGTCTTCGTAAGAAGAACCGTCTTGTTGTGCCTTCTGATTCTGTACTTAGGCATGATATTCTTGATGATTGCCATCGTTCTAAGTATACCATTCATCCTGGTAGTAGCAAGATGTATGCCGATATGCGTCGTCTTTATTATTGGGAAGGCATGAAGCGTGATGTGGCGAGTTATGTGAGCAATTGCATAACTTGTCAGCGTTTTAAGGCCGAGCATCAGCGTCCTTCGGGTTTTCTTCAACCTCTTGCGATTCCATTGTGGAAATGGGATCAGATTTCTATGGATTTCATTGACGGCCTACCTCGTTCGAGATCGGGCCATTCTAGCATTTGGATTATTGTTGATCGCCTTTCCAAGTCTGCTCATTTTGTCCCTATTAAGTCTAATAGAACTGCTTCGCATTTGGCTAAGTTGTATGTCAAGGAAATCGTGAGACTTCACGGTGTTCTAATTCTATTGTGAGTGATCGTGATCCTTTATTCACGAGTCATTTTTGGAAGAGTCTTCAGCAAGCTTTGGGAACAAAGCTTAATTTTTCTACAGCTTATCATCCGCAGTCTGACGGACAGACTGAACGGGTGAATTGTATTTTGGAAGATCTTCTCCGTATTTGTATCTTTGATTTCGGTGGTAGTTGGGAGGATCATCTACCTCTTGTAGAGTTCTCCTACAACAATAGTTTTCAATCTAGTATCGGTATGGCTCCTTTCAAAGCCTTATACGGAAGGCCATGCCGATCACCTTCTTGTTGGTTGGAATCTGGGGAGAAGCTTATTCTTGGTCCAGATTTTGTTCGTGATTCTTCTGAGAAGATTGATCTTAATCAGTTGAGAATGAAAGAGGCACAGAGTCGCCAGAAATCCTACGCGGACAACCGTAGGAAACCCCTCGAGTTCTCAATTGGTGATCTTGTTTTTATTCGTGTTTCTCCTTTGAAAGGGGTTATGCGTTTCAGTACGACTGGGAAATTGGCTCCTCGTTATATAGGACCGTTTTCTATTACTGAATGTACTTGCCCTGTGGCTTATAGAGTTTCACTTCCAGCTCATTTATCTGGCATTCATGACGTGTTTCAAGTCTCGCAACTTCGGAAATGTCTTCTGGAGTCGGATTCTGTTATTACTTCTCCTGATTTGCAAGAGCTTGAGATCTCACCGGACTTATCGATTGTACAGCAACCTATTCGCGTGCTTGACACGGAGGTGCGACACCTTCGAAACAAGGACGTGCCGCTCGTTAAAGTTCAGTGGTCCGCTAATCCCAATGACTGTACTTGGGAAACCAGAGAATTTATTGAGCGATCTTATCCGGGTTTTCTTTCCTTGCTTTGAAACGGTGAGTATGTCTTTTCATCTCAAGCTTGTTTTCTTTTCTTTTGATTGATTGTATTTATGTAGTTGTTACAAATATCGTCTCTAGAAATTGTGGGGACGCAATTTTGTAAGGAGGGGAGATCTGTAACAACCCGCATATTTAACGATTTTATATTTAAATGTTTAATTTAAATATAGCGTCGTTATTCGGATTTTTGAGGTCCGAAATGTTACTTTCTGCAAATGGCCGAATTGGAACTCGAAACTACCTCCATTGGTTCCAAAATGGCGTTTGCGATCTTTTTGAGTATAATCTTTGATATGTTTGGAGTTTGTGAATTTTGGCTACTTTTTCTATTGGGTTTGGGTTTGGGTTCAGCCCACTAGCTTAACTAATCCTCTAGCTTAGCCACTTCTCTCATTCACTTATTCATTTCTTAAAATTTAAGCTTAAAAATTGAAATGGTGGAAGGGAAAGAGAAATAGAAATTAGCAAGCCCTAGTTCTCCTTTGTATCTTGATTTCTTGCTCCGAATTCATAGAGAATCCATTGGTAAGTTTATCTCCATCTTCTCTATCTCTTCTCCTCTTCAATTTCAGTAATTTCCTAACCCTAACTTAGGAAATACTTGCTTTGATTCTAGATCGAAGCTTGTAGTGTTGAAGTGGAGTGTAGTTGGTTGATTCCTTTTATTTGTGCTTCTTCATCTTCTTTGTTTTGTGTAAAAAGGTGAGTTTCGAACTCACATCTACTTCTCTTGATTTCATTGATGTTGGGTATGAATTCCTAACACCTTGTTCATATGCACTTGCTTTTGGTTTGGATTGAATTGGTGAATATCCAAATTTTTAGTGTTTGGGTTCAATTCTTTAAAGATCCTAACTTTGATGTGTGATCACGCTTTAGGAGGTGTTTCGGAGAGCCTATAAGGCTGGGTTGTCGTTTGGCATTAATCCCTAGTCTTCGTCGCCTGTCCGGTCGCTTCCGTTTGGATTTTCGCCCATTTTTGGGCAAGGCTGATTTTTGCCTACCAGGCAATTTCAGACGTCCGGAATAAACTTCAGATGTCTGGTTTCAAATTCAGACATCTGGTTTGGAAATCCAGACGTCTGAAACTGGTCCCTGGAAAACGCAAAAAGGCAGAGAAGAATTTCAGATGTCTGGTTTCAAATTCAGACGTCTGGTTTGGAAATCCAGACGTCTGAAACTGGTCCCTGGAAAACGCAAAAAGGCAGAGAAGAATTTCAGACGTCTGGAAATCCATTCAGACGTCTGGTTAGTGGTTCAGACGTCTGGATGGAAATTTCAGACGTCTGAAATGTGCAGTTTTGCCTATTTTGGCTAATTTTGAGTTAATTTCCAACTTTTATCGATTCGTGTTGATTCCAATTAGTTGTTATTGCATATTTGACTTTGATGACTTGTTTTTGACTTCATTCACGGGTTTTATAAATAATCTCTCTAAATCGTATTAAAAGCTCCCTTCTCCAATTTATACTTCCTATTTAAAACACACACTTTCACACGTCGAGCGAAGTGGAAGGATGATTAAATGGTTAGGCAAAACACGGACCATGAATCTGTGCGTTTATCCTTCCGATTAATTCCCGACCTATTCAATTGATCGTTTTGACCTTCGGGTTTGGTTTATCGATGATATGAGGTAAATTTGTACTGCTTTGAGTGTGAAATAAACTAACGGATAGTAAACCGTTTAGTGCGAACGGGTGGTTATGGGACTCACGTTACCACTTTTCGGATTCCTCTCTAGGAGTTTGTGACACATGCTGCCTTTGGGATAGTGTCTTCGAACTGTCTCCTCTGGCTTGTTTCCTTTAAATATCGCCTTTGGAGTTGGCCCTTTTCCCCGACTCGAAAAATATATGGGGTTGGCGGTTGTCTTTAGTATTGCTTTCGGAGTGGTTTCTTCACCACCGCTCAAGAGATATTGGAGTGGTTTCTTCACCACCGCTCAAGAGATAACGGAGTGGTTTACTCACCACCGCTCATGATGTTTCATTTATATGTATATTCCCTAGGTATTGCTTTTCTGTATTGGTTATTTGGAGCCACACGAAATATAGCGTCTACCTTGTGGAACTCGTATTATCGGTATTTGTTGTTTGCCTTATGGCTTGCTTTGGGATATTCTTATCCTTTGTTTCTATATATTGCCGATGATATGAGGCTTGATCTATATGATTCATCTTTCGTTAGATGATTTTGTATCTCTTTTAGAGATATCTATTATGCTTTGTAACCTTGAAGGTTTATTGTTGTTCAGTTTATTTAACTGATTTGTTTAGCTAGACTGATCCGTGTAATTTATACTCGGGTCAGACCGAGTTGTTTCAGGTTAGGTGCTTTTGGACTTAGCCTATTTTGCTTCCGCATGGACTATTCTCTAGCTTCATTTTGTTGTAGCCTCTTTTGTGGTCCTTATCTGTTGTAACTCTGATATTTATATTTTTGTCTCGTCTGTATATTGTGGTCTCCTGTACCACTTGACATGTATTATTTTGTATACTCTGTTGTGTATCCGTTTATGTGTATATTATGATCGACTGTTCTGTGATGTGATTTACATTTGAGTTGTTATATTTTCTTCTGATAGATCCTATAGCCATTGTAGTTTTGCCTTAAATATTTATTGAATAGGTCGAATTTTAATGTGACTACGTTTCGACGTATTTAGTGAATAGTTAAGGTAAGATTACACATGGTCGCTTCCATTATACTCTATTGTCGGCGTTAGCGGACAGTATTATCTATGTAATACTCTTTGTTAACGAGGCTCTCGGAGTGGGGCGTCACAAAACCTGTTTAATTATATGTCACTAAAAATGATTTTATTAAAAGTGAAATAGTTTAAATTAAATTATTGATTAATTAAATCTATTAAACAGTTATAAATCATTCAATTATTCCAAATGTTAATAAAATGAGATAACGTTTATTCAAGGTTCGAAATCTGAAAGGAAAACAAGCTGGTTGGAATGGGTTGCAAATAGCAAAATAAAGGTGAGTTAATCTCACTCAGTTTAAATTTAAAATGATTAAATTTAAATAATTGATTGTATGGTTGAATTGATTGATGTGATATAGTATAGTATAATTTGTAATTGGCATATTATGTGATGCTAACATCTGTGGATGCAGGGAAAAACAGGTTGGAGGGATCCAACTGGACCCCTCAACTTTTATTTAAATTATTTTATATTCTATTCCATGTTCTGATTGTTTGATATTCTATAATGAATTATGTGGAAATATTGAATGCTATGGCTTGATTGTTATAATCGGGCAATAATGGATCACCAAATATATAATTTGCGTTGGGAATGAAAATAAAAGAAGTGAAGTTGTAAGTAAAATGATTATATAAAAGTTGAATAAATTTATGAATGAACTCGAAAGGAAATAAAGTGACTTTAAAAATTTAATAAATAAATCTTGAGTATGGAAAGGAAAATTTAAATAAACATAAAGTTAATGAAACTTAACTTCAATGTTATTATCTAAAAGAACAAAACATTTATTTTAAATTTAGGATTTAAATTATTTAACAAGAATAAAGAAGAAACTGGGAATAACTTGAGATTAGTATATTTCAGCTAAAGGAGTTAAAAATCAAATTGAAATATATAATAAAGTCCATAATTAATGAAGTTTGAAATGAACTTATAAGTAAAGAAATTTATTTTAAATGAAATGAATTGGGAATCAATTTGGAAAATTGATTTAAGTGATCGAGATTGGGAATTTCTTTCTGAATAACCAAGTACGTTTTCAAAGTAAGTTTTTAAATATAAGTTAATAGTTTTAAAAATGTTTAAAAGGTATGTTTTGAAAAATTTATTATTTTAAATATTTAATTTCTAAAGCTAATATTTCCTTTTAATATATTATAGCATTAATCATTTAAATGTGACTTAGTAGTTGTTCTAAATGTGAAACCCTGAAAACCTGATTTATATTTTATAAAGTAACCTTATTTTTTTCAAATTCATATAAGGTGTATTTTTAACAATTAATTAAGTAGTTTTATCCTAAGTGTTTTAAAGTATATATTTCAAAGTAAAGTATTAAAATATATTTTTTTAAAATCTATTTTTGTGCTTGGTGATTTCAGAGGAGATAGTAAATATTCAGGATAGTTTATCCTGAAAGGAAAGATGGTTTTGAAACTGTTTTCAAAGGATTGAAAATAGATATATATCTTTGAGGATATTTTGAGATAAATAAATAATTTAGAAAATTATTTATTGTTTGATGGATGTTTGTGAATATTAATTGATAGTTAAATCACCGACTTTCAATATTGGACAAATGCGCTGATCGTTTCGAAGAGACTCGGATCGAGATTTATTTCTCGAAATCCACTTCGATCCGGTTTATACATTTCGTGAAAACGATTTTGGATTCGAAGATGGAGCAATGAAGTGCAAGGGCTAATCACTACTAATCCTGAGGATATTTCCAAAATGAATGTAGTAGGAGTAGTGCCTTCGGTTCCGTTCGAACTCGGAACGGACTTGTATGGATGAATGCTTGCGAAACATCGTCAGGTGGACGATGGGCATTCTAAGGGATATGTTCTATAAAGGTAACGCTTAGCCTCAAGCCTCATCAAATGGGAATGACTGAAAATCAGGAGACATGCAGCAAGGTTAGGTAGGTCATGCCCAAGCAGGACAAGATATTTCCCCTGTCCAGATGTCCCTTTATTATTTCGGCTTAGTGGGTGGTTGGTCGCGCCAACCACGGGGTTTATCTTGTTCGGGACTGTTCAGTAAGGAATGGTTCCGGCCTTGTGTTGCAGGGGATGAAGGGAGTAATCCTCGATACGGTGATCTAGGCCCCGTACTGTGACAGGTGGTACCCCAGTGCCTAGTCATTAGTTGGAAATCCATTCTCCCTACGAGCCTTATACGAGTTTTATTTGTATTACCCACTTTGTGGCTAGTAGCTGGAATTTAATGAATGTAACAATTTTGGCTATTTTCTAAGTATTTGTATATAGACCCTATTATAATATCAGAGGATTTCTATAAGAATTGTTTTAGCTATCGTAAGGTAAAAACCCGACATGTTTATTTGTGGCGTGGTCTTACTAGATGCTTTTGTTTTCAAAGGATTTTTGAAACTTTAATAATAAATTGGTGTGATTTTCTCACGCTGGTAATCCAGACTGACTCGGGTATTATTCAACTGTAATGCTCGGGTCAGACCGAGTATTATAGGATACAGGATGATGCTATGGAGCTCAGGAGACGAGCTGGATTGACGATACGTACATTCGTACTTGTTTATATATATTCCGCTGTTGAGTTGTGTGTATACATTGTATGTTATTGATGTAAGCTGTGATTGATGTACTCTGATGATGTATATATATAAACAAAAATATTTGATGTTTGAGTAAAGAGTATTTATTATCTATTATATTTTATTCCGCTGCGATGGTTAGATTCTGTTATTGTTTTCTATTTTCTTCTTCTACCACTTCTTCTTTAACCCAAATGGTTCATATTTCTGTGCAACTTGAGTTGATTGTTGTAGAATAGTGTTGACTCAAGGGGTACGGATTAGCGGGCTGTTACAGTTTAGTAAAGAATATTATAAGTAATGTCGTTTGCCAATCCGAAGAATACAGCTGGTTAAGGCCGATCGAATGTGAATATATCTTTAGATTAACACTGACACAACTTATTTACCTTTTTAAGGATCTGAACTAAAAATTTGACGTGTGCAATATTAATACAAAGAAATAAACACACCAACTGATAATATCCAGAATAGTATATAATATAGATAAATCAGAATCAAACCCACATATTACGGCGGAATAATATACATCATCATCATATACATAATAGAATATGAGCCTACAAAATACCAATACTAGACCCACATAAATTTATAATACATCATATTAAAAAAATCTTATATCAGGTACAAAGTCACTACTACATAATATAAATGATAAATTCCTAACTGTCAATATATATATAAGTATAAAGTAAACTAAGACTATCACAATAGTCTGTTTCAATGCTAGCTTAAATCCCAGGTCAATGGGTCCCTGTACCTGTACAGTCTCGGCCCGACCTAAGTATTAAAATAATAAATGGGTCAGATTATCTCTAAATAAAAGGGTGAGATATTAATATCATAATTATATGATTTAAAATAACAAGTCATATAAAATATGTCGAACAAACAATTATAACAAGTCATATTAATGAAATTACTATATAAATCCATAAACTACTTATGACTAAAATAAGTCATCTCAAAATATGCCTAAAATCCAAAAATTCAAAAAGGCATATCAAACCAATAAATACAAATCTCAAAATTTTGATTTAACAATAATCAAATAAGTTATAAGTAAAGTATACCCAAAATACTCATATAAGGCATATTTAACAAATCATCATTTCATTAATACATATCAAGTCTCAATGGACTATCATCTCAAAATATGGTGATAACCAGTTCAAAATTTCTTAAAGCCATAAAGGATACAGAATATCCATACTAAAAATCTCTGAATGTAACGACCCTCTATTTTGGACTATTCGTATCCACACATATCGGACTTGAATAATTCAAAACACCAAATTGTTAATTTAAAATTCGGCAAAACTTAGATATACAGTAAATAAATAATCACAGAATCACAGACACAGAGTAATAATATGCAACAGAAGAAAATGATAGTAGTTCATGAAGTTACTATATATATATAACCGAGTTAAATAAGTTACAACAGAAGTCTCAAATACAATAGTCAAATACAAGAATCAGAATACATCACTGGAATCAACTGAATATCCGAAAACTGGATAGATAGCTGGATCTCTAGGCGAAGCTTCAACTCCAAAGGTGAGTCTCAAAAGCTGAACCACTCAGTCTGACCCGAGCGTAAAGCAAAACACCAAACACTCGAGTCAGGATTAACATTCTTATATCAATAAATCCAACTCAAGTGAAATAACAATTGAAATACAGTAACTCAAAGGATGTTGGAATAATCATCCTCTAAGGATCCGTTAAACTATCTACTATGTAGTAATATACGCTAAATAGATAATGTCTATCAATAATATAAAATATCAAAATAGTGTTAAGGCGTTACCATTATCCCCCTTAACACATTTTATACAAGCGTTATAGTCTATACAGCACTGTAAACTCCACCGTAAACTAGTGGGATATCAGGGAGTACTCCATAGGTATAACACAAAACAAATTTGTAGTGGTCGCGTATATAGGGATACAAGTATGACAAGGCACATGAGGCAATACCCAAGGTAGTGAAACTACCATTTACCTGATCCGGACTGGTGAAAACGCATCGCCGCAACGATCGTAACACTGCAAAACAACACTCCTGAAATTCCGAGGGTGCACCAATCAATAACAAGTAATGAGTAGTTTACGAAGGAGTGTGTTCGCTCGAGGTAGCTAACCCCATTGGCCCGGCACGGCTCCTGTTTTAGTCATTTCCAATTTGACACATGTGTCAAGGCTATCCATTATCGTTCTCTTTCTTCAGTCATCACGTACATCATTCCAACCACTTCATTCTGGGTCACACTCCGCGTATAGTTGTTAAAGTGGTTTTCGGTTTAGACAGAGAGTATGTCCATAACTGATTCCGGTCTCTTTAATAACTGTCGTAATTATTACACAGATCGGTTGTTTAACAAATTTCAAAACCAAATCAAATTCAATTTCGATTAGAGTTCATAAATCAACATTTCATTTGTCTTTCGAAAGTCATTTCCATAATTTACGCTTTAAACTTCCAAATTACCATTCCAAAATCTTATAATTCTATTTCAAATTTTATTCAATTCAAAAATGGATTCAAGTTATATAAGTTTCCTTCCGAAATCATTTAAATTAGCTTAATTTAACATTCAAATCAATTTAAATCCATTTATCGGTTTCGTTCAATATTCGTTTCAATAAAATTTTCATTTAAAACAATTTCCATTCAATCTCCAATTTATTAAAACCATTACTTACGTTCAACTTAACTATACCAAAGTTTACAATTTAATTAAGTCAATTTCGTCGAGTCAATTTCTTTGAATTACAAGTCCTACATTTGTTTTAATAAAACGCATTTTATTTCTTGTTTAAGAAATCCAATTTCACTTATTTCTTTACTTAGCTACAAGTTTCAAAACTCAATTAATAAAGAAACTAAATTTCACATATTCAAGAAGTCAAAATTCACTTAGTGACTTACTTAAGTTTTCTAAGCTTAATTAATAAAGGAACCCAATTTCATTTATTAACGAAGTTCAAATTCACTTATTCAAAAGCTCAATCTATTTCTTATCCAAAAAATCAAATTTTTATTTAATTATCAATTAATTCAATCTCATTCAATTATTAAATAATTTCAACTTAATTATTAAATAAATTCAACCTAATAATTTCAAACTTAATTATAATTTCAAACTTAATTATAATTTCATTAATTATTAAATGATTTCAAATTTAATAATTTCAAAACTTAATTATTACTAATTCCAATTTATTTATTAATAATTCCAAATTTAATTATTAAATTATTAAATTTCGAACAATGTTCTTTCATTAATCAATACGTTAATATTTGTTTCAGATTTCAATATTTACATTTTCCTTTCATAAAAATACAAATTCCAAATTCATTTCAAAACTTATTCTTTATTTGAATAAAATCATTATTTTTTTTTAATCAAATTATTGACCAATCGGATGTTTATTTAATTCTCTATCCTAAATCAATTTCATTTGGGTATTTATCATTTCAACCCAATTTCATTTCCAATTCAAATTCAAAGCCTAGCAAAGGGAACTTGCAGTGTGATAACTGAGATGGTGTCAAAGTAAATAAACATGTAATAGCAAACACCCATAACAATCCAATAATTAATTCAATTAAATAACCCTGAAATAGTCGTATTAATTCACATTGTTGTTTGTGCGAATTAATATAATTATTTCTAGAATCTACACTATCATTTCATGTAGATTAAAGATTATTACATTACGGTTTTTCACTTGTCATTCAATTTAAACTTTAATACTACAACAATTAATTCAATATACGTTCAAAGGTTCAAGGTGTATTTATCAATTTCTACGTGCCAATTAACTTAGCAATTAAAAGGGGTCATATTTAACTAATCAATATTCATCATATAAAGGGGCCAAGTTTAACAAATCAAAATTCGACATATATAATCCATTTTAAATTGTTAACTATCCTATATCAATTCAACTTGCAAATTATTTATCACTTTAACATTAACAATTTAACGTCCAGTATAAACAACAAACAATCGATCAATTATCAACCAAACGGGATTGTCATCGTATAAATATCAGATAATAGTGTCAGATGTCACAAGTGAACTGATACAGCTAATAACATACATATAACAGTGTAAATAACTAACAGTCGCATATTTCAACTGTCATTTCAATTGAAATCAAATTTAATAAATAAAAGACCATTAATCGTAAGTGATTGCTCACCTTTCGAGGCTAGAGAAGTTTGACAGCGAATTGAGTTACGAATCCAAGCACGAATTCCAAGTCAAAGAAAATCGAATACGAATTTGATGACAAAGCTGATAAAAGGAATTGATGAAATGAATCAGATCAATTTGATATAAATGTAAGATATATATAATATATTTCAAAACGGTACCCCCGACAATATATATACTTATAAACAATCTATATATCAAATACAAAACAGGTCATATAAACATATGTATACAAACTAATCTTCATAAACTTTATACTCAAATAATATATTATATCGCCTTAAACATAAAATATACTAAATTATAAATGAAATTGTTATAAACCATGTACACTAACATATATACTGCCAATCCAATCTAAGAACTAATACGCAGAACACAACTGAACCGAAAGAAAAATATACAGTCTTCGACATAGCACTGCAGTCTCATAGTATTTTATAAATAGTATATAGTCCTTCAACGTTGATATTCATATAACAACTTTATATATTAAACATTCTACAAAACAATATATATATGTCAAGATCATCATAAATTTAATTCATATAGTAAAATATGTATAAAATACATATACAGTAGTAACAGTATGTAAAATCCCATTATAAAACAAATATTTTGTATTATATAAATAAACATTGTAACAGGAGAAGTATGACTCATCAATACTTATCACCATACCTATTTATTTGAACATGTATACAAAAGACAACCATATGAAATAAATACATTTATACAATAAACAGAATAGATATAATCAACTTATATAAGACTTTTACAGTATACCTGAATAATACTATCATAACTTTAAAACCTAAAATGTAATACATTGAATAACATGCAACAGACACTACAACACACTAACTTTATAAACATTATTTATATAACATATTACTAAAAAAACACTGTATAATATAATACATATATACTAAACTGCATCTAAAACATAGCTAAGTAAAACTTTAAATTATATACATGTATATATAACGGCGGCCGAAATTTATATCCAGGAAGCATCTTTTTTTTTGAACAAAATATAGAGCATGAATACATATATATAAACTTTCAGCCCCAAATAAATGTGTACGCATGCATTATGTCTCTCTCGCTCAAACCAGACGCATGCAAGTTATAGAAATATAGGCAGACCACTTGTATATACTAAACAACAGATATATATATATATATATATATATATATATATATATTGGTTTTAAACATTTCTTGTAAAAAAAATATTTGTTTGAACTAACCGAAAACAAACCTATATATATGACGAACATAGGATATGGGCGGCAAAGCTCGGCAATGGTGGAGGTTAATGGAGAGCAAGCTTGTTAGGCTGCGGAGTTTGTCGAGGCCGAGGCGAGGTGTGGTGCTCGTGGGGGAGAAGGAAAGTCAAGGTTGCGTGGTAAATGGAGGCGGTGGCAAGGCGGAGATATGAGGTGATGATAGCATAATGGAGGCGATGTCAGGAACAGTGGGGAAGCGGGGTCGGTGAGCTTGGGTTGTTAGCTGCCGAGGTGAACGGACGCAGCTTCGGTTGCTGGCAAAATGGTGAAGGGTGAGTTCCAAAATTTTAATGGTAAGAGAAGTGAAAAAGGAGGGAGATGAAAGCTTAGATCTTGAAAATGAAGTAGAACGTGGAACCTGCTCATACATATATTTCTATTTAATATACAGAGGAATACCAAAAGAAAATAAAGTTTGGAATGATCGGTGTAACGACGGCCATGCGTTGATTAGGCTGTACATTTAAAAGCAATAAATTTTTGTTTGTTTGGATAGCACGCCATGAGTTTGAAAAGGCAAGGAAACAAAAAGGACTCAGAAATGAAAGGATTCAAAACCGGTTACCGATAACATCCAATGTTTTACAGATTCCTTTGTGTACCGAATTTCAAAACACAGAATTGAATATACCGCGGAGATCAACGCTACGAGACGATCAAAACGGTATATGGATATCAGCGGTACGATTGAATTATAAAAATTCGAAATTTTCTAATAGTGGAAAATGCAAGAAAAACGCAGAAAAATAAGATCGATGGAGCTAAAGATGTCCGAATTTGGAAAAACGACAAACTGACGGCTTACTCATAAGATATTTTAGAATTTTTCTATGTAAAAATATTTAGGTTTCGAAAACGTTTTATTTTCATCGCTTTTTAAATGATTAAATTAAAGTAACTTTATGCACGAAATAAACTTTCATATTTTTGGACGAAAATTTACCAGTTGCTATATTTAACTAGACGTATTCCAAATATCAAATTTATATTTCAAAATTTTATTTTTATATTTTATTAAATTTCGCACAAATTCAGTTAATTAAATTAATTTAAAGCCGTTAAAATATCCGTGTTGTTACACTCTCCTCCACTCAAAACTTTTCGTCCTCGAAAAGGAAGGAGGTGGGAGAATAGAAACAATCAGAAGAAAATAGATTTGAAGTCCAAAATAAAACAATTAATTTAAACCATATAAATTTCAACTTAAATCAATTTATATTCAATAATTTATTTTTAAATTCAAGATTTTCATTAAATGGATTTGATTTCACATTTATTAATGTTAGGTACAAAAGGTTTCTTTCAAATGAAATTCAATTTAAATTCAATTAATTTGAGATATCTCATTAAGTTGATTTAATTTCAATTTATAAATTTTCAAATTTTTTTTTATTTTTTTGACCACATCTATTATTCAATTAACCTATTAGTCTATTTATTTCTATTATCATTTTATCGTCAAATTAAGTGTATAACATTTATTATAAACACTTAAATTTATTTATAAAATCAGTTTATATTGTATATTGTCCAATTACATATTCAACTTTTAAATAATTTAGGTAAGTTGTATTAGAATGAAATCGGGTATTATACAAATAAAGTTCTCCAATTAAATTAGCTTAAGTTTAAATGTTTGTTCAGAATTCTGGCTTCATTTAATAAATGAAATCATAGTTTAAGAAAAATTTAGAATTAAATTTCCGATTAAATTCAACAATTGAGAGATAATTATGTATATACTATATATATCAGATCAAATTAAATTTAAAATAATATACCTATATATATATAAGTCAAATCATACTTAAGAAATTTAAATCGATTTAATTTCTAAAACAAAACTGTAGCGAAGCTACGAATTTGTCTCTCCACTTCGAAACTCGAAAATGAATACCGATGATGCAGCCTTCATCACCGAAATTATTTTCCAGCGACAAAAGAGAAGAGCTCTAGTTTAATCATTTAAAATCTTTGGAAACCATTTCTATTCGAAAATATTTTAAATAATATACATTTTAAACTTTAAAACCATAATTCGAAATTATCGAAAATTAAATTCGCAAATTCTAATTTACATTCAATTAAATTATCAAATACGCATGTTGAAATAGTCAATGGTTTACAAGATAAATGAAAATCAAATATTTCTTTTCAACAACAAATTCATTAACTATTTAATTTCAGAAAACTTATTCTTATATAAAATATAATTATACAAAACTATTCTGATTACCAAATTTGAAAACAATATTGTATCAGTTTGTTCTGTTCAAGTCTTTTGGAAATCCTATCGATAGCGTTGATCAGACGAATCGATCGAAAATACGAATCAACATCAACAACTCAAACAACACAATATAAAACTTTTTTACATTAATTTACAAATACACTTCCTTGCTTGGCTATACAACAATGGATTTCAAAATAAGTATAGAGATTCAAATTTAGATGGAAATCAAATCAAAGAGAATTTTGATTCAGTGATAAGTTCGAAACAGAAGATAAGATTATTCAATTAACAGAATTGGGAGATGGATACACTTATTTAATTCACGGGCAACCTTAACCGAGTCAACCGTGACTTCAAGAATAAGATCGATACAGAATTTCGAGGCAAATCTACATTTGATCTCAAGAAATAGAATACAAGTATATCAGGAGATAGATAGCATCGTAAACCGAGTATACAGAAATCTCCAGCAAATCAATGCCTATCGTAAAGGAGTTTCACCCATTTACAAATCATTCGAAGTTTGGAGAGACCGCCGATACATTATAAAGACTATTCAAAGTAGAGTTATGAGATACTCCAGAATTAAGAGAAGACGAATAGTGAGGAACAAGAATGAATTTCGGAAGCGAGGGAACGTTCCAAAATTCAAAGGAATTTACTTAAAAGGAAGAGATTGAAACTCGAATGGGAGTGGTTCTGTAAATACATTTACCATATATGCTAAGTTTTGCCTAGAGCTACCAAAGCTCTGATACCAACTTTAATGACCCGCTATTTTGGACTATTCGTATCCACACATGTCGGACTTGAATAATTCAAAATACCAAATTGTTAATTTAAAATTTGGCAAAACTTAGATATACAGTAAATAAATAATCACAGAATCACAGACACAGAGTAATAATAAGCAACGGAAGCAAAAGATAGTAGTTCATGAAGCTACTATACATATAACAGAGTTAAAAAGTTACAACAGAAGTCTCGAATATAATAGTCAAATACAAGAATCAGAATACATCACTGAAATCAACTGAATATCTGAAAACTGGATAGATAGCTGGATCTTTAGGCGAAGCTCCAACTCCAAAGGTGTGTCTCAAAAGCTGAACCACTCAGTTTGACCCGAGCGTAAAGCAAAACACGAAACACTCGAGTCAGGATTAACATTCTTATATTAATAAATCCAACTCAAGTGAAATAACAATTGATATACAGTAACTCAAAGGATGTTGGAATAACCATCCTTTAAGGATCCGTTAAACTATCTACTATGTAGTAATATATGCTAAATAGATAATGTCTATCAGTAATATAAAATATCAAAATAGTGTTAAGGCGTTACCATTATCCCCCTTAACACATTTTATACAAGCGTTATAGTCTATACAGCACTGTAAACTCCACCGTAAACTAGTGGGATATCAGGGAGTACTCCATAGGTATAACACAAAACAAATTTGTATTGGTCACGCATATAGGGATACAAGTATGACAAGGAACATGAGGCAATACCCAAGGTAGTGAAACTACCATTTGCCTGATCCGGACTAGTGAAAACGCATCGCCGCAACGATCGCAACACCGTGAAACAACACTCCTGAAATTCCGAGGGTGCACCAATCAATAACAAGTAATGAGTAGTTTATGAAGAAGTGTGTTCGCTCGAGGTAGCTAAACCCATTGGCCCGGCACGGCTCCTATTTTAGTCATTTCCAATTTGACACAAGTGTCAAGGCTATCCATTATCGTTCTCTTTCTTCAGTCATCACGTACATCATTCCAACCACTTCATTATGGGTCACACTCCGCGTATAGTTATTAAAGTGGTTTTCGGTTTAGATAGAGAGTATGTTCATAACCGATTTCGGTCTCTTTAATACCTGTCGTAATTTACACAGATTGGTCGTTTAACAAATTTCAAAACCAAATCAAATTCAATTTCGGTTAGAGTTCATAAATCAACATTTCATTTGTCTTTCGAAAGTCATTTCCATAATTTACGCTTTAAACTTCCAAATTACCATTTCAAAATCTTATAATTCTATTTCAAATTTTATTCAAAACAATTCAAATATGGTTTCAAGTTCGTATATAAGTTTCCTTCCGAAATCATTTAAATTAGCTTAATATAACATTCAAATCAATTTAAATCCATTTATCAGTTTCGTTCAATATTCGTTTCAATAAAATTTTCATTAAAACAATTTCCATTCAGTCTCCAATTTATTAAAAACATTACTTACATCTAATTTAACTATACTAAAGTTTACAATTTTATTAAGTCAATTTCGTCGAGTCAATTTCTTTGAATTACAAGTCCTATATTTGTTTTAATAAAACGCATTTTATTTCTTGTTAAAGAAATTCAATTTTACTTATTTCTTTACTTAGTTACAAGTTTCAAAACTCAATTAATAAAGAAACTAAATTTCACATATTCAAGAAATCAAATTTCACTTATTAACTTACTTAAGTTTTCTAAGCTTAATTAATAAAGGAACGCAATTTCATTTATTAACGAAGTTCAAATTCACTTATTCAAAAGCTCAATCCCTCTCTTATCCAAGAATTCAAATTTTTATTTAATTGTCAACTAATTCAATCTCAATCAATTATTAAATAATTTCAACTTTATTAAATAAATTCAACCTAATAATTTCAAACTTAATTATAATTTCAAACTTAATTATAATTTCAAATTTAATTATTAAATAATTTCAAACTTAATAATTTCAAAAATTAATTATTACCAATTCCAATTTATTTATTAATAATTCCAAATTTAATTATTAAATTATTAAATTTCAAACAATGTTCTTTCATCAATTACTACGTTAATATTTGTTTCAGATTTCAATATTTACATTTTCCTTTCATAAAAATTCAAATTCCAATCGGATTTTTATTTATATCTCTATCCTAAGTCAAGTTCATTTGGATATTTATCATTTCAACCTGATTTCATTTCTAATTCAAAATTCAAAGCCTAGCAAAGGGAACTTGCAGTGTGATAACTGGGATGGTGTCAAAGTAAATAAACATGCAATAGAAAACATTCATAACAATCCAATAATTAATTCAATTAAATAATCCCGAAATAGTCGTATTAATTCACATTGTTGTTTGTGCGAATTAATATAATTATTTCTAGAATCTACACTATCATTTCATGTAGATTAAAGATTATTACATTAAGATTTTTCAATGTCGTTCAATTTAAATTTTAATACTACAATAATTAATTCAATATACATTCAAAGGTTCAAGGTGTAATTTATCAATTTCTACGTGTCAATTAACTTAGCAATTAAAAGGGGTCATATTTAACTAATCAATATTCATCATATAAAGGGGCCAAGTTTAACAAATCAAAATTCGAAATATATATTCCATTTTAAATTGTTAACTATCCTATATCAATTCAACTTGCAAATTATTTATCACTTTAACATTAACAATTTAACGTCCATTATAAACAATAAACAATCGATCAATTATCAACCAAACGGGATTGTCATCGTATAAATATCAGATAATAGTGTCAGATGTCACAAGTAAACTGATACAGATAATAACATACATATAACAGGGTAAATAACTAACAGACACATATTTCAACTGTCATTTCAATTGAAATCAAATTTAATAAATAAAAGAACATTAATCGTGAGTGATTGCTCACCTTTCGAGGCTAGAGAAGTTTGACGGGGAATTGAGTTATGAATCCAAGCACGAATTCCAAATCAAAGAAAATCGAACGCGAATTTGACGACAAAGCTGATAAAAGGAATTGATGAAATAAATCGGATCAATTTGATATAAATGTAAAATATATATAATATATTTCAAAACGATACTACCGACAATATATATACTTATAAACAATCTATATATCAAATACAAAACATGTCATACAAACATATGTACACAAACTAATCTTCATAAACTTTATACTCAAATAATATATTATATCGCCTTAAACATAAAATATACTAAATTATAAATGAAATTATTATAAACCATGTACACTAACATATATACTGCCAATCCAATCTAAGAACTAATACGCAGAACACAACTAAACCGAAAGAAAAATATACAGTCTTCGACATAGCACTGCAGTCTCATAGTATTTTATAAATAGTATATAGTCCTTCAACGTTAATATTCATATAACAACTTTATATATTAAACATTCTACAAAACAATATATATATGTCAAGATCATCATAAATTTAATTCATATAGTAAAATATGTATAAAATACATATACAGTAGTAACAGTATGCAAAATCCCATAATAAAACAAATATTTTGTATTATATAAATAAACATTGTAATAGGAGAAGTATGACTCATCAATACTTATCACCATACCTATTTATTTTAACATGTGTACAAAAGACAACCATATGAAATAAATACATTTATACAATAAACAGAATAGATATAATCAACTTATATAAGACTTTTACAGTATACCTGAATAATACTATCATAACTTTAAAACATAAAATGTAATACATTGAATAACATGCAACAGACACTACAACACACTAACTTTATAAACATTATTTACATAACATATTACTAAAAAAACACTGTATAATATAATACATATATACTAAAATGCATCTTAAACATAACTAAGACATACTTTAAATTATATACATGTATATATAACGACGGCCGAAATTTATATCCAGGAAGCATCTTTTTTTTGAACAAAATATAGAGCATGAATACATATATATAAACTTCCAGGCCCAAATAAATGTGTACGCATACATTATGTCTCTCTCGCCCAAACTAGACGCATGCAGGTTATAGAAATATATGCGGACCACTTGTATGTACTAAACAACAGATATATATATTGGTTTTAAACATTTCTTGTAAAAAAAAAATATTAGTTTAAACTAACCGAAAACAAACCTATATATATGACGAACATAGGATATGGGCGGTAAAGCTCGGCAATGGTGGAGGTGAATGGAGAGCAAGCTTGTTAGGCTGCGGAGTTTGTCGAGGCCGAGGCGAGGTGCGGTGCTCGTGGGGGAGAAGGAAGGTCGGGGTTGCGTGGTAAATGGAGGCGGTGGCAAGGCGGAGATATGAGGTGATGATAACATGATGGAGGCGATGTCAGGAACAGTGGCGAAGCGGGGTCGGTAAGCTTGGGTTGCTAGCTGCCGGGGTGAACGGACGCGGCTTCGGTTGCTGGAAAAATGGTGAAGGGTGAGGTCCAAAAGTTTAATGGGAAGAGAGGTGAAATAGGAGGGAGATGAAAGCTTAGATCTGGAAAATGAAGTAGAACGTGGAACCTGCTCATACATATATTTCTATTTAATATACAGAGGAATACCAAAAGAAAATAAAGTTTGGAACGATTGGTGTAAGGACGGCCATGCGTTGATTAGGCTGTACATTTAAAAGCAATAAATTTTTGTTTGTTTGGATAGCACGTCATGAGTTTGAAAAGGCAAGGAAACAAAAAGGAGTCAGAAATGAAAGGATTCAAAACCGGTTACCGATACCGTCCAACGTTTTACAGATTCCTCTGCGTATCGAATTTCAAAACACAGAATTGAATATACCGTGGAGATCAGCGCGACGAGACGATCAAAATGGTGTATGGATATCAGCGGTACGATTGAATTATAAAAATTCAAAATTTTCTAATAGCGGAAAATGCAAGAAAAACGCAGAAAAATAAAATCGATGGAGCTAAAGATGTCCGAATTTGGGAAAACGACAAACTGACGGCTTGCTCAAAAGATGGTTTAGAATTTTTCTATGTAAAAGTATTTAGTTTTCGAAAACGTTTTATTTTCATCGCTTTTTAACTGATTAAATTGAAGTAAATTTACGCACGAAATAAACTTTCATATTTTCGAACGAAAATTTACCAGTTGCTATATTTAGCTAGACGTATTCTAAACATCAAATTTATATTTCAAAATTTTATTTTTATATTTTTATTAAATTTCGCACAAATTCAGTTAATTAAATTAATTTAAAACCGTTAAAATATCTGGGTTGTTACACTGAAGAAATAGTCATCAATAATGAAATAATAATGAGTCATATATTAGTGTAGTACGGTGACACGAAATCTTCCGAAAGAGATCCGCTATATAAAACGGAAGCCTTCCGAAAAAGACTGCAGATTAGGGGCACCGCTCAAAGAAAAGAGCAGCCATGCACCTAATCTATCCTATGCAAATTTACCTTCTGAAAGAGGTAAACATAGTCTAACTGTATAAAACAAAATAACTGATAGGTTGTAATATCTATAGACTATGATGCATGTAAAAATCTGCCTTTCAAAAGAGACATCCATATACATCATAACAGATCTTCTGAGAGAGATCTGTCAACCCAAAACGAAAAATATATCAATTCTCAAATCAATGAAAAATGAGTTATCTTTTCTTGGGAATCTATCGGTCTTAAATCCTAACATCCTAAGATAACATAACTCTAAGTGTTAATTACTGTCACTCTAGTAATTACAAGAATTAAGCTAACTATCCCATTCCAGAAGGTAAATTCATGTATTTACTAAAAGCTAGTAATTTTTCATTCGAACTCTATTAAACAATTATAGTAATCAACTAAAGAATTGTACGAAAAGTCCCATACCAATCCGACAATTCAATGGTTTATTAAAATTCTTTGTTTCATTGAAAAGCACAAAATCCAATAGAAAAGAAAATCATTCAATTTTCCAAATTAATCCATAGATTTCATATACTATTATTCACTCAACCATTTCAAGTTATAATCTAAAATCAAATTTTAGTTATTAAAAATTTCCTTCATAATTTTCTAACTCCTTAAATTTTCGAAATTTTTTGCTTGTGTCTCCTTTGCACGGCTAGATCCAAACAATTACAAATTGCCGCTACGGACCCAAATCATCCAAAGAAAACAAAAGCCAAGTGGCTCAATCATAAAATCATCAATTTCAAACAATAACTTAAACATGTACCTTTTTGTCGAGCAATCAAATTCTCTTTTGATATCAAAGACATAAATTTTGTTCTTGTTTTTATATACTTGCACCTTATTTACCAATAATATCCAATCATATAATTCAAAACCTTCTTATTTATTCTTTTTCAAAAAGTTTAATATTTTCTTTACTTAAGCTCGTACGATGTAAATATATTATTCGTACGCAATATCAAATCTGATCGCTCCCTCGATTACACAATTTCACTTCCGAACTAGTATTGTTCACATGACTCTCTAGTGCGGACTCAGATTTGGTTCCTTGATTAGAAACTGTCATTCTCCTTGCATAGTCGTATACTATGATAGAGAATCTCAGAATCGATCAAAAATCCATGTCCAATGTTTTCCATCGAAAATCGAGCGAAAAACCTGATTCGGATCGATATAAATTATCTAGAAACTATGTGCTCGAACCTAGATCAAATTGTTATGCGAATAAAATAATATACGTACAACTTACGTATTAATTTCAGTTGATTCTTGGCTATAGTAAACTCTTTTATTCACATTCATTTCATTTTTATTCACTTATTCATAATTATCATTCGTATTTAAACTTCACATTCACCTATTTACTTAGTATATGCTTCCCAAACTGATATCATTTAAGAATTACTCCACATTCATTTCATTTTTAATCAACTATCAACATTCACTATTCTCTTAGCACATTTCTTTAATACCAATTTCAATTAAGAACTTTCACCATCAATTTTCTTAAGTCCTTTATAACATTTCATACAAATGTTCTTATGGTTATTACCATTTCACAATTTAAGTTTATATCCATTTCAATACAAGTTTAATTTCATTTTCCTATTTTAATCAAATTCAATTTCAATTTTTTTTTCAATTTCACATTTGATTTTTATCAACCAACATTCTAAACCTTATTCGATTAATTAATTATTTTAATTAGTTCCATCCACTAATTTATATCAATCACAATCAATTCTGTTTCCAAGAATTTATTTTATTTAGTCCAACTTAAGCTAAATTTTCAATCCCACTTTATTTAAATTAATTCAGGTTAAATTACTATTCTACAATTCAGTTTCAAATTTTCACTTCCTTTGCACTCATATTCAACACTTTAAAATACTGCTTCCTTGCAATGTACAAATTTTGTAAGTTATCAACATATCCATATTCCATCACTAATTTTTTTCCAATTCATTTCATTTAATTAGTTTATTTTACTAATTTATTCCATTACCACACTCACTTTAATTTAACTTCTCTTAGTCGCTGTTATCAACATTCAATTTTATCCACTCTATTTAAGTAACCTTAAGGCAAGATTCATTTCAATTTTGCTTTCCAGATTTTATAATTTCAATCTTATTTTCTCATATTACCAATAAACATGGAAATCAAAATCCTAGAGTTTTAAACATTTTTGGTTCTAAGTATTTCAAATCATTTCAGAAATCATATACACAAACACAAAATCCCTTGGTATATCAAATCATTCTTTTGCATTTCAAACCAAAATCATTTTTTTCCAAAACAAACTCCAATTGCAAATCATTAAGGCATCCTACTATTTGGGTTGTGAAGTTAATTAGTTAGCTCTAACATAATTTATTTAGATTGTATATGCTATTGGGCTTTGATACAACTGTTGGATCTGGCATTGTCCGCAACAAAGCAGCTAGGTAAAATTCTATTTTTTTGTCTATTTGGATCTTTAATTGGCCTATGTAGTCTAAATTTATTTAGAACTTTTCAAAATTTCTTTTAAATAAAATCATTATTTTATTTAATTTTATAAATAAGGTTTTATTTTATATAAAACGTAATGTATTTTATATATATCCGTATCATATACACATGTGTGTATGTGTGTATGTATCATAATAATGTGTACATGGTTTGGCATATCCATGTACAGATGTTAGGATTTACACCACAATAGACATGATAGCCCATCGTGTAGATACATGGATTGTCCAAATGTGTGTAAATAATTTAAAATATATATTTTATATTAATTCATTCTTTCTCTTTCTCTCCTAACTTTTCATGGTAGAAACTAAAAAAAGAAAACAAATTTTCAACATCTTTTAACTCCAAAAAAAAGTTCAAACACAATAAAACAAAAACGATTCATCCATCTCTTATAAAGATAAGATGTCGATCTTGAAGATCTGAGGAGATATCATCGTTCAAGGTGTGATTTCTAGACAACATCCTAAGATGATTCAATTGGATGTAGAAGCATTCTTCATTCAAGGTACAAATTAAAGACAACATCAACAAGGTGTGTTTTAAGGATTTGTTAACAAGGTATGTCATTCTATATATTAATAGCGATTCTACAATATTTGATGGAATTTTAATTTGACTTTCAAAATTTATGTGATGTATTATTGTCTTGCTTAATTAAAAATTGGTTTATGAAGACTGAATTATTTGTTAAATGATAATATTGAGTTTTCATTTGATAGATAAAATTAAATATGTTTATGTTTTAAAACAATATTTAAGTGTAGATCTATGTTTTTAAACATTCTAATTAAAGTGCAATTCTTCAATTTTGAAAGTTTACATGTTTGAATTGATTACATGTTTGAATTGATTAGCTTCTCTTCTTTACTTTGTTAAATTGAAATTATATCTATATATTTTAAAATACAATGTTTTATTTTAGTTCTATTTTTTAACATTTAATTTAAATTCCATTTCTTTGAATATGGAAATCCACATTTTTATGTTGATGGATTGAATTATATTTAGAGTTAAAAATGAAATTTATATGGAATCAATACAATGTTTCAATTGTAGATCTATGTTTTAACCTTTCATAAAAAACGTGTAACTTTAGTTTTGAATGTTAATATATGTATGTATGTTTGTATGCATGTATTACTTGCACTTTTCATTGCATTAGATATTTAACATTTGAGTAAAAGGAATGTAACGACCTACCTTTCTCTCCACAGAAAGACGCATCATTTTTAAGAAAGCAAGGGATAGAAAAGAGAAAAGTTAGAGAAGAAAGAAAGAACAACATCAGAATCTAAACAGCGGAACAAATAAATTATATTAATCACATAATATATTACATAGTATCATATACATCAGAGTTACAAAGCTTATACAACCCATACTAGACAGTTATAAACACCTGTCTAGTTATACAACTCAATATACAATACAGACAACGACTCAGAGAACACACAGCGGAACATTATATATATACGCTGAAGCCTCCTACTCCAATGCTCCTTCAGAATTCGTCAAACCTAACCTAAATCCCTTGGCTACCCGTAAAAATTTGAGTACCCAAGAGTTTATAAAAAACAGAAATAAACTTCGGGTCAGACATGGGTCTGGTGTGAGTAAACGGGTTAAAATTGCTTAGCTTTAAAAACCTTTTGAAAGAAAAGGTATCACGACACATAAACATGGGTAAGTTTTTAACTTACGCTAAACAAAACATTTGATAGGAAATCCAATGATATTATAACAGGGTCTAGGATTTTCAAATAAATATGAAATAGCCGAAATTGTTACATTTATTAAATTCCATCTATTAGCCACGAAAGTGTGTAATACAATCAAATCCGAGGGCGCTTATTGGAGTTTGGATTCCATACAATGGCAGGGCTACTGGGGTACCCCCGTCACAGTACGGGGCCTAGATCACCATACCGAGCATTACTCCCAATCCCTTGTAACACAAAGCCAGAATCATTCCTTACTGAACAGTTTCGAATAAGATAACCCCGCGGTTGTAGCTAGCAACCACCCACATAACCGAATAAAAAGGGACTCTAGACAGGGTTCATCTCATCCTACTTGGGCATGACCCACTTAACCTTGCTACACCTTCCCTGTTTTAGCCATTCCCAGTTGATGATGCTTGGGGCTACGATTACCTTTATAGAACACATCACTTAGAATGCTCATCGTCCACCTGACGACGTTTTGAAAGCATTCAATCCATATAAGTTCGTTCCGGGTTTGAACGAAACCGAAGGCATTATCTCGTTACACTCATTTTGGAATCACCCTCAGAGTTAACGACAATAACACTTGTACTCTGAATCTTCATCTTCACTCCGGATTCACGACCTATCGTTAATTTGGATCGATGGGGTTTTCGGATATCCAAATTTGGAAACCCGATCGCGGTCTTATCGAAATCCAAAACGTATCATTTAGGTCCAAGTTGTTTAAGGTTAAACAATTCAATTCTACTATCTATATACACAGATAGATAATTCACAATGTCACAATAGATACTCTACATTATCATCACAACAGATAATTCATATTATCATCATACTTCAACCAAAGCATCTCATATCATATATCACACATATCTTTTCAGAGATATCAAACAATTAAGGCATTCTGTCTCATCCATCCGTAGATAAGCAAGGATCTATAAATCACACCATTTATAATTAATTTAAAATGAATTAAATTAATTACTTTATCCCTTAATTAATTTAAAATAAATTAAAGTAATTACCTTCATCACAATAAATCTTGCTTACTTATCCATTAATTAAATCAATTAACTAAACATCATCTTAATTAATCACCCTTGATTAATTATCTTTAATTATATTAAGTAATTTACCCTTAATTAATTACACAAATTAATTATCTTCAAACCATTAAGTAATTAATCTTAAGTACTCTATTAATTATAATTAATGACATTAATCCTTAATTAATTACAATTAATTACTTTATAATAACTTATTATGGATTAATTAATCCTATTAATCAATCCTTAATTATTCTCATTAATCACATTAATTAATGATCCTTAATTAATTACTTCCATAAATTAATTAACTATAATTAATTACATTATTCCTTAATTAATTACATTAATTAATCATGCTTAAATTAATTGCTTTCATTAATCAACTTTAATAATTAAAATAGTAATTAATTATTCTTAATTACTTCTTAATTACTTTTAATTACATTTATAAATCCTTTGATTTATTACACCAAGTAATAAATCCTTATTACTTTACCAAGTAATTATCCTTTTAAATTACTTCCCGTTAAGTAATTTCCCTTATCTCAATTACCTCTAGTAATTTGTTCATCAATTACATACCTTAAGTAATTACTTTTATCAGATCTCATTAAGTAAGCATACTTAATCAATTACCATGTGACTATCTTTAATTAATTAACAAATTAATTAACTTAACTTAATCACATTCACCTCATAAATCATAACCGAGTAATTCATCCCTTAATTACTCTTTAACCAAATTAATCCTTAATTACAGATTAATTATCCTTCAACTTTAATTAATAAACCTTAATTATTAATCAATCTTTTAATACAAAGTAATAAATCCCTAATTACTTTTATCATTAATTAATTAACCTTAATTAATGTAACGGCCCGAAATTTTCGATCCCGAAAATTTCAGATAGTTATGAAAAAGAAGAAAGAGATAGAAGAAGAAGAACAGAAAACACCAAACATCTCACATTCGCAGCGGATAAAATATAATAAGAAATAATAATAGTTTACAAAAGAATACTATATCTGTCGATTACAATTAATATACATCAGAGTTTTCACATTATATACAATCATTGAATATACAATTATCGTGTCATATGACATACAATAATTGTAATAGGGTGAAAGTACCCCATACGTTCTTGCCATCCAGCTCGACTCCTGAGATCCAGAACGTACCTACCTGAAAATCTGTAATACTCGGTCTGGCCCGAGCATTACACCAAAGTAACACCCGGGTCAGGCTGGAAACCAGCGTGAGTAAACTCATAAAATTTGACATACTAAATTCAAACCATCAACAAAACCCGGGTAACTCGTACCTCCCTACGAGTTCATTACTTGTTATGCCCAACTCTTATTTCCACACCCAATTCCTAAGTACCCTTATTTAGTTTTATAGTCTGGTCATTTAAATCATTCCATTCCAACCTGTTGATTTCACAGGCCAACCCATAAAGAATCATTGTGAGTTACACTCGAAGTGGGTTCAGGTATTACTGATACCCGATCTCGGTTTCTTCGAATACAATATTATATTACCTCAGTCATTCAAATAAATACGATTCAACTTAAAATACAGGGTGTCACTGCTTCATTCCAATACCATTTAATCATCCATAAGAAAGTCAAATCATCCATACCAGCTCCAATCAAATTAATTAACTATTATCGAATTAAATCAATTACTTCAATTACTTCTAATTGATTACAAACCAATTAATTGATCATCCAATAATCATTCATTTAATTAATCCGCCTTGATTAATCACACTTAGGAATGATAATACTTCTACTAAGTGATTATTCTTTATATTAACTACACAAAGTAATTATCCCAAATCGCTCCCGTTCTTCGATGAATTATACCCCGTAATTACCCATCTTAATTATTTCACTAAGTAATTATTCTTCATTACTACATGGAGTAATTTAGCACATCATCCCGTGATTATCTTAAATTAATTAAACTCAATTGATTAACTTAAACCAATCATATTAGACTTAATTAATTACCATAATCAATTAATCCCTTAATTACTTATTTATTAAACCATAATTCATAAATGAATTTGTTAATGACTCTTTGATTACCTTTAATAAATTTAATCATATTATCTTAATTATTTTCACGACAAGCATTTCTCTATCTATGACTAAATTGTCATTTATCAACCTTTGAATCATTTTACTTTAAAAATTACCTTAAAAATTACATTGTAATTTCCATTTTTAAATTTAAGATTTGGAATCAATTAACACATAAAATTTTAACAAAGTTTAAAAAAAACAACTTAAGCCTTCTAAATCACATGTTAAAGTCACAATTATTTATAAAAGAAATTTACAAAAGTTTCTAAACCAAACTCCTCTTACATTCAAATCCTTTATAAAATATACTTTAACATTTCAAATTTGTTTAGGACATTTAATTTTTTTAAAAAAACTAAGATACAAATTAGATTACGAATCCAGATTCAAAACTTGATTCAAACTTAGTTTAAATATCTACCTTTCATTTTAAATTCAGTTTTAAATTCAAATCTAACAGGTTTTAAAGCCTGTCACAAAACCACTTCCCAAACCACACATCAAACTGTTTCGAGCAAAACTTATCTAACCTTCGAGCCAAACTCGAGTAGAAACTTCGGCTCCAACTTCCTTTCTTTCTTATTCCCCTTTCCTTGTTTCTTCTCAGTGATTCTTCGCTTAATAATTTTACTTCGGCCCATCTTCTTTTCGGCCCGTTTCCCCTACCTCCCTTTCTTTTCTTTTTATTCTTCCCAGTGATTATTTCTCCTTCCCCTCTGTTCTTACTTCCTACTTGTGCACATGTCGATCGTGCACTTGCACACGACACCGGCCGACCTGCCCATGCCGCCGACTCCTCCTACAGTTCACCCATGAACCCTTCGTCCTCCTGGACCCCTTGAAGTCTTATCAAAACTCCTAGTTCAAAATCGAACTGATCAACCAGGGAAGTCGAAACTACGATCAACCAAGACATCACGTTCCACCACTGCGAGTCTCTCTCACTTCCCATACTTTGGCAGGAAACTCGCCACCATCCTCACTACTACTTCCCTTAACCATGTGCAACTCGATGCACCTAAGAAACCACAGTGGCCATTTTCTCGAACTTGACAAAACTAGGGTTTAAAACTTCCATGACTTACCGCCGCCGCCATGGTGATCCGGAGCTCCAACCCATAATTCTCCCAACCTTCCCGATCACTCCACTATCTCCAGTGGGAACCAAAACCTTCCCGATCAACTAGATCAAACAAGATTTCCCAAAATCAAATTTTCAAACATTCCCGTACTGCTAACTCTATGCAATATTAAAAATCTTAATTTTAGTTTTAAAATTCATTACTTTCAAGGTGAGTTGGAATCATAATCCTGGAAACATAAATTACGATGTTTGAAATTTATCATATTTGAAACTTTATCTATAATCCATAAATTTCCCGTGAAGATTTGCTATGTTTAACTTTAATCTATTTTTAAGGTTTGAATCTTGTTTAAATTTACATCTTTTGGTAAGAAATTATTGTCCAAAAATGAATTAAATGGAAATGATTTTTAAACTAATCAAAGACCTGTAAACCTGGAAAATCTTCACTTGTTTGATTTTTAGATATGCACAACCTATTCCAGTATCTTCATTCATACATACTTGTCACAGAACTTAAGACAATCATTCAAACACATTTTCTAACATGCATTACTTGTCAACCATATGTCAAATGCATAAAATTTTTTGGAGGTGTTTTATGTTTACAATTTTAACAGAGGCCTAAAAAAAACTCAGATGTTTAAAAATCAACAATGGAAATACACAAAGCTTACATGCATACAAATCTGCAAAGAAATCATCACCTTGATTCACATGCATCATGTATTTGGTTACTTAAGCTTTAAAATTTAAAAATTTACTGACAGGCATTTCACTAGAAACAGAGGAGACTGGGTTAAGTTACTCACTTGCTTGTTTTAATTTGAATCATTAGAGTTGATCTTTGAATTGCATCTATTGGATCAAGTTGATTTAAATCCTCTTGCTTTGATGTTTGAATTCAGTTGCTCGTTGATTTATTTAACTTGAAGGATTTGAACTGTTGTTGCCTTCTAGCCCCTGATTTCTTGCTTTAGATTTTGTTTTCCAGCTTAAATTTCCAGCTTTCACCATCCTTGTTCATAGTATGCTAAGTTTTTTTTTTCCTTGAACGAACTAAAATTAGAAGATACATATAGAAAACAATTTTACAAGGGTGGCTTCTGGTACAAGCTTCCCTTGTGTTCTAAAACTTTGGTCAAAGATTTTTTTTCTGAGAATCAAATGATATGTACATATTTGATATGATTTTTTGTTTATTCTTGTTTGTACAAATGTTAGCCTGATTTGGAACAAAAATGTGAGCTGATATTTTATGCTGATTTGATTAAATAGATGCTTGCTTTAAAGGCCATGTTCCCTAATATCTCTACATCATATGCATACAAATATAAATATATTTATCTCATTTTGTTTTAGTTGCACAAAGATATTTTGTATATGATGAATAGCTTGTCTTCTTTTGCATATATGGTTTACACAGCAAACTTGCTATTATTTCCTTGCTTAATTCATATACATGTTTTCGTCTGATTACATTTATACATTTGTGCTTACACAATTTCAACTTATGATGGAATTTAAATGGATTTTAAATAATTAATGATAGAATTTGATTCTATTTCAAACATTATTATATATATATATATATATATATATATTTTATACCAAATGTTAACGAGGTAAAACATTTTAATTCAATTTATATAAGATAACTTTTATTATAAATATTATTAAGAGATGTAATTTAAATTTACAAATCAAATTTCTTTTTTCAAAATACAAATCTATATAAATAAATGGCAAATATTTCCAAAAGATTTATCCATTTAACATGATGAGTTTACATTTTATTTACTTAAATCAAGTATTTATTAAAATAATGTTGCCAAAATACCGGGTCATCACATTCCTCCCCCCTTTGAATCTTTTCGTCCTCGAAAAGGAACGAAGCTAGATTTATTAAAATGCTTAAAATCATATAAATATTCTTTGATCATTTTTTTAATTACTTTAAAAATCTATATAATATTTCTAAAATAGTTTTTAAAAATACTTTTTATAACTCGATGTTTTGACAAGTCCATCCTTGTTCTCATAGAAATTCGGTCATACGTTGATCAGGCGTACGACTGAAAACCTATAAGTACTTGGCAAACTCGTTTTCAGCACCCAGTGAAAATACTTGGAAAATAATTTTATTGAAAATATAGAAATAGTTTTTTTTATATTGGAAATCTAGAAAACAGTTTTGAAAATAAAGGAAATATCTTTGTTGAGAATGCTTTGGAAATCATCACCCCTATCCATGGTCACAGTTACATACCAGGGTTACGTTGCAGTCGCAGCAAAAGTCCAGGCAACCGCAGGCTCTCCGCGGCCTCTCGATTACGCCATGGATCCCACACAACAGATCACAGTTACATCCAGGGTTACGTTGCCGTCACAGCAAAAGTCCATGTAACTGCAGGCTCTCCGCAGCCTTTGATTTCGCTATCGAAATGAAACCTCTCCACTCCTACATAGGTCGCAGTCTACCGAGATAAACTCAAATGCAGACTGTTGGCTCTCAGCGACACACACGACTTTCGCTATGTGGTATACCATAGTGTCGCAGTCTACCGATATAAAATCAAACGCAGACCGTTGGCTCTCAGCGGCATACACGACTTACGCTATGGTATACACTACTCATAATCCTCAGGAACTAGTTTTGTCCGGACTCCTCACAGGATCAACTTTAGAACCCCCCTGGGCTCAAGGCCACCCGGTGGCACTCCTGAGAAGTTCATTTCAAGGGAGTGCCTTTTTCCCCAGAGCAATCATCAAAACACTTTATACTATACATATAGTATCCTCAAATACACCTAGTATGATATCATACAAAGCTCCTTTACACAAAATCGATTATTCCAAAATCGATAATTCTCAAACTAGGCTTTCCAAATTCAATATTGATTTTACCCAAAAATCAAAAGCCTTTCCAAATCCAAAGGTTTTCAAAACTCTTTTCCAAAATCCTCATAAGATCCTTTATATATATTCAGATATATATAATTTTCAAAATTTTGGATCTTTCAAACTTGTATAAAACTCCTTTCTATACTTCAAACATTTCAAAACATGTTTCTTTCAGCAATAAGGGAAGGTTTATTTTATATAACAAAGATATACAATTTTGTTTATTCAAAACCAAACATTCAAGTTTAATTTCTCTTTCCAATATCAATTTCACCCAAATCCGTACGATGTACATTTATCATCCGTACGCTATACCAATCTGATCGCTCACTCGATCACGCAATTTCACTTCCGAACTAGTATCGTCCACCCGACTTCCTAGTGTGGACACAGATCTGGTTTCTTGATTAGAAACTGTCATTCTCCTTGCATAGCTATAACTATGATAGAGAATATCCAGAACCAATCAACAATCCATATCCAGATTCGTCGTCGAAAATCGAGTGAAAAATCCCAACTCGGATCGATAAACTATCTCGAAATTCTATGCTCGAATCTGGATCAAATCGCTATGCGAATAGAATAATATACGTACATCCTACGTATTTATTTCCACTGATTATCAGCCAAATCAATTTCCTTTCCATTCACATTTCCTTTAATTCCCATTGAATTGTCACTTCAATTCTTGCCTCAGTTGGGTATTTAAACCAATAACAGTTTGAACCCCGACCAGTTTATATTTAGAAAATAGCTTGAAAATTCAAAAATAGATAAGTAGTTGAAAATAATTATTAGTTTACCAAATTGCTATAAAATAATTAACTAATTGTAAAATAGTCGAAAATTAATTGAATAATTTCAAAGATTCTAAATAATTGCAAAATAGTTGTAAAATAGAAATTAGTTTGTGAAATAGTTGAAAAATAGTAATTAGTTTAGGAAACAGTTGAAAAATGGTTAAATAGCTCCAAAATAATGGTAAACAATTATAAAATAAGTTAGCTTTAAAAAGAGATATTGTATATATTTAATAGCTTAGAAAATAAGTTGATATGAAAACAATTTATATTGAAAATAGTCAAGAGTCAAACTGTTCACTTCCCCAACTAATTTCCATTTAATTGACTCAATTCTAACTTGAATAACTTCAATTTCTGTTGAAATTTATTCCCAATTCAAGTTGAATCAGTCTTAATTCCTTTCCCAATTCAAATTAAATCCTAGTTGATTTTAATCCTGTTCAATTTTAATTATAATTTCCCATTATCCCAATCAATTTGAATTATTATCAATTTAATTTCAGAATCTAAATCACTTCAATTTACTCCAATCCAATTTCCCATTTAAATTTTAAACTTATACATCTTCAATCACCAATCCAATTACTTCAAACAAAATTCAATTTTGAACTAATTCAATTAAATCTTGAATTTAAACTATCTCGAATTATAGAAATTCGAGTTAAATTCTCAAAGGTTGGTTTAACTCTTTAAACCAAATTAACCTTTGAATCAAAGTGTTTAATCATTTTAATTTCTGAGCCCAACTTCTCAAAATTCTCATTTTATATTATTTTTGCTTATGTATTTCAAGATTCAATACAATTTTATTTAAAATTTTAATTTATTATTCAATCTAATTTTCCAGTTTGAATCCAGTCCTTAACAAGTTTATTTTACAATTCAATTATTCAGACTTATTTTATTTATACAATTCCATTCTTAATTTAAAGATTTTTATTAACAATAGGATGACATTATCCAATTCATTTTTTTAAAACGTTCATCATTTTCAATTTTTAAATCTCAAACCCGTTTTGAGATCACACTAATTCCCAGTTCAAATAAACCATTCCACTTTCCAAGTTCAATTCCAATTTCATCTTGAAACTTCCAATGTGGGTTGCTTGTTAACTTATTTAACTTTCCCAAATTAAATTTCAATTTACTTAATCCAATCAACCTTACTCAAATCGAATTCCCACTTCTAACCTCAAAATTCTTTCCCTTTTATAAGTTCAAAACTTATATCACTTTGGGTTTTAATATCACAATTCAGGGAAAAATCAAAACTCAACCTCATAGAGTTTATTTCAAATTATCTTTAATAACATGTATACCCATACATACATATTTATTTCTTGGCCCTTCTAGCCATGTTTTAAAATTTTAAACCACCTTCGGTTTTAAATTCAAATCAATTTCAAACAACCCATTGTTTCAACAAATCTCGGTTATCCAATTAATGCTTTATTTACTATTTTTTTTATTTCCTTGAAACAAAATTTTCAAATTCTGGGACCAGATTTAGAATTTCATTTTCAACCCATTAAAATTTTAATTTGGTTGTATTTTTATTTTTACTTAATTCAATTCCAATTCTAGACTTCAGTTTGGTTGTATTATATTACTTCTTAATTTTAATTTCAATAATTAACAACCAATCACCTTAATATTTATTAGAAGGAAATATTGCTTTATATATATCAAAATATATTTTACATAAAATCATTTAAAATCTTTATATAGGAAAATAACAAGTACGCGCTCATATATATACACTCAACTCATTCTAGAGTACTACAGACTCTATTGAATGAGTAATCCCCACCAGAGCCAAGGTTCTCGCTTAACCTTTCAGCTCTGATACCAAATGTAACGGCCCGAAGTTTTCGATCCCGAAAATTTCAGATAGTTATGAAAAAGAAGAAAGAGATAGAAGAAGAAGAACAGAAAACACCAAACATCTCACATTCGCAGCGGATAAAATATAATAACAGTTTACAAAAGAATACTATATCTATCGATTACATTTAATATACATCAGAGTTTTCACATTATATACAGTCATTGAATATACAATTATCATGTCATATGACATACAATAATTGTAATAGGGCGAAAGTACCCCATACGTTCTTGCCATCCAGCTCGACTCCTGAGATCCAGAACGTACCTACCTGAAAATCTGTAATACTCGGTCTGACCCGAGCATTACACCAAAGTAACACCCGGGTCAGGATGGAAACCAGCGTGAGTAAACTCATAAAATTTGACATACTAAATTCAAACCATCAACAAAACCCGGGTAACTCGTACCTCCCTACAAGTTCATTACTTGTTATGCCCAACTCTTATTTCCACACCCAATTCCTAAGTACCCTTATTTAGTTTTATAGTCTAGTCATTTAAATTATTCCATTCCAACCTGTTGATTTCACAAGCCAACCCATAAAGAATCATTGTGAGTTACACTCGAAGTGGGTTCAGGTATTACTGATACCCGATCTCGGTTTCTTCGAATACAATATTATATTACCTCAGTCATTCAAATAAATACGATTCAACATAAAATACAGGTGTCACTGCTTCATTCCAATACCATTTAATCATCCATAAGAAAGTTAAATCATCCATACCAGCTCTAATCAAATTAATTAACTTTTATCGAATTAAATCAATTACTTCAATTACTTCTAATTGATTACAAACCAATTAATTGATCATCCAATAATCATTCATTTAATTAATCCGCCTTGATTAATCACACTTAGGAATGATAATACTTCTACTAAGTGATTATTCTTTATATTAACTACACAAAGTAATTATCCCAAATCGCTCCCGTTCTTCGATGAATTATACCCCGTAATTACCCATCTTAATTATTTCACTAAGTAATTATTCTTCATTACTACATGGAGTAATTTAGCACATCATCCCGTGATTATCTTAAATTAATTAAACTCAATTGATTAACTTAAACCAATCTATTAGACTTAATTAATTACCATAATCAATTAATCCCTTAATTACTTATTTATTAAACCATAATTCATAAATGAATTTGTTAATGACTCTTTGATTACCTTTAATAAATTTAATCATATTATCTTAATTATTTTCACGACAAGCATTTCTCTATCTATGACTAAATTGTCATTTATCAACCTTTGAATCATTTTACTTTAAAAATTACCTTAAAAATTACATTGTAATTTCCATTTTTAAATTTAAGATTTGGAATTAATTAACACATAAAATTTTAACAAAGTTTAAAAAAAAACAACTTAAGCCTTCTAAATCACATGTTAGAGTCACAATTGTTTATAAAAGAAATTTACAAAAGTTTCTAAACCAAACTCCTCTTAAATTCAAATCCTTTATAAAATATACTTTAACATTTCAAATTTGTTTAGGACATTTAATTTTTTTTTTAAACTAAGATACAAATTAGATTATGAATCCAGATTCAAAACTTGATTCAAACTTAGTTTAAATATCTACCTTTCATTTTAAATTCAGTTTTAAATTCAAATCTAACAGGTTTTAAAGCCTGTCACAAAACCACTTCCCAAACCACACATCAAACTGTTTCGAGCAAAACTTATCTAACCTTCGAGCCAAACCGAGTAGAAACTTCGGGTCCAACTTCCTTTCTTTCTTATTCCCCTTTCCTTGTTTCTTCTCAGCGATTCTTCGCTTAATAATTTTACTTCGGCCCATCTTCTTTTCGGCCCGTTTCCCCTACCTCCCTTTCTTTTCTTTTTATTCTTCCCAGTGATTATTTCTCCTTCCCCTCTGTTCTTACTTCCTACTTGTGCACATGTCGATCGTGCACTTGCACACGACACCGGCCGACCTGCCCATGCCGCCGACTCCTCCTACAGTTCACCCATGAACCCTTCGTCCTCCTGGACCCCTTGAAGTCTTATCAAAACTCCTAGTTCAAAATCGAACTGATCAACCAGGGAAGTCGAAACTACGATCAACCAAGACATCACATTCCACCACTGCGAGTCTCTCTCACTTCCCATACTTTGGCAGGAAACTCGCCACCATCCTCACTACTACTTCCCTTAACCATGTGCAACTCGATGCACCTAAGAAACCACAGTGGCCATTTTCTCGAACTTGACAAAACTATGGTATAAAACTTCCATGACTTACCGCCGCCGCCATGGTGATCCGGAGCTCCAACCCATAATTCTCCCAACCTTCCTGATCACTCCACTATCTCCAGTGGGAACCAAAACCTTCCCAATCAACTAGATCAAACAAGATTTCCCAAAATCAAATTTTCAAACATTCCCATACTGCTAACTCAATGCAATATTAAAAATCTTAATTTTAGTTTTAAAATTCATTACTTTCAAGGTGAGTTGGAATCATAATCTTGGAAACATAAATTACGATGTTTGAAATTTATCATATTTGAAACTTTATCTGTAATCCATAAATTTCCCGTGAAGATTTGCTATGTTTAACTTTAATCTATTTTTAAGGTTTGAATCTTGTTTAAATTTACATCTTTTGGTAAGAAATTATTTTCCAAAAATGAATTAAATGGAAATGATTTTTAAACTAATCAAAGGCCTGTAAACCTGGAAAATCTTCGCTTGTTTGATTTTTAGATATGCACAACCCATTCCAGTATCTTCATTCATACATACTTGTCACAGAACTTAAGACAATCATTCAAACACATTTTCTAACATGCATTACTTGTCAACCATATGTCAAATGCATAAATTTTTTTGGAGGTGTTTTATGTTTACAGTTTTAACAGAGGCCTAAAAAAAAACTCAGATGTTTTAAAAATCAACAATGGAAATACACAAAGCTTACATGCATACAAATCTGCAAAGAAATCATCACCTTGATTCACATGCATCATGTATTTGGTTACTTAAGTTTTAAAATTTAAAAATTTACTGACAGGCATTTCACTAAAAACAGAGGAGACTGGGTTAAGTTACTCACTTCTTTGTTTTAATTTGAATCATTAGAGTTGATCTTTGAATTGAATCTATTGGATCAAGTTGATTTAAATCCTCTTGCTTTGATGTTTGAATTCAGTTGCTCGTTGATTTATTTAACTTGAAGGATTTGAACTGTTTTTGCCTTCTATCCCCTGATTTCTTGCTTTAGATTTTGTTTTCCAGCTTAAATTTCCAGCTTTCACCATTCTTGTTCATAGTATGCTAAGTTTTTTTTTCCTTGAACGAACTAAAATGAGAAGATACATATAGAAAACAATTTTACAGGGGTAGCTTCTGGTACAAGCTTCCCTTGTGTTCTAAAACTTTGGTCAAAGATTTTTTTCTGAGAATGAAATGATATGTACATATTTGATATGATTTTTTGTTTATTCTTGTTTGTACAAATGTTAGCCTGATTTGGAACAAAAATGTGAGCTGATATTTTATGTTGATTTGATTAAATAGATGCTTGCTTTAAAGGCCATGTTCCCTAGTATCTCTACATCATATGCATACAAATATAAATATATTTATCTCATTTTGTTTTATTTGCACAAAGATATTTTGTATATGATGAATAGCTTGTCTTCTTTTGCATATATGGTTTACACAGCAAACTTGCTATTATTTCCTTGCTTAATTCATATACATGTTTTCGTCTGATTATATTTATACATTTGTGCTTACACAATTTCAACTTATGATGGAATTTAATGGATTTTAAATAATTGATGATAGAATTTGATTCTATTTCAAACATTATTATATATATATATATATTATACCAAATGTTAACGAGGTAAAACATTTTAATTCAATTTATATAAGATAACTTTTATTATAAATATTATTAAGAGATGTAATTTAAATTTACAAATCAAATTTCTTTTTTCAAAATACAAATCTATATAAATAAATGGCAAATATTTCCAAAAGATTTATCCATTTAACATGATGAGTTTACATTTTATTTACTTAAATCAAATATTTATTAAAATAATGTTGCCAAAATACCGGGTCATCACATTTAACTAATTAATTATCTCTTAATCATTAATTAATAAAACTTTATTATTAATTAACAACCTTAATTACAAATTAATTAATCCATAATTATCAATTAATCAATCCTTAATTAATTAACCTTTAATACTAGTTAATTAATTCTTAATTAACTTGAATTATAAATTAATAACCTCTTAATTATTAATCAAGAAAACCCAATGATTACTTAATAAAACTTTATTAAGTATTTCTTAATTACTAGTTTAATTAACCCTTAATTACTTAATTAATTAATTTCTAATTACAAATTAATTAATCTCTAATCATTAATTAATCCATCATAATTATTAGTTAATTAAATTAATAATTATCCTTAATTAATTACTTAATTAACCCTTTTTAATAATTAATTAATTAAACTTAAAATTTCTTAATTAACTTAATTGATTACAATTCATTTAAAACTTAATTATCCTTAAGATAAAACATTATCTTTAATTATCTTTGAAAATTTTTTTATCTCAACAACTAACTTTACTAAATTAAATCATTAATTAAGTTTAAAATATAAAGTAATCATTAATTACTTATCACTAATTATTAATTAACAATCCTTAATTTCAAGTTAATAAATCACTTTGAAAACTTTAATTATTAATTTATAAATCATTAATCATTAACTAATTCAATTAATAAATCACTCTTTAATTATTCCATTTATTATCAAACTTATATTAAGTTTTTAAGATAAATTATTTCCTTATTAATTTCCCTTTTTTTTATATTTCAAATTTTAAATTTGAAAATAACCTAAGGATTTAACTTAAAACATTTAAAACAAATCATACAAATTTATTTATATAAACAATTCACTTAAAAGAAATGAATTGAAAGAAATTGATTTAGCTTAATTATTTAGAATTTAAAACTTACTGTATTTTAAATTTAAAATTGGTTAAACATTTTACTTTGGGTTTAACCCGTGTGTACTTGAACTAAAACCAAGTACATCATCTTTTCTTTTTAAAACATTTTAACTTAAATTTTTAAAAACTACTTTGGTTACAAAATCTGGAAACTGTTCAAAATTTATTGGTTTTACTCAAATTCTTGCATTCGACCCTAGGAATCACTCGAGCCAAAATAAAATCCTCACGAGTCTTCCCCGAGACAATTGCCATTCCAAAACTAAATCATTCACTGACACACCTTGCTACCGTGTAACCTGCACCACCTACGATAATCCTCCGACCATCACCAGAAACTCCTACACACCCATCGCTCCAACAACCCATCGCAATCATCATCATGCTATCACAAACGATAATTCCAAAACTTGGTATCCTGTTGAAACAGGAACTTCAAACAACTGCCAGGAAAATACATCGCCCATTGGATTCTAACCATCGGAGGATGAACCACCTCGTCCACACTTCGCCGAACACCTACGCAACCAAAACCTTCCACCTTAACCCACTCGATCAACCATAGGTGAAGAAACAATTCCCAAATCAGACCTTGAGCCAATCTAGGTTTAAAAACTAAATCACCACGCCACCATCGCCACGACCATCAGAAACCTTCCCTAACATTTTTGCCAAGCACCTTGATCGTCATCCTAGCTCTAGCAAGAACCACGAACTCCCCAGTCACTTAGATCATCAGAGATCATCCAAAAACTCCATTTTGGCCATCTAAGAACTGTACCCTTATTTCAAAACTATAAATTATGATTTTTGTTTTAAAAATATTATTTTCCATAAGTGATTCAAGAATTAAACTTGAATCAGTAATATACAACACTTGAGTTTTACAAGTTTTAAAGATTTCTACTATTTTTCCCAAATATAAGCATACTTTTAGATCTTACATACTTGTTTATATTTTCAATACTTAGATTATGCTAAAACTAAGTTATTTTGTTTTTGATCCAAGTGTTGAAAATGAATAAATAAAAATATATAAAACTTTAATTTATTTGTTAGCACTGAAACCTGGAAACAGAGATATGTCAACATGCACAGTTCAAAACTAACATACGTAAAGTGCTCATACACATATATTCACATGCAATGATAATTCATCTTAGAAATCATATAAAAGAAAATTTAAAACTACTTTAGCATTTGAATTATTATGTTTACTCACCATGGGAAATGCAGAGCTTTAGAAACTGCATTGAAATTTGCAATTGGATTGAAATTTTGAAAAACTACATCTTGATATTGATTTTCAGAAACTTGAATTGCTTGAACATTAAGACAGAAATGTTTTGAAGCTTGATTGTGTAACTGGAACAAAATTATGATGACCCAGGACTTTGAAAACTTGTTTGGTTCCAGGCTTTGTGAAAATGATCACAGGGTTTGTAACGACCCGCCATTCATCTCCACAGAATGACGCATTATTAAAAAGAAAGAAAGGGATAGAAAAGAGAAAGAAAGAGAAGAAAGAAGAAACAACATATCAGAATCTAAACAGTGGAACGATTAAATTATATTAATAACATAAAGTATTACATAGTATACAACAACTATCAGAATTACACAGATAATACAACACATACTAGACAGTTATATACACCTGTCTAGTTATTACAACTCAATACAACTCAAAGACAACATAGAGATACCAAACACAGCGGAACATTATGCATATCTACGCATAAGTCTCCTGCTCCATTGCTCCCCCATAATTCGTCAAAGCTAACCTGAATCCCTTGGCTGCTCATAAAAATTTGAGTACCCAGGAGTTTAAGAAAACAAAAGATAAACTTCGGGTCAAAGATGGGTCTGGTGTGAGTAACAGGTTAAAGTTACTTAACTTTGAAAAACCTTTGAAAAGAAAAGGTATCACGTAAGACTTCCCACACATAAACATGGAAAAAAAATTACCTTACGCTAATCAAAACATTTGATAGGAAATCCAATGATATTATAATAGGTCTAGGGTTTACAAGTAAATATGAAATAGCCGAAATTGTTACGTTCATTAAATTCCAGCTACTAGCCACAAAAGTGGGTAATACAATCAAAACCGTTGGCACTTATTGGATTTTGGATTCCATCAATGACAGGGCTACCGGGGGTACCGTCCATCACAGTACGTGGCCTAGATCACCGTACCGAGGATCACTCCCAATCCCCTGCAACACAAGGCCAGAACCATCCCATACTGGATAGTCTCGAACAAGACAACCCCGCAGTTGGCGCGCGATTCCAACCGCCCACATAGCCGAAATAAAAGGGACCTCTAGACGGGAAAATCTCATCCTACTTGGGCATGACCCACTTAGCCTTGCCGCACCTTCCCTGTTTTAGCCATTCCTGGTTGATGAGGCTTGAGGCTACGATTACCTTTATAGGACATATTTATCTTAGAATGCTCGTCATCCACCTGACGACGTTCTGAAAGCATTCAATCCATACAAGTTCGTTCCGGGTTCGAACGAAACCGAAGGCATTATCTCGTTACACTAATTTTGGAATCACCCTCAGAGTTAACGACGATAACTCTTCCACTCTGAATCTTTGTCTCGAATCTGAAAGTACTACCCCGTCAAACTCATCTCGGAATCACCCTCAGAGTTATACTGACGAATAGTTCTTACACCTCGAGTCTTCACTCTTCACTTGATATTCACGACCTATTGTCAATTTGGATCGATGTGGTTTTCGGATATCCAAATTTGTAAACCCAATCCTAGTCTCATCGAAATCCAAAGCGTGTCTTATAGGTCTAAGTTGTTTTAGAGTTTAAAACAATTCAATACAATTATCTATATACACACAGATAGATAATTCACAGATTCACAATAGATAATCATCATTATCATCACAACAGATAATCCATTTTATCATTATCAAAAGATAATCCATATCACATTGAAACCAATGCATCCATATCACACAATATTACTTATCTCATATTTGAGATTCAAACCATTCAAGGCAACCAATATCATCCAATCATATATAAGCAATGATCTATAATCACACCATCTATAATTAACTTAAAATGAATTAAATTAATTACATCATCTCTAATTAATTTAAAGTGAATTAAATTAATTACTTACATCAATATAAATCTTGCTTATATATTCAATAATTAATTACGAATTAATTAATTATCCTCTAGTTAATCAACTTAATTAATCACCCTTGATTAATTATTATTTTAATTACATTCGAGTAATTACCCTATAATTAATTGCACAAATTAGTTACTTTAAACCAAATACAGTAATTAACCCTTAATTACTTCATTAATTAATTATAATTATATTAATTAATGATCCTTAATTATATTTAAATAATTATCTTATTTAAATTAATTACTTTCGGTAATTAATCTCAATTAAACCATAATTGTTAATCACCTTTGATTAATTAAACTCTGTAATTAACTACCCCAAATTATTTATCAAATTAATTACTTCTTAATTAATTTCTTTAATTAATCCCTTGATTAATTATACTAAGTAATTTAATCCAAATTACTTTCATAAATAAACCATCTTCATTAATTACATCCACTAATTATCATTAATTACTTTACTGAGTAATTACATCCCATTAATTACATTAAGTAATTATTATCAAACCAACAAGTGATTAAACTTAATTCATTAATTAATCTAAACTAATCATAATAAACTCCATTAATTACATTAAGTAATTAATTTCTTAATTACTTCCATTAAGTTATTAAACTTAAATAAATTTCACAATTGATTATCATTTAATTAATTAATCTAATTAATTATTTAAATATAATCACATTAATTAATTATTAAATAATCTTAAGTTAATGACCATCATTAATAATTAAAAATTCTTTCCTAAAGTATTAATCATTATTAATTCCTAGTTAATCTTTAACATCCAATTAATTAACCGTAATTATTTAATTAATTAAGTGTTAATAATAACATAATTAATTCCAAATTGCTTGATTAATTAATCATTAATCATGAATCAAATCTAATTAGTCATCCTTAATTACAGATTAATTATCCTTAATTAATTAATTAATTTAAATTAGTTAATACATTAAAAAGCTTTAATTACTTATTTAATCCAAATCATTACTTAATTTAAATAAATAATCCATTTTAACTAACTTAATAATTCAAATCATTAAATCCTTACTTGTTTAAAAATAAAAACATTTTCTTATTAATAATCACATTATCATTAAAAAAGCATTTAAAAACAAATTACTTTAAATTTACTTTCAAATATCATTTTAGATTTAAGATTTAAAATGAATTCAAATTATCTTTAACAAAGATTTAAAACATATTTCTAAACCTTTCATTTCACAAGTTAATGATATACTCATTTAATAAAGAAGTTTTAAAGTATTTAAAACCAAATTCATATTTAAATTCAAATCAATTTGAGTTATACTTTAAACATTTCAATTTGTTTAAAATATTTTAAATTTTTTCAAAACTTTCCTACATTTCAAAACTGAAATACTTATTTAAAATTTGAATTCAGATGAATCTTCAGATTTTAAAACTCTATTTGTATTTTAAAACTTTATTTTATTTTAAAAAAATCAAACTACTTAAACATTTCTAGAGTAATTAAATCAAATTAAATTTAAAAACTTCATCTTGTTTGAAATTTGAGATTCAAATTTAAACTTGAAATTTCAAATTTTATAAACTAGTTTTAAAACTTTTTTAAAACCTTGCTTTACATTTAAATTCAGTTTTAAAAAAATTACAAACCAAATCAATACAGGTTTCAGTATAAAAACCTGTTCCTGAAATTAAACCCGAGTCTACCCAAAACTGCTTCGAGTCCATCAACCAAAAACTTCGAGCAAACTTCCCAAAATCACGAGTAAAAACTCGAGTCAACTACACTACATCCACCCAGAGTTCATCAGAGACCAAAAGTGCACCGTGCACATGCACCGTGCCTCCGGCCAACTCCAGCTACCTCCGGTGGCCTCCACACATCGGCGACCAACTCCTCATTCTACCTCGGTCATCCTCTAGCTTCCACACTACTCGAATTTGAATTCGAGTTCAATTTCAAAATCTGGAACAGAAATAGGAACCCCAACTCAAACCTGGAAACGACCTCGAACTCGCATTCTCGACAATCTGAGCGACTGCACTTTCGGCCATACTATCGACAACTCATCCTCTACCATTCCCCTAAGTTTGGCTACACTCGATCATTCAGAGATGATGAACCAAACAAAACACTCAACCCAGTAGAAACTAGGGTTACAAACTTCAAAAATCAACCACCATCTCCATAAAGCTCTGATCAACATCCTGGCATTTTTCCCCTAACCTCTGATCATTCCTTCACCCCTAGGAAGAAAATCGATCTCTAAAATCAAGTAGATCACCAGAAATCACAAGTTTTCCACTTTCTGTTCATCACCGAACTGCACCCTCATTTCTAGTTTAAAAATTGTGATTTAGGTGTTAAAAATCATGATTTTGTTTATGTAGTCATTTCATAATACTGAATTTATAAATTATACAGTTTGAATTTTCATATATTTTAACATGCACTGATGTTTTTTATACTTCCAGTGAGATTTCAAATTTAATTTAACTTAAACAAAATTTTAAAACCTTCTCTATGACATAACAACAAATTTTATTTAAATTCTAAGTACTAACATCAATGGGTTCAAGAGAATATGAATTTTGAATCAAGTCTTGAACTTGAAAACTGGTAACGGAGATGACAATGGAACATATACACATATCTACACATCCATATATATATATATATATATATATATATAGATATATATAGAAATTCATCACATATAAATATTTATTTAACACACATTCATTCCAGATCTCAGCATGCAACCATAATCAATTTAAGATTTTAAAAATGTGATGTTACTCACCAGATAAAAGAAGAAGGCAGAGCCTCAGATTTGATTTGAAAAGCTTGAAAACTCTGAACTCTTTTGCTTTAAAACTTTAATGCTGAAATGCCTTATCAAACCAGAAATGCTTTTGCTCGAGTTAAACTTTGTACTTGAAAAATGAAGTTGCTTGCAGTAGACAATTCCAGATTGAAGAAGAGAAAAAAATGATGTACAGGCTACAGATATGCTTGAAACAGTTACAGGGAATATGATCTTGATATGAGGAGTTTGATTTGCATGTTTTACTGAATTACAGGAATTTGCTTACAGGCTTTGCATGTTTGAAGATGTGCAGGCAATAGATTTGAAAAGGTTTTACAGGGGAATTGATCTGGTTTGCATGTTTGAACAGGGCATTTGAAGATGATTACAGAGAAAATGATTTGCATTTTTGATTGAAGATAATTACTGATTTGATTTTCTTTGATTTAGAAAGTGATTACTGATTTCAGAAGGTTTGTTTTCAGATTTGTTTAGCTTTAGATTTAGAGAAATAGAAAAGAAATGGGGTTAAGGAAAAAAAAAGGGTTTTATATGAACGTGTGGTTTTAAAAATAAAGAAAAATTAAAGTTTTTTTTGAAATGACACTTGTCATTAAATTTAACATCTGTCATAAACCTTACATTATTATCTAACATATGTTATTATAAAGCTTAAGAAGATTACACTTGTGTGTAAATTTAATTAGTTATTATTAAATGTTAATTAGTTATTTAGTTAATAGATTAATATAAGATAAAAGTAAATCTTTGTTTAATTAATTAGTGATTGGGTACTTATTTACATGTAGATAATTTTGAAATGAATAAATCCAATTATATTTATAAAAGAAAGTCCATACAAATATTTTAAAATCAAAACAAATTAAAAATATTTATGCTTTAAATTTTCAAAGCTTTAAATTCAAATCCAAATCAAATTCTAAAATTAAATTTTGAAATCAAGTTATATATTTACATATATAACTACACAATTCAATTTTGAAAAACAATTATTTTTATTAAAAATCTATTTGTTAAAAACAATGTATTATTATATTTTAAAAATAACAAATTTGATAACTATAAATAATTTATAAAAGAAATTGTTTTCTTTATTAATATATTATTTATTTTATCACACTATATCAAAATAAACCTTATTGTTATTTTTATTTAAATTTAAACTTAAGTTAACATATTTTATACCATTTAAATAATTTACCTTATGTATTTAAAATCATATAGTTATTTATTATATACTTTTAAAAAGTTAATGTTAAATAAATCAATTTAAACAAATTAAATTCTTATCTTATCAATTTAAAACCATATTTTATTTATTAAATAACCTTTTAAAAGTTTAACTTTAAAATTATACCAAATTTTACCAAAGATGTGTGTATATATATATATTTAGAAAATAGGATTTATTTATTTATCAAATTTAAACAAGGTTTATCTATTTACAATATATACATATTCTATATACATTATAAATATAAAACAATTGTTAGATTTTAAAAGATAAATCCATCAATTAAATATTTATTCAATTGGATTATTAAATTAATTCCAATCTTATTTACAAAGATTATCAAATCAATTTAATTTTTAATTCAGATTATTAAATTGATATTGCTTAAAATTCTGGGTCATCATAGGGTTTGCTCTGAGTTTCCTAAAGATTTGCTTTCAGATTTGTTCTCTGGAAATCATAGGGTTTTGATACTCCAGGTTTTGAAAATTGATTTACAGGTTTATATTTTAGAAATTTTTTTACAAGGTTTTGGATAAATTTCTGGTTTGAAGTGTGTTTATAAGTTTGGCTTTTGATTTTGATTACAGGTTTGTGAACTTTTGATTTTTTTTCTTTTTGGAAATGGTTTCAGGTTATGATTTGAGGAAAGTTTCAGATTTGATCTGTCCATTGTTTTCTTGTTATAAGAAATAAAGATAGAAAAATAATTTTTAAAAGAAGATATATGCTTATATAAGTTTAAATTAGAATTTTATAAAAGTAAAAGAAATTCAAATAAATGTGACACTTAGTATTTACACACTTAATCATTTAACACATGTTACATTTCTCTTTATTTATTTACACTTGTCACCTATATTAATTAATTACTTAACACATGTTTTAACATGCTTAGAACTTTAACACATGTTATTATTTATTTTCATTTGTTTTTAAAATTATTTAAATCTTTTTTAAATTAAATTCCCTAATTAATTAATACATATATTAATTATAAATGCTTTTCTTATTAAATTTCTAATTAACAAATACATTTATAAATTAAGAAATGCTTTTCTAGTTTTAAATAAATAAAATTTTTGAAAGAAAATAAAATAAAAACCAATTATCTTTTAAATTAAATTATATATAATATTGTAAACTCATTTTTAAATGCTAATTCAAAAAGCTTGTGTATTTATTCCTATTAAATAAATACTTTACCAAATTTCTTTAAATAAGTTCCTTTAAAAAGAATAATATAAAACAATTTTATTTTTACATAAAAACTTTATCCATATATTTTAAATCCAAACTATATTATTATTATTTTTAAAGATATATATATCACTTTAAATTCAAAATAAAAAAATCAAATCCAAATTCAATTTGAAAATCCAATTTAAAATCAATTCAAATAAATATAATATCAATTTTAAACAAACAAATTATTATTTATAAATAATTTATTCTATTTAAAATCAACTTAAATACACACACACACACACACAGATATATATATATATATATATATATATATATATATATATATAAACACACTTATTAAAATTGAAATAACAAGTCAATTTAAAATTTATTTATACAATAACAAACTTAAATAATTATTCTTATTTAAAATCAATCTATAACCGATAACTAAAATCATCACATTATTAATTGTTTGGCTATTTATATTTGAAAATAATAATTTTATCAATTTTAAACAATTTAATTAAGAGATTATCTCATTTTAAATTCCTTGAAATTCCGGTATATCACATTCCTTCCCTCTTAAAAGAATTTCGTCGTCGAAATTTAAAACAAAGATAATCTAAAGTTTTATTTTATTTCAAGCAATTCAAACATACATATCAACCAAACATAAACAACCAAATAACCATCCATCCGAACAAACAATTTTATCCAACATACAACACTAGCTATCCGAACATAGATCCGGATAAGCTTCCTAAAATTATCTCGAGTTTCCCAGGTACAGACACAGGGATACTCGCTCTACTAAATCCAAACTAGCGATACTACTAAGCTACTGAGCTCCTACTCGGCTAGATCTATAATTTGCACAAGATATCAGACCACAGACAAAACTGATCGACAACTAAATCCTTCAGGATTACTGGTTCCAAAACCAGTGATGGACCAGACACGTACTCCCTCAGAGATATGTGAAATATTTTGAATTCCAGTCTTCCAAATTGGCAATTTAACTCTTCAGACCAAAGCACCGATCCTTATAAAAACTCAGAAGAATCCAATATACCTCGGAACTAACCTGATAATCTTATCAAATCTTATTGCTCCCTTTACTGAAGAAATAACAATGAAGTCTCCAACTTCGAATTCCAAATTCCTCCGTCTCTTATCCTCAAAACTCTACTTACGATCCTGGCTGTTTACAGATCCTTCCTGATCAGCTCAACCTTCGCTGATGCCTCTACAAACAAACTGGATCAAAAACAATCCAACATAAAGATTCTCTCAAGATTTATCCAAAATCAAAACCAAACTCTACTATCAACAGTAGAAAACAACTTCTCCTATCCGAAAAAAACAGAACATGATCACTCTCCAACTTGCCTCAGATCCTGAATAATTCCAGTAGAAACTCTTTAATCCAAAACACTGCAACTTCTGGTTGCTTCTACTCTAGAATAGCTTCCATATTGCTTCCGCTGCATAACTCTGATTTGGAGCAGATGAGAATGTCGTCGATGAACACGAGCACAGACTAAACAGCACATCCAAAAAAATAAGGTTCAATAGAAGTTCTAAGAAATTCAGAGCCGCTTTACCCAAAACCTTCCTCCAGAAGCTATCCGTCTACCTAGCTGAATTACCGGTAGCTTCATGAATCAAGTCAATACGGAACTCAATCCTCAATGTGGGCAAATTTCTAACTTCCCTGAAGATATCCGAAAAATCTTCGACAACTCCATAACTCCTACATCCTCTAGAGATGCTTCAAACTCAAGCAAAAGATTATCCAAGAGAATCAGCCAAACTATCGCAAGTCACTTTTGCGATCAACCCAACCTAAATTTCAAAAATATTTTTCTCTCTTCACAAATCAGAACAGCTTATCCTTGACCAACTAGTCCATCGAAGAAACGGGTCCACTCCACTACTTCTGATTTCCACCTCTAGGAAACTGCTAAGCTAAAGATCTCTGTTGGAATAGAGAACATTCCCGAGCTGCAACGCTGCCACAAATGCCAAAGACTTCTATCCAAAGCTCTTTGATCATCAAAATCATATCAACCAATCCCAAACAGGACCTTGAGATGTGCAGACATCTCCTCAAGAAACTTGGGCCCCAAACCAAACACAAACATCCTGCTAAACTCAGCTACCATACCGAAGCAGACACACTTCCTTAAACTTGCGCCAAAAGAAAACATCTTTGGAGACATCCATAGTCTCTACGTCTCATCACGCAGCTACTACTTCCTGAGGTTGCCAAGGTACCATCACTTGCTTCTGCCCAACCGACAGATCCAAATTCTCAAAAATCTTCTCACAGGAGCGCAACCAAACGTACACTTCAATGATAGACTCTGAACCTTAATAGGTTTCCTTTAGAGATCAATGACATACCTACACCAAGCTGCAAAGCTTATTCGAAACGGTATTAGGTCTACAATCTCGATAGGTACACTTCCAACCTCAAACATTCAAACCCCAACCATTGGTAGTCGTGCTACACACCGCTACCCTATCTACCTTTATAACTTATGTTGGAATACCCGAACAGGTAACCCAACCGATAGGTAGAAATATATATATATATATATATATATATATATATATATATATATAAATTACAAGTACGCTGTCTCAAGAAAGACACCACTCCAGAGCCTTGGTATTCGCTCAACCTATGCTCCGATACCAAGTGTAACGACCGCCTTTCTCTCCACAGAAAGACGCATCATTTTTAAGAAAGAAAGGGATAGAAAAGAGAAAAGATAGAGAAGAAAGAAAGAACAACATCAGAATCTAAACAGCGGAATGAATAAATTATATTAATCACATAATATATTACATAGTATCATATACATTAGAGTTACACAGCTTATACAACCCATACTAGACAGTTATAAACACATGTCTAGTTATACAACTCAATATACAATATGAACAATGACTCAGAGAATACACAGCGGAACACTATATATCTATATGCTGAAGGCTCCTACTCCAATGCTCCTTCAGAATTCGTCAAACTTAACCTGAATACCTTGGCTACCCGTAAAAATTTGAGTACCCAAGAGTTTATGAAAAAAGAAATAAATTCGGGTCAGACATGGGTCTGGTGTGAGTGAACGGGTTAAAGTTTCTTAACTTTTAAAACCTTTTGAAAGAAAAAGTATCATGTAAGACTCCCCACACATAAACGTGGGTAAGTTTTTACCTTACGCTAACCAAAACATTTGATAGGAAATCCAGTGATATTATAATAGGGTCTAGGGTTTTCAAATAAATATGAAATAGCCGAAATTGTTACATTTATTAAATTCCAGCTACTAGCCACGAAAGTAGGTAATACAATCAAATCCGAGGTCGCTTATTGGAGTTTGGATTCCATACAATGGCAGGGCTACTGGGGTACCGCCCGTCACAGTATGGGGCCTAGATCACCGTACCAAGGATTACTCCCAATCCCCAGCAACACAAAGCCAGAACCATTCCTTACTGAACAGTTCCGAATAAGATAACCCCGCGGTTGTAGCTAGCAACCGCCCACACAGCCGAATAAAAAGGTACTCTAGACAGGGGTTCATCTCATCCTACTTGGGCATGACCCACTTAGCCTTGCTACACCTCCCCTGATTTAACCATTCCCAGTTGATGAGGCTTGAGGCTACGATTACCTTTATAGAACACATCACTTAGAATGCTCATCGTCCACCTGACGACGTTCTGAAAGCATTCAATCCATACAAGTTCCTTCCGGGTTCGAACGAAACCAAAGGCATTATCTCGTTACACTCATTCTGGAATCACCCTCAGAGTTAACGACAATAACCCTTGTACTCTGAATCTTCATCTTCACTTGAGATTCACGACCTATTGTTAATTTGGATCAATGTGGTTTTTAGATATCCAAATCTAGAAACCCGATCCCAGTCTCATTGAAATCCAAAACGTATCTTTTAGGTCCAAGTTGTTTAAGGTTAAACAATTCAATTCTACTATCTATATACACATAGATAGATAATTCACAATGTCACAATAGATAGTCTACATTATCATCACAACAGATAATTCATATTATCCTCATACTTCAAACAAAGCATCTCATATCATATATCACACATATCTCATCAGAGATATCAAACAATCAAGGCATTCACTATCATCCTTCCATAGATAAGCAAGAATCTATAAATCACACCATTTATAATATAATGAATTAAATTAATTACTTTATCTCTTAATTAATTTAAAATAAATTAAATTAATTACCTTCATCACAATAAATCTTGCTTACTTATCCATCAATTAAACCAATTAATTAATCATCATCTTAATTAATAACCCTTGATTAATTATCTTTAATTACATTAAGTAATTTACCCTTGATTAATTACACAAATTAATTATCTTCAAACCATTAAGTAATTAACCTTAATTACTATATTAATTATAATTAATGACATTAATCCTTAATTAATTACAATTAATTACAATTAATTACCTTATAATAACTTATCATGGATTAATTAATCCTAATTAATTAATCCTTAATTATTTTCGTTAATCACATTAATTAATGATCCTTAATTAATTACTTCCATAAATTAATTAACTATAATTAATTACATTATCCTTAGTTAATTATATTAATTAATCATGCTTAAATTAATTGCTTTCATTAATCAACTTTAATAATTAAAACAGTAATTAATTATCTTAATTACTTCTTAATTACTTTTAATTACATTTGTAAATCCTTTGTTTTATTACACCAAGTAATAAATCCTTAATTACTTTACCAAGTAATTATCCTTTTAAATTACTTCCTATTAAGTAATTTCCATTATCTCAATTACCTCTAGTAATTTATTCATCAATTACTTACCAATTACTCTTATCAAATCTCATTAAGTAAGCATACTTAATCAATTAACATGTGACTATCTTTAATTGATTAACAAATTAATTAACTTAACTTAATCACATTCACCTCATAAATCATAACCGAGTAATTCATCCCTTAATTACTCTTTAACCAAATTAATCCTTAATTACAGATTAATTATCCTTCAACTATTAATTAGTAAACCTTAATTATTAATCAATCTTTTAATACAAAGTAATCAATCTCTAATTACTTTTATAATTAATTAATTAACTAATTAATTATCTCTTAATCATTAATTAATATAATTTTATTATTAATTAACAACCTTAATTACAAATTAATTAATCCACAATTATCAATTAATCAATCCTTAATTAATTAACCTTTAATAATAGTTAATTAGTTCTTAATTAACTTGAATTATAGATTAATAACCTCTTAATTATTAATCAAGAAAACCCAAATATTACTTAATAGAACTTTATTAAGTATTTCTTAATCACTAGTTTAATTAACCCTTAATTACTTAATTAATTAATTTCTGATTACAAATTAATTAATCTATAATCATTAATTAATCCATCATAATTATTAGTTAATTAAATTAATAATTATCCTTAATTAATTACTTAATTAACCCTTTTTAATAATTAATTAATTAAACTTAAAATCTCTTAATTAACTTAATTAATTACAACTCATTTAAAACTTAATTATCCTTAAGATAAAACATTATCTTTAATTATCTTGAAAACATTTTATCTTAACAACTAACTTTACTAAATTAAATCATTAATTAAGTTTAAAATATAAAGTAATCATTAATTACTTACCTCTAATTATTAATTAACAATCCTTAATTTCAAGTTAATAAATCACTTTGAAAACTTTAATTGTTAATTTATAAATCATTAATCATTAACTAATTCAACTAATAAACCACTCTTTAATTATTCCATTTATTATCAAACTTATATTAAGTTTTTAAGATAAATCATTTCCTTATTAATTTCCCTTTTCTTTATATTTCAAATTTTAAATTTGAAATTAACCTAAGGATTTGGCTTATAACATTTAAAACAAATCATACAAATTTATTTATACAAATGATTCATTTCAAAGAAATGAATTGAAAGAAATTGATGTAGCTTAATTATTTAAAATTTAAACCTTACTTTATTTTAAATTTAAAATTGGTTAAACATTTTACTTTGGGTTTAACCCATGTGTACTTGAACTAAAACCAAGTACATCATCTTTTCTTTTTAAAACAGTTTAACTTAAATTTTTAAAAACTATTTCGGTTACAAAATCTGGAAACTGTTAAAAATTTAACAGTTTTACTTAAATTCTTGCATTCGACCCTAGGAATCACTCTAGCCAAAATAAAATCCTCACTAGTCTTCCCCAAGACAACTGCCATTCCAAAACTAAATCATTCACTGACACACCTTGCTACCGTGCAACCTGTACCACCTACGATGATCCTCCGACCATCACCAGAAACTCCTACACACCCACGATTGCTCCAGCAACCCATCACAATCATCATCACGCTATCACAAACCATAATTCCAAAACTAAGTATCCTGTTGAAACAGGAACTTCAAACAACTGCCAAGAAAACACATCGCCCATTGGATTCTGACCATCGGAGGATGAACCATCTCATCCACACTTCGCCGAACACCTACACAACCAAACCCTTCCACCTTCACCCACTCGATCAACCATAGGTGACGAAATGATTCCCAAATCAGACCCTGAGCCAATCTAGGTTTAAAAACTAAATCACCACGCTGCCATCGCCATGACCATCAGAAACCTTCCCTAACATTTTTGCCAAGCACCTTGATCGTCAACCTAGCTCCAGCAAGAACCACGAACTCCCCAGTCGCTTAAATCATCAGAGATCATCCAAAAACTCCTTTTTGGTCATCTAAGAACTGTAACCTTATTTCAAAACTAAAATTATGAATTTTGTTTTAAAAATTATATTTTCCATAAGTGATTCAAGAATTAAATTTGAATCAGTAATATACAACACTTGAGTTTTACAAATTTTAAAGATTTCTACTGTTTTTCCCAAATACAAGCATACTTTTAGATCTTACATACTTGTTTATTTTCAGTACTTAGACTATGCTAAAACTAAGTTATTTTGTTTTTGATCCAAGTGTTAACAATGAATAAATAAAAAGATATGAAACTTTAATTTATTTGTTTACATCGAAACCTGGAAACAGAGACATGTCAACATGCACAGTTCAAAACTAACATACATAAAGTGCTCATACACATATGTTCACATGCAAAGATAATTCATCTTAGAAATCATATAAAAGCAAATTTAAAACTACTTTAGCATTTGAATAATTATGTTTACTCACCATGGGAAATGCAGAGCTTTAGAAACTGGATTGAAATTTGCAACTGGATTGAAATTTTGAAATTTTTGAAAACTGCATCTTGATATTGATTTTCAAAAACTTGAATTGCTTGAACATTAAGACGGAAATGTTTTGAAGCTTGATTGTGTAACTGGAACAAAATGATGATGACCCAGGACTTTGAAAACTTGTTTGGTTCCAGGCTTTGTGAAAATGATCACAGGGTTTGCTCTGAGTTTCCCAAAGATTTGCTTTCAGATTTGTTCTCTGGAAATCATAGGGTTTTGATACTCCAGGTTTTGAAAATTGATTTACAGGTTTATATTTTGGAAATTTTTTTACAGGGTTTTGGAAAAATTTCTGGTTTGATGTTTACAAGTTTGGCTTTTGATTTTGATTACAGGTTTGTGAACTTTTGATTTTTTTTTCTTTTTGGAAATGGTTTCAGGTTATGATTTGAGGAAAGTTTCAGATTTGATCTGGCTATTGTTTTCTTGTTATAAGAAATGAAGATAGAAAAAAAATTGTAAAAGAAGATATATGCTTATATAAGTTTAAATTAGAATTTTATAAAAATAAAAGAAATTCAAATAAATGTGACACTTGGTATTTACACATGCAATCATTTAACACATGTTACATTTCTCTTTATTTATTTACACTTGTCACCTATATTAATTAATTACTTAACACATGTTTAACATGCTTAAAACTTTAACACATGTCATTATTTATTTTCATTTGTTTTTAAAATTATCAAAAGTTTTTTTAAATTAAATTCCCTAATTAATACATATATTAATTATAAATGCTTTTCTTATTAAATTTCTAATTAACAAATACATTTATAAATTAAGAAATGCTTATCTAATTTTAAATAAATAAAACTTGCGAAAGAAAATAATTAAAACCAATTATCTTTTAAATAAAATTATATATAATATTGTAAACTCATTTTTAAATGCTACTTCAAATAGCTTATGTATTTATTCCTATTAAATAAATACTTTACCAAATTTCCATAAATAAGTTTCTTTAAAGAGAATAATATAAAACAATCTTATTTTTACATAAAAACTTTATCCATATATTTAAATCCAAACTATATTATTATATATTTTTTAAGATATATATATTCCTTTAAATTCAAAATTAAAAAAACAAATTCAAATTCAATATAAAAATCCAATTTAAAATCAATTTAAATAAATATAATATCAATTTTAAACAAACACATTATTATTTATAAATAATTTATTCTATTTAAAATCAACTTAAATACACACATATATTTAAACACACTTATTAAAATTGAAATAATAAGTCAATTTAAAATTTATTTATACAATAATACAAACTTAAATAATTATTCTTATTTAAAATCAGTCTCTATAATTAAAATCATCACATTATTAATTGTTTGGCTATTTATATTTGAAAATAAAAAATTTATCAATTTTAAACAATTTACTTAAGAGATTATCTCATTTTAAATTCCTTGAAATTCCAGGATATCACAAGGAATTTTAATAATAAATCAAAGTTTTGAAATGTAATAACTATCTAGTTTATATTATTAGAAAGCTTTGATTGAATTCCACGTATATATTTGGATCAACTTGTATGTATTCATATAAAATTTAAATTTGTTTACATATATTGTCGTAATACGAAATCATTTCTCCTTTTTTTAATCAAGACAGCAACATATGCATACAATTCATTATTTACCTTCTATTTTCTTACATTATGGTACATATTACTTTTCATTAATATGTTACATTAATTAAGTTTACTAAAAGGGAAACTGTATGAATCAACCTTGTCATCCCTTATTTATTTCCATTTCAATTTCAATGTAATAACCACTCAAAATTTTCTTGTTTATTTATGTATACATATCAACCAACACTGACTATGCATACTCCTTATATGATGCACTTGCATAATATTTATCGTGGATGTATTTACAGTTCATGTCATATTTAGATTAGTCATTAATGTTATTTTATTAATCGAATAATTAATTTAATTAAAAGAAGGAAAAGAAAAGATTCCTTCTCTAACTAAATTTATGCCCTCATTAATTGAATAATTTAAGAGAAAGAAAATGAAAAGTTTCATCTCTAAATAAATTGTTGCCCCTCATAAATGAAATATTTTCTTCTCTGAATAAATTTGAAAATTAAATGTTACATACAAATTTGTATCTAAGAGTATATTTGACATATTCTAACTTACATGCACGCTAAATTAAAGTGAAACTCTATTTATGAAGTTAAATAAAATATTGATTTAATTTAAAAGAAAACTTAGAAAAGTTCCAAATGAATTTAGAATTCATAGGTCCATTAAAGATCCAAAATGGTTAAATTTTTTGAAATTCACTCATTTTTTCATTTACGGCTAGCCCAGTTCCTTCAGCAATGGCCAACATAATCTGAATGGACTTAAGCATGGCTAAGGGGAAAAGGATTCGTCATAATCAATATCCTGAATTTGATGAAATCCTTTCGCAATTAGCCTAGACTTATAAGTCTCTATTTTCCCATATGAATTGTTTTTTCTTAAATATCCATTTGCAACCGATGAATTTTATTCCTTTGGGTACATCTGACAAAGTCCATACTTTGTTTTCATACATGGAATCCATCTCGGATTTTATCGCTTCAAGCTATAGTGTAGAGTCTTTAATCTGCAGTGCTTATTGGAAAAATAGAGGAATGTCATCATCTAAGACATAGTCCTCCTTTTCACCATCAACGAGAAAACCATAGTATCTAGCTTGTCCGTTAGATTCCCTGCTAGACCTTATAATAGGTTGTGTGTTTTTCTATAGGTTGAATAGGTTATCCCACTAGTTTGGCCTCTGTGTTAACTTCTTGGATCTCATCCAAGTCTACAACCTCACTCACTTTCCTTTTATAGAAATTCCTTTTCTAAATATACAGCATGTCGCTCCTTGGTATTGTGGATTATATTTCCCATTGATATTTTAAAATCCTATTTATTTACACAGTACCGATTTTGCCTCTAGTTTATTTGGACCAATGTTCTTAATGTAGGCAAGAAAACCCCACACTTCAAATACTTGAGTTGGAGTTTCTTACCACACCTATCTCATATGGCATTTCAGGCACAAATTGGGTAGGCAACAAGATCAAACTACGAGCCGCAGTTTCCAGTGCATATCCCCAATAGGACAGAGGTAACATAGCCATATTGAATGAACCATATCAAATAAGATTCGGTTCCTTTGCTTCGAAACACCACTGTGTTATGGAGTATAGTGTGGAGTAACCTATGGCTCTTCTGCAATTAAAATGCTTAGTGATTCTTTGGGGCAGAGGTATAAAAAGTTATAGCGAGGATATAGTGGAGGTGCGTAAAGCTTCATTAGATATAAAACGAAATATTAAAGTTAATTTTTTTTCATTCCCGTATCATTTGTAATGGAAAAGGAAATATTGTTTAATATTATATAACAAAACCGTTTATATGGACTAGATTTGATGATAAATTTCAAACTTATATTATGAACTTATGGCTTCTATTATGTCTTCAGTCTGACTTTATTGATTTGATTTAAAAGGTAACCAGTCAAATTGACCTTTGTACATTAATATTTCAAAAGAGGAAGCTAAAAAGCCTTGATTTAGCGGGTGTAGCGAAAAATAGAAAGGCTTAAAGTGGATCTACTATTTAATAGAGTTAAATTAAAATAGCATAGCGGTCGAAGAGCGTTATACGCTATAGCGGAGATTTAGGGCTTTAACTGCATAGCTTAGGAGATAATATCATTATCTTTAAGTTTCTTATCCAATGTACACATTTCCTCAATTGGATCGAAGAATTTTTATCTTTTGGTTCGTCTGATTTCCAGTTACATTCTTATACTCGATAAATTTCTCATAGATATATGATTTGTTATCATAAGATACACATATCTTTGCCTTGAGAAAGAATCAGTGTAAGTAATAAAGCAAGAATTATTATCCTTGGTGATTACAGGCATCGAGCTACATAGATTACTATGTACCGACCATAAGAATTAATCAACCCTTTCATTGCTTTCACTGACGGAGTGTTTCGTCATTTTACCTTTGAGACACAATGCATACGTGCTAAATGATTCAAAATCAAGTGCCGGGAGAAAGCCTTCGGTTTTCATTTTGTGCAGTCCTTTCTCACTAATATGATCTACCTGCAGTGCTAAATATAACTATAATTTATATTGTTAGAAGAACTACTCACAGAACACATGTAATTAGTATTGATCACAAAAATGGCAAAGAACAACATCGTAGACTTTAATTTCATTCAAACTCTTCTTATTCTTCTTACCTTCTCTCTTTCGCTTCTTCAAACTCTTCGAAGACGACGTCTTACCTTCACCAACAAGCATGACCCCTTGATCCTCTGATTGTGACTTGACCGACCTCAACATATTGATGAGCTCCACGAGACTCACATTCTGTTGGTTCGAATTATAATTTAGTATAAACGATTCACACTGATGGATAAGTGAACCAAGTATCAAGTCTACCTACAACTTTCCGTTTATCGTCATGTCCAGTTATGAAAGCCCATCAATATATAGCCCTTCATTATTAGGACATAACCGTCCACCTTCTATCCATTTTTCCTTTTTATGTTGAACAATTTCATAGTAATTTAGTACTACCTGGAACGAGATTGCTCACCAAACGTATCTTTAGACTGTTGAACATATGATGGATTGACATGGTTTCATGCCACCTTTGCAATGACTTGTCTAATGTAGACGACACAAAAACTTGGGCGATTTCGAGGTCAGCCACCCACTTATTATAAGCAATATATAGATTAGGATCAGTGTTTTCAGCTGGTCTCGTCATAGAAGTACAAATAACAGACGACCAAAGACGCTCGTAGGTCAATAGCATCTTAATAGCTCTTAGCCAATCGACATAGTCGTTTGGTCTAAATTAAGTTTGTCGTTTTCGCTAAACGATCTTGGATTTGACGTTTTCTTCATGTTATAATTGGTAGATTATTAGGACAATCTCATAGTAGATGTCCTTATAATATTATTAAGGTTATACTTTATGTTTCATTTTACTAATAAGCTCTCATTAGTATTTTATGTTTTGCCAAACCCTAATTCAAAATATAGAAGTCTTTTGACTTTACTAGTAGGTGTTAGGACTCATCTATCTTGGAATTCTGGTCTTATGTTTGCTCAACAAATTATAGCTACACAGATGATTGATAACTCCTTATCAGGTGTACCATATACATTTCCAAAACCATGGTACCTTTTTCTATGTACTAGGGCTGGCAGTTAGACCTGATCCGAAGGACCTCGACCCGATAGGTCTCGGTTTTGGGCAAGTTGAGTTTTGTTGGGTCCAAAATACACATTTTAAAATCTAGACCCAACCCGAACCAAGCTTCAGTGCGGATCGAGTCTGATCGATTCAGATTCGATCATGTAATAACACTAAAGATGCATGTATTTTAATGTTTTTTGGTCGGTCTTTCAGGTCGGGTCAGTTCAGACTGGGTTTGATCGGGTTTTTATGATATTTTTCATCACCAAGACCCGACTCGAGACCCATCAAGTTTGATTCAAGTCTTGTTCTTCTAAGGTGGGGTCGGTTCAGGTTTGCGGTTCTTGATTCTAATTGGCAGCCCTAATATGTACCTTGAGTTTGCTAAACAAATACGTATAGTTATCTTACCTCATCTATTCAATATATTAATAATATCGTACATAACATTCGTAGCTTGAGTTTGCTCAACTGAGAATATGCAAGTAATATATATATATATATATATATATATATATATATATATTAGAGGATGACATTATATTAAAAAATTATGATCTCAAATATATAATATTCAGTGATATCAACTTATGGAAAAATGTATTTCATGTGAAATATCTTTGTGGTTAAAGCGTCCAACACATCAGGAAGCATGATATATGTACTTTTACGTATGTATTTATTCCTTAAGTCCGTTTAGGGTTTCTTTAATATTCCACCTTTAGTTTACCATTCATATTATTTAAGTTTCATTATTGCATAACTTTTATATTTTAATTGGCTTATATAATAATCTTATGTATAGCATTATATCAATTAAATCATATATAATTAACTTTAATTGATTAACACTTTAATTAATTATATATTATTCAATTTAACATATTTTATTGAATATTTATATACTATAACCTAGTTATACACATATATCGTATATTTGTATGTACGTATTTCAATTTATTAATTAAATTTTAATTAATTAATTTAATTTAATAATTTTAACTAAAGTGTAGTAATTTTGAAAATTATTGTATATACATATTATTTTTTTTCAGAAAGAAGACTTTTATAAATAAACATCAAAAGCTGTCAACATGCCTGACAGGTAACCAACAGAAGAAGTAAGAACAAAATCCACCGAAGCTAGCAATATATAAAAAAACAGAAGACCAAAATAACAGCGATAGCTGCCAAAGACGCCCTCCAGAGAGAGACGCAAAACATGCTGGACGAAAACCAGAAAAGACAGTCAATAATGAGACCGGCGATATCGAGTTCCGGAATATCCTCCGCCCGAGATCCAATATAAGAGGAGAAAAAAAATCCCCGGTCCAGACCTATATATCCAGAGCCTGAAAACCAATAGCCACTAAATCAGAGAAAAAGGGGGGGATTAATGGAGACGGGAAAGCCAGAACCACTTGGCTCGGAAGCGGACATCATCCAATTCCCGCTCTAGTGGACGACTAAGAACAGGAAATAGAAAGCAAGACCACCAGAGGGCCAGAACGAGAACTAACTGATCCCTTGAAAGGTCTACCACGAAAAGCTAAGAAAACATCATTTCTAACCCGACGAATAATGGAAGAGGGATCCATGGGAGATTCCTCAAAAATTGCCTTATTCCGCGCGCACCAGAGGTGCCAGCAGATCAGACAAGGAATCAAGCGAAGGATGACAGAGCGAAGTGATTTACCAGAGATTCCGTTCCACCAGGTTCTCTGTAAATCACCCGCCGAGCTGTTGCTACCTCGGAGGCCAATCAGATTTCCGAAGTAATTCCAGCAGGATCTGGCTGTGAAACCAGTGAAAAGTAAATGATTCAAAGATTTCGAATCCCCGTTGTCGCAGCATCTACAACGGGAGACATAAGGAATGCCAATCCGCTGAAGGTTCTCATCAACTGGCAACCCCTTATGTAGGGTTCTCCACATGAACAAGACACTTTAGGAGGGATTCTAGCGTCCCATATGAAAGAGAAAAGAGGGAGAACCGGAGCTGGATTACGAGCTGAGCTCCATGCTTTCAAGATTGAAAACGAACCACCATCCCATCCGGATTGGCCGCCATGAGAATCAGAGAATGATTTGACCGATTGCATGTGCTTCCAAGTCTCACTAGCGAATGAGGGAGATCCGGTATAGCCTGCGGAGGCCAGCCTATGGTACTTGGCATGCAGGAACTTCACCCAAAAGGAAACGTTTGTCCCAAACCTGTACCACAACTTGCAAGCAAAGGCCGAGCATATGTCCTTGGGGTTTCACAAACCAAGCCCGCCCTCGTTCTTGGGACGGCACACCACGTCCCAAGATACCCAGTGATGACGGTGGTTGTCAACCTTCGACCCCCAGAAGAAGGACGATGCCAAAGATTGGAAGGACCGGAAGAAAGAAGCGGTAGGGGACATCGCAGCGAAGACATGAGTACCCAACGAGCCTAATACCGACTTGATGAGAACCAATCTTCCTGCTTGAGAAAGAAGCGACGCATTCCAATGAATAATCTTTCCCCTAACTTTGTCCATCAGAGGATCGAAGAGCGCGTTTAGTTTTCTACCTCTGTAGAGAACAATACCCAAGTAAGGAAGAGGAAGTGAAGCAGCCCTGAAGCCGGTAAACGAATGGACCCAAGAAACCCTGGAAGGATCCATGTCCTTCGCATGAACGAAGCAACTCTTCGAAGAGTTAACGAGCTGGCCCGAACACCGCTCGTACTGATGGATAAAGCGAATCAGCCGACGAACAGAGGTTCGGTTTCCGTTGGAGAAAATGACAATGTTGTCCGCAAATGATAAAGAGGAAACGAGCGGGCACCCTCTCGGAAGGCCAAAACGGTGAACCTGGCCGAAAATCGTTAAGGAGTGGATCCATCGAATGAAAACTTCAGCCGCAATCACGAACAGAGATGGAGATAGAGGATCACCTTGCCGAAGACCTCTACCCGCCCTGAAAAAACCATTGGCCGATCCGTTAACGAGAACGGAGAACCAACAGTTAGAGATTAGCCTCCAAACCAAATCGATAAGAGTTTCTGGAAACCCAAAGGCACGCAGTACTCTAATGACGAAAAACCACGACATACGATCATAGGCCTTTTCCATATCTAGTTTGAAAACAACATTAGATCCTCTGACCTTCCGGTCAATCTGGGAAATCAGTTCCTGGGCTAACAGGATGTTATCAGTGATTAAACGGCCTTTAACAAAACCCGCCTGAGAGGAGGAGATGATACGATCAAGGAACGGAGCCAAACGAATGGCCAATACCTTAGAAATCACTTTGTTGGAGAAATTACACAGGTTGATCAGACGAAATTCCGCGCATGACCGAGGGTTATCACACTACGGAATTAGCACCAAGTTGGTGGAAGACCAACTAATGGGAAGAATGCTGCAGGAAAAGAATTGTTGGATTGCCAGACAGAAGTCCGGCTGAATGATTGGCCAAACACTCCGATAGAATGAGCCGTTGAAACCATCCGGGCCACTGGCACTGTCCTTGCTAAGAGCAAAGACACAGGCACAGATTTCTTCCGGAGAAGGCGGAGTAACTAAAGCGTCACTTCCCTCAGGAGGGACCAAACGAGGAATGAAGGAGAGGATATCCAGATCCGACACAGAAGGAGAACCCAGAAAGGATTGGAAATGAGTCAAAATGATCTCCTTGACTTCAGCCGGGGACGAAGCCACAGAGAGATCCGGCCTTAAAATTTCTCGAACGGAAAGAAGGTTGACTTTCTTGCGAATGGTTGAATGGAAATATTTTGAATTCGAGTCCCCTTCGACCACCCATTTGACACTCGCCTTTTGGCGAAGATAGGAGTTTTCGATACGAAGTTCCGAAGAGAATACCAGTTGAGCAGAGGCCCATTTCTCCTTGTTATCGGCAGAAGGGTTCTTGTCGAACAAAGATTCGGCAAGGATGAGGGACTCCTCTGCTGCCCGAACACGATCGAAAATGTTTTTGAAAACAAGGGCATTCCAGTTCTTAAACATATATGAATACTTATATTGTCTTAAACATTTCGATACAACATAGCATATATCATTATCTATTATACATGCATATATATTTTATTATTTAATTAACTTATATAATTAATTAATTTTATTAATCTTATTAATAAAATTAATTTTCAAATTAACTTTTATATATAATCATTATATTATGATTTTTATAATATATATGTCTTATTCTAAATTTAACTTTTAAATTAAAAAAAAAATTGTTTTTGATTTCATATTTTTTTTTTGAAAATTAGCCCAAGATCCAATTCAATTTATTACTTTTCTATCTAGGACAGTCTTTGGGTTTACATATCTGTTCAAGTTATATTAGTGGTTAGGTAGGACAGAGTACTTGATTGTCCAAACCTAATTCTTTGACACTACCTTTATAGACATCCTACTATCTGAGTTGTGAACTTAATTAGTTAGCTCTAACATAACTTATTTATACCGTGTAAGCTATTGGGCTCTGATACAACTATTGGATCTGTGCTAGTCCACAACGGAGTAGCTAGGTAAATTTCAATTTTTTTTAATCTATTTGGACCTTTAATAGGCCTATGTAGTCTAAATTTATTTAGAACTTTTCAAAATTTCTTTTAAATAAAATCATTATTTTATTTTATACATAAAGTTTTATTTTATATAAAATGTAATATATATTATATATATTTGGATCATGCACACATGTGTGTATATGTTCTTGTAACGAATAATGTGTACATGGTTTGACAATCCGTGTATAGATGTTAGGATTTACACCACAATAGACATGATAGCCCGTCGTGTATGCACATGGATTGTCCAAATGTGTGTGAGCGCATGTACGCGATAAAAATATTATGCAAATAAATTTGTATATGTAAAAATATAATTATATAACTAAAATAAAATATATTTTTTAAATACACACAACATTTACAAAACGTACATTTATATATATGTGTGTGTGTGTGTGTATGTATATATAATTAAATTATAAAATTATTTTAAATATTAATATTTTTAATATATAGAATCCAAACTGAAATTATCTATTTATACTTTTTAAATTAATGTGTACATACATTTTACATATAAACACACACACAAACACACACACACAGGTGTGTGTGTGTGTGTGTGTGTTGCTACTGCGTTCGCCTAGGAAAAAATAAAAATAAAAATTCTTTTCGATCTTAAATAATTTATTAATAATTACATGTATTTTATTAAAATCCATACGGAATTAGATAAAAAATATATTTAAAATCATTTCTGAAAATATATAATGTATAGTGGAAAATAGGTACAAGGATAAACTTTGAAAAATATTGCTGAAAGATAACAAGTTTCATTTTTAGGCTGGTGGACAAACTTTAAAAAAAATTAGGCTGAAGGACCATGCTAAATATAGCTACCATTCCGTATAGTATAAAAATTGAATATAATGCTAGTTATAACTAGTATATCGTATAGTGTAAAAAATGAATATAATACTAGTTATAACTAGCATTATGTATAGTTAAAAACTGAATATAATGTTAGTTATAACTACTACTGTCCTTCGGTTAAATTTTCTTTCAAAGTTTGTCCTTCATCCCAAAATGAAACTTGGTGTCGTTTAGCCTATTTTTTTTTCAAAGTTTGTCCTTATGCCTAATTCCTTCTATAGTATATTTATATATTACGCAAAAAAATTTCTGAATTATATTATATATAAATGTGTAGACATTTATTTTATTTATTTAACTAATTTTTGATCAGTAAATAATTAAAGAGAGAGTGCGCCTGTGAATAATTTTTTTATTGTCTAAAGCTTTTCAAATATAAACAATTTTTTTTATAAAATTTAAAATAAATTTATTTTATGATTTAATCTTTTAATATTTTTATTCCTTAATATTTTTTAAAGAAGGTAACCATATGTTGTTTATGACATAATTACACCAAATTGAATGTCAAAATTAACACAAGCTATTAAGAAGATCATAGTTTTAAAAACCGAACCATAAATCGAACCGTGACGATTTAACGTTCAAGGTTTCAAAGGTCCGACCGGTCGAACTGATAGAACCGTACACTTTTTTCCTTTATAAACACTCATGCAACATAAAATGAGAGTAGTTTGTTATAACACATATGCGTAACTTAATAAAAGCACGAATTGAATGAATATAAATAATAAAGCCTAACCACTAGCATTCATCCAGAGAATTATACCAGCGGTTCACTTTATTAATATGGGATTGGCCGAGTACAATTACTATAGAGTATAATTAATGACAGAGCTATAGAGTACAATTAATAATTAAACTATAGCCGTATCATCTTAAAATACAAACTATAGCTCACCGAACCCTTTCACATTCATCCAACTTCAAAACAGTAAGCATCAAACAAAAAGTCTAATTATTCATTAAAAAATATTCTAAAAATTAAAATTTAATATCTATAAGTAATGGTGTATGAAGTTTTTGGATGCAAATGGTGTTTGCGAAGAAGTTTTTATCCATCAATTTGAAGGATTATTATTTAGGGTTTCAAATTTTGGGACAAATAGGCTGCTGCGATGCAAGTTTCTAGAGAAGAAGGTGGTTCAACGCGATCCGACTCAAGGGTTCGATTCGCGGTTGAGAGATCGAGCCTCCGGTTGAAGCATGAACGAGGTTGAAAGCACCCTCGGACCTCCATGACTCATGGTACACGGTTAACCGTGGTTCGACCATGGTCGAGTCCGGTCTTCAAAACAACGAAGAAGACGTTACAAACTAACTCTATTAAGTTTAAATAAACGTACTTATGAAATTTGTATCACCATCTGTCAGTTGAATCTGTCCACTGAATTCCGTTCGTTTAATAATTTTTAAAACCATTAATTATTTTACTTAAGTAATGGACCTGGTTCGTGTAAACAGAGAAGGTATTCGGTGTTTAATGTACAAAACTTGTTAAAATAGGAAGTTAATACATAAAACCGACAACCTTGAGCCGTTATAGTTACAACTTCAACTCCTCCACTTAACACCGCCTTTACCGTAATATTTATTCCACCTATTCCGATTATTTCTCATTCCTCACTCGGGCGCACACATATACTCCAGTTATTTCTCATTCCACACATATATATATTGCAGCTACTCATATGATCTAATTGTAAATAAACGCTGAATTGCCATTCTTTTCGAAGCTCGTCACAATGGGATATTGCAGATGGAATAAAAACCGTCGTCGTAAGTTTGCTAATTTATTTTTTCTTAATTCATCCATTCAAAATTTGATTCAATTATTGTTACCTCTTTTTTCTAATTCGTCTCTTCTGTTTGTATCAGAGAAAATCAAAATCTGATAGGGTTGGGATCGATTTTTTCTGATTTGTAGATATTTTTGATGATTTGAAGCTTTTATACTTTTTTCCCATCAACGAGTAATCTGTTAATCTTAAATAATAAAAAATCTTAATTTTTTCATGTTTTATCTTCCATAAAAAAAGTGTTTTTTTTTCTTCTGACGTTGTTTTTTCTCCATCTTTTAACCTTCGGATCCATTAAATTTTGTATTCGGTACATATCTAACGAGTCCTAGAGTATATATATACATTCATTACAGTCGCAAGTTATATGAAATTCTTTCATTTTTATTTATAGTAGTACAGGCTAGAAATGAAGACTATCCATATTGTTCGTGGAGTTTAGTTGTATTCTCGTTTGCATATAAACAGAATTACGTTGAAGAGTCTGACCTTTTCTCATTCTTTTTTCTCAGGACCGAGTAATTCTTTTGTTCGTTCATGGGAAACAGACTTTTACACCAAGGAATGTGGACTTTCGGTAAGTAGCTTAAAATGGGGAAAAACTGCAATGTCCATATACGAAAACGTAGCAAAATGGGACGATTCAGGAGCACTAGAAGCATTACAAAGTGCAAAAGCTCGCTACTGGGCTAAAATCAACAATCTTCCTTTTAATGATCCTTTGCCTGATCCAGAAATGTATATTGAGGAGGTTGATTACGATACATACATTGATCCGGAATTACTTGCTGATTTGGAAAAAAAACCACCTCCTCCACCTCCTGAAACCGAAAAGGCTGAAACCGTTGAAATTCCTATCGTCCCTACTGGATGGGGTGATGATCTTGATGACCCTCCTAAAACCACAAGTTATAATAATGAAAACACCAGTGGCAATAACTATGGTTCGTGGAAGCGATATTGGAATAATTGGCAAAGAAGAACCAATGCTTGTCTTAAGAATGGTCAGTTTTCAAGAAACTCGAAGAATCTGCATCAAAGAAGTAGTTTTCAAACTACCAAATTTAATGGAAGTAAGATGCATGGAGGTGGAGTTTGGAGGCCAAAGGACACTTGTGGAAATGCTATATGATCATGAAACTGCATTATATATAAAATGTTATATGTTGATCTAGGGTAACCTATTTCAGTAGATGTATTGTTTAGTCAGTTCTTTTTTGTTCTTTTTTTTTCTCAGCCAGTGATAGCTAGAAAAGTTGAAATCAGTTTTTATAATGCTTCTGCAAAAGCTTATACGATGCTTATCTTGTAAATAGAGTTTGCCCGAACTTTGCATGGCTTATCTTTGATGACACAATCATGCAGTTTTGCCGTACAATACCTTTATTCTGCCATTCTAAATTTCATTGCTCATTTTAATTGAATGCGCTGTACTTAGATTAGATTGGCTTATTCGGTCTAGTTGTATTTCTTACCATATACTTTACCTAATATGCATCATCAAAAAAAGTACATATTAATTACATATATTAACATTACACCAGATTAGGGCACATTTATTAGTGTTAAATAGAACACCTACATGTGCAACCAATCCTCGTTTCTGCTACTCCAACATTTCAGGCAAGCTTCCCTTCACGAGCAAATCGAAAATAAAAAAAATTCTAGATCCGAAGCCAAACGAGCTTAATTAACTATTGAGGTAGAAGAATCCAACAGCGGAACGAAAGCTGCAAAGTTTACTTCTCCAACGGACTACTTCAAGGCTGTTATGCTTCAGGGAGAGCTACTTCCTACGGAATTTCGGTCGATGATGATGCCAAACTCCACAAAGATAAGTTCTTTGTTTTTAATGTCTAAAGCTTTAGTTTCTGGATGTGAGATTAGATCTTTGCAGTCTTGTACAATTAGGATGGTTCCGACCTCAGTAGGCAAATGGACCCCTTAAAAAATTATTCTAGCGTTCCTTTCCCACCAAACATGCCAAATTAGGGATGTGATAGCAACGTGAATTAGGTTATTATATGCTAGAAGCCCTTGGTTCATGCTAGAGATTTTGTTCAAAAATTTGGATAATGTTATCTGAATTAGTACGTGTGGGGGGTGTAAGTACTCAAAAAAAAAAACAGAGAGAGAGAGAGAGAGAGAAAGAAAGAAAGAAGAAAAAAAGAGGCGGTTCTTATTTTCTTGTTGCATTGAACATAAGCTGCAAGTCTAATCAACGTTGGTATTTCATTTGCATACTTTGTCTTTAGTGTTAATCTTATTCAATCTTGCTAAAAGTACACAAATTGACATCTTTGAGGCGCATTCGTTATTCCATATCCCTTTACACCGATTTAATTCTTGACATTTGCATCTCACCTGATTCCAAACGGAGACAAAGTCAAATTGACCATTGGACAAAAATCTTTATTAGCTACTATGCCTCATGCATCGTGTTCAATCTTCGTACTACGGCTCTTATTTCATACCTATCTAATTCCATAAATTTAGTCTACTCAAACGAGCGTTCATGAGTTTATAGAAAAAACAATAATAAAAACATAGATCAGACATAAAGTCCGATCTGAAGAATACTAAACCCAAAACAATTATATAGTGAGACCAAACCATACTGCACAGGTTGGGTTTCCCGTCACCATTCAACATTAACAGTCATTCAAAGTACTGATGCAATTGGTTCTTATTATGTATATTTCTTACGCTTCCTTAAGCGATCCCCATTTACTTCTACACCCAAGCGCAATGCCTATTAAATTCTCAATTTAGTTCATCCTTTCAATTCATTACATTACTATGCTACTATGCTTCCTGAACAATTTCCACCTGGTTCACTCCTTAGATTATTATTTAATTTACTAAAATACTGCCTCTAGTGCATCTTTTTATTTATTCTTTAACTAATTAGTACCGCGCCCCATGCAAGTCTTACTTTTCTCCTTTAGCTATATAATATTGCGCCCCGCGCAGGACTTACTTATTTTTCTTTAACCGTTGATTACCGTATCCCACGTAGGTCTTCTTACTTAATGTTGTGCCCTGCATATTGTTGAATATGCGCTTATATGTTTTTGTTTGATGATAATAAACATATATATTCATTTAAATGTATTTGGTAATGTACTATTTTGTTTTTCATAGATTAAATAAATATTTGTTGAATAAAATAAATTATACAGAATTTGAATTCAAACAGAACAAGTTACACAGATTTTGAATTCAAACAGAAATTTTATTCAAACACATATTTATTACAATCTTGAATAGTACAAATTCATGCTCTCACTGTACATATACATTTCTGATTACATCACGATTACATCACAAATATTTTTACATTGATAACCTCACTACATATCACTCATACTCGTATTTTGTCTTAAACTGCATTCCAGTTTGAATCCAGCATCTGAGAAATCTGCAAAAATATTCACTAACGCAGTAAAATTGAAAAAGAAATATTTTTGCAATGTAAAATGAAATACGATTTTTGAAAATATCGTTTGCCTCAGTTATTTGGGTTGTTCGTCATCATTCACACTTGAATTCATCACAAAGTCGTGCACATAGATATTACAGGGACAGGTAATCATGAGTGGCTGCAATACACACGTGTACATTTATACACGTGTGCACTGCCTCGCCAACTCATGTGCACAGTCAACTAATACATACAACATGTGCAGAGGACAAGTGTACAAGTGACTCAAGCAAATACACATGGAACAGTGAAAGCAAGCTATTGCACAAGATATAGAGCCACAACAAGTCCAGCAACAAGTCCAGTTGCAACATGGTGAACAAGACACAGTGCTGAGCACATGCAAACTGCAATGCAAATTCAAGGCCAATGCAGGTAACGGCTTGGTACAATGCAAATACATGGAACAATACCAAAGTATGGAGTGTGCAAGTGCAAATGACCAGAGCTCAGCATACATGAAGTAATGCAATGCCCAAAGACCAAGTCGAAGTCGAATTGTTGTCAACAGTTCTAAGTATCCAACAACAATATGAATGCTATGTTCAATCATGATACAGACCAGAAACACAAGTACAGGGAACAACCAGGTGAAGATGCAAGAACAAAGAGTGTACACAGCTCATGTATGCATCAGTAACCAACACATGAAGATCAACAACAAACCCAAATGCACATGTCAACATCAAGTCTCAAGTGATACAAATATCAAGAATCAGTGCAACAGAAAGTGGTGTAAATACAACTCGAAGTAATGCTCAGGTTCAATCTCTAAATACACAGCAGTTCATACAAAGAAGCCATGGTCAATGCAAAGCAAAAGTGAAGATACAGTGAAATTCTACAAGTCAAGGCCAAGCATGATGCAGTGGTGATGCAATACATACAACAAAAGAAGCAGTGCCAAGAATACATGTACTCAAGGCAAAATGCACAAGTGAAAACCAAAATGACACAGCAGTTTTTTTTTAACAAGAAAAACAGTGACATACTGCAACAACCAAAGCCTTGACTACAAGAACATCACAAGTAAATCGATACAGCACTGACTCAAATGCTCAACTACAAGACATAGCAACTGCACAGACCAATGAACAAGACACAACAAATTTCAACAGTGCAGTGAAATGCAGTGGTATGCAGCAGAGAAAATGTAAAAAGCAATGGTGATGATCGAAGCTAATACAGAGTAGTGGATTCACATACCCAAAATCAACAGTCGAAAATATACGAAATTGACAAAGTCAAATATCTCAAATCACGAAATCAATTCAAAGCCGTGTGAATCAAGTTACTAGAAATACGAAATTGACAAAGTCAGATTAATCCTCAGCATCAAAGCGTAATCGAACGGCAAAACAAGAATTTTTGCAGTAATCAGTCGAACGCGAAAATAGGAAATCAAATCCTATTAAAACCCTAATCATCATCGGCATTTAAAATTCGATCGAGTTCAAGTATCAACTTAGAAAAGCAAAAGGAGACAGTGCATACCGAATTCACAAGCATCAAACTCGATCGAGCAACTGCAAACAAGCAAAGGTCAACCATCAGAGAAGCAGCAAGCTAGGGCAACCAATCACAGATCAATTGAAGAAACCGAAGCCCTAATTGCAACAAAGAGCCGAAGCCCTAACTGGATCAAAAGGGAACGAAGCCCTAATCAGAACGAAGCCGCCATTATTTCTCACGAACGAAGACAAAAAGAGGATCGGGTGAAATAAGGAAGTGGGCCGGTCTTAAAAAACAAAAGGGGGTTTTGTTTAATTATAGACTTATATTAATATTGTTAATTAGTTTAGGGCTATTTTATATTGTTCTTAATTATTGTTTTCATTCTACGAATCAAAGAGTTTAGGTAAATCACCACCTAGGTTTTAGGTTGTGTCTGATTGTCTATTTAGAGTTAGTTCAGTAAGCAGGGGTTGCGAGTTTGCAAAAATCTATAGGCGGTAGCAGGGTTTGCAAGTCTGTTAGAGTGTTTGTAAGCGTGATACTGTTTAATTCTAATAGTAATCTGGGAATGCAGCAGTAGGCAGGGGTTGCCGAAGCTGGGTAAATCTTGTGTGTGATTTACTTTTCAGTATATTTATTTCTGCAGTTTATTTTTGTGTTTAAATCAAGAAAATTTGCTATAACCCTATTCACCCCCCCCCTCTAGGGTTAATTTAGATCCTACACATATGTCGTATTCATTTCTCTTTAACATTTTAATACTGCGTCGCGTACAATTCTTACTCATTTTCTTTAATAATTTAATACTATGCCAAATGCAGTTGAATGTCTTACCTTCCCTAGGTGTGCATTCGTGAATGCCTCTCCTCGCATTCCCAAGGCGTGCGCTCACTTTAAACATTTGTTTAACTTGTGAGACTGGCTCACAGTCATTGGAAGTTGAATGTCTGTCCTCACCCTCGCAAGATGTGCATTCCAATGAGCATCCACACCGGGAATCGGTAGCCGTTCCAACCTTATTTCTAGTGCCGGATCCCTTTTAGTTCAAACTTGGCCTCTCCATGAGTCCCATTTACTTATCTTTTACTGAGTTTCATTCACTACTTCCCTTTGCATAATACAACCCTGCAGCAACATTGAGTGCTTCCCACTTTTCTTACTAAGTGCACTCTTCCCAGTTATGGCATAACACGACCCCTTCATACCGTGTGTAGTATTTACATAAAAATATAAAGACGCCACCCCAATGTCGTTTTCAAACAAACCCTGACTTCTCTGACAACGTCTCAACGTGTTGTTATTTCATCCATCCTTATTTTACTTTCTGTTATTTGCAATGTCCTTATTTTTCTTTTTAGCAATTGATTTGGATCGAGTTTCCCTTTTTCCAACACTGCTTAAAATATTTTTCCACCTAAATTTATTTTCATGAGCCCCTACAGTTCTCCACTTGTCCCAGTATAGTATCTTTCCATTTCAGTTTAGTTTTCCTTATAGAAAATACTAATAAATTCCCATAAAATTTGTGAACACTTGTTCAAACGCAATTAATCTTTATTTGGACTTTTAAGGGCATTTTCACTATTTATTTTCTAGTTGATAAATGTTACTATTGATTTGGAATTAACCTGTTTCAATGGATGTATTGTTGAAACCAGTTCGTGTAATGCTTCTGCATATGCTTATCGTGCTTATCTTGAAATTAGAGGTTGTCTAGACTTTGCATGATTTATTTTTGATTACACACTCTTTGCTTTCCGGCCTTCCACGTTCATGTCTCACACAACATGCGTTAAGTTGGTATGCTTGCAAAGATGGGTGCAGAAAAAAAAACATTGACATATCTATTCCGTGATTACTTTTAGGAATTGGTTTATTCCTCTTCTTTTTTTTTGTTTTTTTTCTCATGAATCTTCAATTTTAACCTATAATTAAGGTCAGCTTCCACTTTTGGCTTTGGTATTTACTTTTCTGAAAAATGGTATCTCGAATAAGTTATTGGAAGCAGCATTCTTTTATCGTTGCTATCTCTGATCTACTTAAATTATATTGACTTATATAGCCTAGTTGTATTTCTTACCATATAATTAGAAACAAAATAAAATGTAAAACTTGATACAACATCTATTGGCAGTTGGATCCCGTTATATTTACGTATGATACTAAAATTAGAGATCTAATGTTGACACGATTCTACAATCAATTTTGTCAACTATTTTGTGTTCAAATATACTTTCCTTATACATATACACATATGTACATACACATATCCCCATCCTTATAAATTCCGCTCTCATCCTTATAAATTCCTTATATAAAAACTAATCTTGTTTGAAATGAAATTATGGTGTGTGTGTGTGTCTGTGTAAAGGAAAGGATCAAATACCCCCTCTATTCAACCCCCAAAACATAGCCTCTTAATTTCAGCCACTCATTCCAATTTAAATAATAATATTTTCTTTCATCATACCATACAATTATTTAATTCGAAACAAATGACTGGAATTAAGGGGTACATTGGGGGCTGAATAGAGGGGCTGCTGATCATTCCCATACATACATACATACACATATAGAAGCGCTCCATGTCACCCATGTTTGGGAGCACCCCAATTCCAACCATAATTTTCTATTTAAATAACTAGGTAAGCAGAGAGAGAATTAGTGGGAAGAGAGAGAAACAAAATCATGGGGTGGATATCAAGGGGCTGTAGAGGTGTTGCACTATTTGGGGTGCAGTTAAACACTATATATGTATATCTATGTATATATACCAGTAATGTTATCGAGTATGTAGATACATAGGAATCACTATTATAAACTGTTTGATCGATGGATCTTACAAATAAAAAATTATCCTTAAAGTTTATTGAAAAGGGTGTTTTTTTTAGGAAATGAATATCGATATACCAGCTAGACCAGTGTACATAATTCTCTATGTAAGATGAGTATGACTCGCTCACGACCACTGGGGAAATAAAGGGCTACATACTTGTTGGTTTTAAGGTACAACTGTAGAATGATTCGACAAGAGTTTTGTAACAACCTTGGTTTTATTTAACTATTTGGTTAAGTTTAATTACGGATAATTAATTTTTTATTGTAATTTATGAAATTTGAATGTGAAATTAAATCTAGTTTTTTGAATAATTGATTAAATTTAATTATTGTTGTGAATATAAATTAATACTGAGATTTATTGTTGTAAAATGAAAATTTGTAATTGATAGTTTATTTTGTTAAAATAATGAGAATAACTTTTTTTAAGTTATATTTAATCCTTAAAATATTTTAATATGGATTTAAAATGATAGTTACTAACGTATTAGTAATTGACAAATTTTGTGTAATCAAATTGGTAACTTATGAAACTTATTTAGTGTAAAATTAGTGTTTTATTAAGTGATTAAACCAAAATGAAATTAATAACACTTAGGAATTAGCAACACCTTGCTTATGGGTTCATAACCATACCCACTTGGCCCATTTAGAATCAGTAACCATGATACATTTGAGAAATAGATTTTATATGTACATTTTCTTACTCACTCAAACTCTGTTCTAAAATCAGAAAGCTTCTTCCTCCAATTGTAGAAAAACCCTAACTCTTAAATCCTCAAGTCAAAGGGCTTTTGGAAATTAATTTTACAAATTAAAGCAAGTTAAACTCTCCATCATCTAGAGAGTCTATTTCAATTGCTAGTTTAAGATTTAGTCAGACTAAGTAATCTTATTTTGTAAATTTCTGAGATTAAAATAGGTCTAGTTGATGGAAGAGGCTAGCATAAGAAAATCCATGTTTTAATCATCAAATTCAAGTCAATAAAGGTGAGTTAATTACTCACATACCTATTTTTAAATCTTTGTTTGCTGCACATAATGCTTGAATGATTTTTGATTGAATAATTTTCAATTTGGTTGAAAACTTGTGTGATTGTTGTATTATTGTTTGCTAGAAATTTAGTGTAAAAACCGCTGCAGTAAAACAGCGATAACATGCACTAAAATAATCCAAATTGACTCAATCTTTTTGTTGTAGAAAGTTATTTCAATTAGCTACAAGTTCCCTTTTAAACATATTTTGAAATTTTTTTGGTTAAAGGGTCGAAATTTAGTTTGAAACTAATATTATAGCACAACTATATAAACAAATTCCGGGCTAATGCTTGAGAGTAAAATGGACATAACTTTTGATTGATGAATCCAATTGTGTTGAATCTTTTTGCAGTAGGAAGATAATTTCCTAAGAACTTTTGTTTTAATTACTTTCTCATATTTTGAAGATTTATTGGTCAAAATCGGGTTTTTGACAGAGTAATAGTCTCTACCCTGTCAAATCTTCTGAGCTAAAACATTGTTTGTAAACTAAGCATAACTTTCTCATTTCTTTTCGGATTTTGATAATATTTTATGTTATGGAAAGCTTAGACGTTGTGCTAAAACTTTCATATTGTATGTTTTTGAAAATTTTACGATTTAAATGATTGAAATGCACTTTAAAACTGGAATTTGTGAGTTGTAACTGGTAGAGCAGCTGAAATGACCAATGCATTCCCGACCCATTGCTTAAACCTGTGTGCGCGTTGTTGTATTTGTAGTGTTGTGCCCAGATATTGGAGTGACTGTTTTTGTAGTTGGTTATATATAAATATATATTTACAATAATAAATTTATATTGTAAGTTTAAATTGGAATATAGTTAAGAGTTAGAATTCTATGGAGTTAGTTCATGACTAAAATCTTATGATAACCTAATAATTAGTCATAATGAATTCTAATGTGTTTGTAGATTTCGAATCGTTTGATTCAAAGCTTTGGAATTAAATAAAGATATATCTATTTATTTATAGAGATAAATATTTGGTTATAAACACCAATAATTTGGTAAGGAGAGTTTAACAAAGTTATAAATATTAAACTTGTTTTATAAATTGGTGAAACATCCCTAATTTTTGATAACATTATTCAAAAAATTTAGTTAAATAAATTAAATAGAGTAATAATGATAAGGGGATTGAGATTTGAATAAACCATATATAGAGTCATGTCTGTTAATAAAGTAAATAGGCTTTAATTGGGTTATTAGCTAGGGAATATTAGTAAAATAGCTACTTTATTATACACGGGTATGCACTTCTCATTCTTGTCTATTCACGTTTATTTTTCTCAAAATAAAAATAAACGCACAAACCCTAAGGAGTCGGCCATTGTCAAAGAGGAAGATTACATTCTAAAGCTAAAGATCAAAGGTAGGAAGGATTAATCAACAATAAATCTCAAATTCCTTATCATATCTAAAGTGAATAATAATTTCATACCATCTCTATTTTATTCTATGATTTGTATCTTCGAATTTATGATTAAATTCGTTTTTATGATGATACGAATGATGATATGCGTGAACTATATTATATTTGATTTATTTTAATTCATTCACATTTGACTTTGCATGGTTTTTATGTAAAATTGGGAGCATATGATGTTAGAATGCCATGGAAATTTTTTTATGTCAACTATAACATGATTTTGGAAATGGTTTTAATTTTCAAAATTTTTCAGGCTATAGAAAATTTATTAAAAATTTCTAAAGGAAATTATGATATCATTGGGTTTAAAATTCATTTCGAATATTTCAAGAAGAAATTATGTCTGAAATTTTAATATGTTTGATTACATGATAAAATTGAATTTATGTGACTTTTAGGGAATTTTTCAAATTGATTTACTAGGGGAAATAAATAATTTCAAGAGAAAAACTTATTTGCAAATATTGGTTCTGCAAATGGAAGGGCTTGACCGTTTAAATTTATTTAGATTTATATTTGATAATTGCGGCAGTTTAATGGTGAAGCGTTTGAAAAGTTTTAAAGTAACCAATCAAGGAATTACAACTAGTAGGTTAGCAATAAAGTAATGATCATATTTAGCTATAAATCAGCGTTTTCAAAGAAAAGGAAATTTCACCTATTTTAAAAGTACACTTCGACTCCTTTACCTCCGCTCCATCTCAGTCGAAACCATCTCAGTCGAAACCTACATAGTCGAAACCCACGTAGTTGAAACTAATGCACATGGTATCAAGGGTATTGATACGAAGTGAATTGGAGAGTAGCGGAAGGTAGGGTGTCGAAAGTAATGCTTTCGTTAGGGTCAAAACCATACTCTATTTTGAAAAGCTAAGTTCTTGCTTCGTTTTACTCAAAGTTTTCGACACAGTCGAAACATATGCTTTCGGAAATGTTTATCCAAATAGCTTTTGGGGAAGTTTGCTTTATTATGTTAAAGTAGTAGTCTTCGAAGGGGTACCTTTTTCTTTAAATAAGAGCTTTCGAAAGGATTGGTTCCAACCTAGTCGAAACCGATCCGTTATTTTCTTTCTGATTGTATTGAAGCCATCAATGCCTTCGATAGGTTATCTCTGTTTTAACCTAAGTTAAGCCACTTTCTAAATGCATTCAAAAGGGGTTGAGGGTTTCAAAGACAATAGAGTTGAAAGGGATTGATGGTGGCGGAACCATCTAGTCGAAAGCAACAACCTTTTTAAATTAAAACATCGAAGGATAGAGTCGAAAGGGGTTTTGACTCTATCCTTCGATGTTTTAATTTAAAAAGGTTGTTTCTTTTGACTAGATGGTTCCGCCACCATCATTGTTTTCCCCCAAATTTTTTTTTAATTGGTTTCGAAAGAGATACTTTCATATATAACTATTTTGACTTGAAGGATGTTTTTAAAGAGTAAACCCAATGCTTTCGAAATGGTACTTTTATTTGATCGAAGCTATGTTTTTAATAACGTTTTGATACCATCAAAAGGTACAACTGGTTTCGAAATTGAATATTTAACAAGGGCTTCGAAAGGTATGTTTATTATGTTTTGAAAAGAAGTTTATGCTTTTGACGGAATTCATCTAGAGGTTTCGAAAGAGATATTTTAAGATTTCAAGATATAAACTCAATCACAAATTAAAGGAATAACCTTGACATAAGTAAACAAAGGGTTTTGAAATAAAGAAGCTTTCATTAATTATAAAGGTTAAAGACTGGATGATGATCCTCTATATGAAGGCCTAAATGCATAATTTTACGCACTTCAAAAATAGCTTAAAGAAGAACTAAACAAATAATCAGTGGAGCTGAAGCAAAAGGCCAAGAAGAAATGGTTACAACAAGGAGATGAATGCAATATTTTTTTCTATACTAAAATGTCCTTAAGATAACATCATAATAATCTGCATAACTATCTAAATGAGCAGGGTAATGCCTCTAGACACATCAAGGACATTGAAGACCAAGCCATTGCATATTTCACAAACCTATACAATGGAGAAAATCATAAGCAGTTACCTCTCATCAACTGTAGAAGGAAAGTCTCCATCGAGGGTGCTAGCATGTTGACAGCTCAGATTCTGGAAGGGGAATTGAGGAATGTCGTCCCCTCTATCCATAGCGACTCCTCCCCAGGCCCTGATGGAATAGGGGCAGCCTTCTTCAAAATTAACGGGATATACCTGAAAGATTACATGCTAAAAGCTTATAATGAAGCACTAGAAACTGGTGGGTTCATACAAGAAATTAACCACACTTTCATCTCCCTCATCCCAAAAACAAAGAAACCAGATAGAATTGAAGACTACAGACCAATATCCTGTTGTAGTGTCATCTACAAATTCTCAGTAAAATTATTTGTGTGAGACTAAATAAAGTCCTTCCTGATTTAATCTCACAACGTCAAAGTGCATTTATTAAAGGCAGGCTTATATCAGAAAATTCATTGATGGCACATGAATTAGTTAGGAAATTTAATAAATTGTGCATTAAAGTGGATCTACAAAAAGTCTACGATAAGGTGAATAGAGGATTCATAATCCAAATGCTTGACTCTATGGGGGTTCCAATGAAGCTATTAAAACTGATTAAATATTCTCTAGACACCCCAACTTATTAATCATGATAAATGGAATACCTAAAGGGTATATTCAGAGCAATCGTGGAATTAGACAATGTGACCCTCTTTCCCCATATTTATTTGGTGTAGCTATGGAATGGTTCACCCTGCAAATGGAATTGGCATGCTTTCATGAATACATTCATCCTATTTACAATAACCTCCCAAGAATTACACACTTAATATATGTAGATGATTTGCTAGTGATGATAAAAGGCAGTTTGTAGGAAATTGACAAAGTCAAGGCTATATTTACAGAATTAGAGATATTTGATGGGCATAAACTTAATGAATCAAAATTAAGTGCTACTTTAATAAATACTGCTTAAACAAACAGGCTATGCTAGAGAGAATAGGATTCTCGAAGCGACACCTTCCAGTCAAATACTTAGGGGTTCCACTTTCAAATAACACTATCATAAACGTTGAGTGTGGAAAGCTAATAGATAACATTAGAGATAAACTACAAGGTTGGAGATAAAAGCTTCTATCTTTTGCAGGTAGAGTAGAATTGGTTCATACAGTTATCACATATAAAGTCGGATTTTGGCTACAATCTTTCCAAATTCCAGACTGCTCTATTGCAAAAATTAATTCAGTCTGTGTAGATTTTATATGGAAAGGGGGATGCACAATGTTAAGTACACAGATTTATGCAGGAAAAAATAGGAAGGAGGTGTTGGGTTGAAGAATCTCTTTGAACTTAAAAAAGTATATGGCCTGAAATTAGCTTTGAATGTTCTAACATCAAATAATTTAAGGGCTACATAGATGAGGTCGAGGTACCTTAAGATAATTTTTGGACTATTAATATTGACAACAATGCTTCTATCACTTGGAAGAATATACTAAAAACCAGGGATGAACTATAGTCTTATATAGAGAGAAAATTTGTAAATGGTAGAAACATTGATTTATGGAGAGATCCCTGGTTAAATTCAAAAAGCTTTGTTGACAGGCTAGGTTGGGATTCTTTTTCGATATACGGAGCTCCAAACTGTAAGGTAGATGATATTATAGACAATGGGGAATGGCACTATAACAACAACTTGCTAATCCTACACTATTAAGAGGAGATTCGAGGTAAAAACATTCATACAGACAAATTGGAGGACACCTGGACATGGAAGAAAACTCTAATAGTCAGTTTAGGTTTCGAGAAATATGGAAGGAGTAAAGAAACAAACATCCATCGGTTAACTGGCCTATCATAGTCTGGAGCAGATCAAATAGTCCCAAAATGGCGCATGCTCTATAGAAGGCAATTCTTGAAAAAATACCTACTAAGGATAGATTACATAAATGGGGAGTTCTGGACAAAATAACTTGTTATTTTTTTCATACAGCAGATGAAACACATGAGCATCTATTCTTTGATTGTGGATATAGCAAAAGAGTGTGGAGCATTCAAAAACTAAGTTGTCTACTTAGTAACAATGTTCGAAACTTAGCAGAAGAGGTAGAATACCTTAACGGAGGGGGTAATCTCACGAAGTTGATGAAGGAGACTGGCAAAATTGGCCTCACAACCTCCCTGTGTTACGTCTGGAAGGAGAGAAACTGTCGAGCTTTTGAAAATAGACAACAAGATGTATTAACTCTTACGAAACAAATAAACAGAGATATTAGCCTAATAATCAGGCGGTTATCGAAGTAAATTCTCATCAATGTAACGACACAAGAAGAACAATTAATGGAGATGTTGAAGATGAAGGCGTTGAACGAACGAGTTCAATCAAAGAATTGGGAGCCGCCATAGCTGAACCCTAAAAATGGAAGGTTTTAGTTTGCGGGAGATAGTTTTTGTTTGCTATCTTTCTGTCGCTTGGCTTTCATTTGTAACATCTATAACGAGATTGTATTTGCTGCTTTGGGTCGTAAAGCCCAACTCTTATTAATACATTAACCCATTTTCAAAAAAAAGATAATAAACCATAGGTGATGGTATTGTTTGTTGTTATGAATACTTCTTCATGATACTTATTCGCATTGTTAGTTAGGGCTGTCAATGGTCGGGTCGGGTCGGGTTTGGGTCGGGTCAAGTCGGGTTCGGGTTGATTTTAAATGGGTCGGGTCAACCCGTTTATTAAACGGGTCGAAAAAGCTCAACCCGAACCCGACCCGTTTATAAACGGGTTGACCCGACCCAACCCGTGTAACCCGATTATAAACGGGTCAAATCGGGTCGGGTCGTAAATGGGTCAGGTCAACCCGTATAAGGTGTAAACGGGTCGGGTCAACCCGTATAAGGTATAATTGGGTCGTAAATGGGTCGAAACGGGTCGTAAACGGGTCGGGTCAACCCGTTAAAGGTACAAACGGGTCATAAACGGGTCAGAGCGGGTCGTAAACGGGTCAGCTCAACCTATATACTGTATAAACGGGTTGTTAACGGGTCAGTTTCGGGTTAGCGGGTCAACTCGAAACCCACCCGTTTATAAACGGGTCAAATTCGGGTTGACCCGCCAATTAAATGGGTCGGGTTAACCTGCTAATTTCCGTGCAGGTTTCGGGTCGTGTAGGAAATTAACAGCCCTATTGTTAGTAACCTATAACGGTATTTTTCGAGAAGGGTAGAATAACTAGCTAGATTGATCCAATAGTGAATATAATTTAAAAAATGTTAAAATCTAAATTAAAGATATTGGTAGGGGCCAATAGGTTCATAGTCATCTTATGAAAACTATGATTTGATATTGGCAGAGGCCAATAGGTTTATAGTTAGCCCATGAAAACTATATCCAGAATAAGATATTGATAGTTAGTCAATAGGTTCCTAGTTAGTCCATGAAAACTAGGATAATAAAAAAGATAGCGGAGTTACCAATAGGTCTTAGTTATCCCATGAAAACTATGGAATTTGATAGATAGTCCTTAAATATTAGCAGGTTAATAGTGACCCTAGAAACTATAATTGAGACAGAGAGTCTGAATGGGGATGGATAATCTAGCTTTGGTTTACTTGTTTTGCATATCATCATAATGTTTTTGAAATACTATTTTTGAAATATTATGTTTTAACCATTGTGGATGAAGGAGCATAGTATCTGATTTTATAAATGTTTTAAGATACTAGTGAAGGGAAAACTCATTTCGCTAAGCGGCGTGGTTTCACTAGATATCTAAATGGTTTGAGATGGTAAATTATTAATCATACCATGCATTATTTCTGACTCAAAATTTTTGTTTTCTCCTTAAACTCTTAGGTACTCAATTGATTTTGAGTAGGTTGAGAGTTAAGGTTTCTAGGTATTCTTTTAGATGAATAAAGCTTCCGAGGATGTGTAGGAGGCAAGCTTGTTATTAGAGTTCTTTTACTTCCACTGTGTGTTTGATTGTGAAGGCAAATTTTTTTAGTGCTTTATTATGTACTCTGATTAACCAAGAGGGCATTTTCATATATCGCTCTTGGCATATTTTGTAATAATTATATGTTATCTGAACGTGGTCTACGAACTAGCATTATGTAATCAATTTGGAATATTTTGAAATGGTATGTGCAATTTGTTTGATGTTTAATTTTTTTCCATATTCTTGTGTTTCTATGTATCAATGTATCTAACATCATCATATTTGGTCACCGATGATTAATAATTATGGATGACTGCAGCATCCATAGTCATTAGTTTTGGGCCTCCAAGTAGGGGTATGTTATAAGTTGGTATCAGAGCATAGATTTATGAAACTTTAGAAGAAATTTAAACCTAAAAGATTTTTCAAACATAATCCAATAAATTAGATAATAAGATCGGGGTTTGGGTTAACGCTATAGTAATGTACATGTATTATATATATATAAGTGTGTATTCTCACTCTCATAGACCGTTCTTTTGTATCTTACTAAGGTTTGTATGCAGATTTACGAGAAAGGAGATATGGAAGCAGAAAAGGAAAGAAGGAATCTCAATGGAGGAAGCACCACAACTAATGGAAATGATCGACCCACTACAAGGAGAAACACGAGTTTCCTGGCTAATGTTAGTAATCAGAATGTTGATGCCAATATGAGTGTTGAAAATCCACTAGTAGATATAGGAGCGATGTATTAGTTCTTCGTTGGTTTGATGTAAGTAGGAGATGCTGCTGGTGGTGCTTGAAATGTAGGAGAAGCTAATCCGGTGGCTCCAGTTGGGAATAATTATGCTTTGCTGAGTGGAGATTACACCAGTTTAGGTGGAATGCCATTCTTGGAAATGAAGAGTGCCATAGAGGTTTAGAATTGGTTGTTGCATTGTGAGCGTATATTGGGTCAAAATGATGGGCAAGAGAGAAGGTTGACCTCTAGACAGTTACAGTGGTCAGCATTACATTGGTAGAAGAGTGTCACTATCAGAGTTTAGGAAGAGCGGTTACTTGGGCTGATTTTAAAACAAGATTCAAGTAGAAGTTTGTATTTGAGTTTGCTAAGCCTGAGCTGATGAGGAAGTATATTGATCTAATTCAGGGAGAGATGTCAGTAGTATGCTACTAAGTTTGAAGAGCTATCTCGATACGGATACGCTACTATAGATACAGACATCAAAAGGAATGAGATGTTCATTCGGGGATTGAGGCCTGAGCTTGCTAGAATGACCATGACACATGTTTGTGATCCTTGTAATATAGTGGTGGAAATGGCCATTCGCCATGAGGAATTACTTGTTGATTTTGCTAAGGAGAAACCAGTGAAAAGTCAAGGTTCTTAAGGGGAAAAGAGGAAGTTCTTTAAAAAGAAGAAAGCCCAGAAGGGATGTACTGCAAAAAAGACAAAGGCTGAGGTAGTTTGCTATAAATATGACAAAAAGGGTCACTTCGCGAATGAGTGCCGGTCAAGAAATGGGGAAAAAGCTAAAATCAAGAAGAATGTGAAGTGCTTCAACTATGGTCAAGTTGGGCATTACAATAATTAGTATCCATGGTCGGTTAGAGAGATCGAAGGAAAATTTTTTGCTATTGGACCAGCTAGGCGTACCGTAGCAGATAGGAAAATACTATGATGGAAGGTATGCTTTTGATTCAAAATATACCAGTTAGGGTACTTTTTGATACCGGTGCATCACATTCATTTATATCTCAGTGTTTATTTAATAAGTTATGCTTAGAACCCACCTATCTTGTTTCTTCCTTAAGGGTTGCGAACCCAATAGGAGGATATGAAACCAAAGGTTGAGACGTGATCAGTTAGAGCTTGACTTATTAAGTCATAAGTTTTCATGTTATTGATTTCGTATATTTTGGAATCATTTTGGGTATGGATTTGTTGGGTATCTATAAGGCTAGAATATTTTGCCAAAATAGAGAAACATCACCGAGACATCCTGATAGCCATAACCGAGTGATATTCTTAGTAGAGAATACTAACCAGAATGCTAGTGCTTAGCTTAAACGATATGGAGATAGGAAATATGTGAAGTCAGGTTTGGGTAGCAAGAGAGTTTGCGGATGTCTTTGAGCCAGTCACAGGACTACCATCGAAATGAGCAGTTGATTTTCATATAGATCTTGTACCTGGAGCTGAACCTGTGAGTAGACCACCTAGCAGGATGACACCAACTAAGATGAAGGAATTGAAGGTGCAACTAGTGGATCTTGAAGGAAAGAATTTTATTAGACCAAAAAGATCATCTTGGGGAGCAGCCACGGTATTTGTGAAGAAACCAGATGGGTCGTTAAGGATGTGTATCGACTGTCGTAAGTTGAACGAAAGGACAATTAAGAATAAGTATCCTTTGTCAAGAATAGATGATCTGTTTGATCGGTTGAGCGGAGCCAGAGTGTTTTCCCAGTTGAACTTAGCGATAGGTTTCCATCAATTAAGAGTGGCGGAGGACAGTATTCCTTTGATAGCATTTCGAAATAGGTATGGTTCATATGAGCGATTAGTGATGCTATTTGGATTAACGAATGCACCTGCTTTCTTTGCAGATTTGATGAACCAAGTTTTCCGAGAGTATTTGGATAGGTTTGTATTGGTGTTTATAGATGACTTTCTAGTATACTATAATGATGAGAGAGAGCATGAAGTTGATCTTAGAGTGGTGCTTGAAATGCTTGGGCAGAATCAGCTAAAGGCGAAATTTACCAAGTGTCATTTTTGGAAGAAAGATGTTAAGTTTCTTGGTCATGTGGTTTCATAGAAAGGCTTGTCAACCAATCCTGATAAGATTGAAGCTGTGAATAATTGGAAGAGACCAGAGACGGTGACTGAGATCAGGAGTTTTATTGGACTTGCTGGCTACTACCAGAGATTCGTTAAGGATTTCCTGTGGATAGCAGCAGCACCCTTCACTAAACTAACCAGAAAGGAGGTGAAGTTTGTTTGGTCCGAAAAATATGAGGAAGCATTCCTTAAGTTAAAGAATCTATTGACCAATGCGTTCATGTTAATAGTTTCGGATGGAAACCAAGGATTGGTGGTGTATACTGATGAATGTGGAACTGGATTAGGAGCGGTATTGATGTAGAATGGTAAAGTTATTGCCTACGCATCCACGCAGCTTAGACCACACAATGTAAGATATCCTATACATGATGGAGTTGGCAACATTGATCTTCGCACTAAAGATATGAAGACATTATCTCTTAGGGGAGAGATTTGGACTTTATACCGATCATAAGTCTTTATGATATTTATTCTCACAAATGGAGTTGAATATGATACAACAGAGATGACTTGAGTTTTTAGCTGCTTATAATTTCAATAGAGAGTATACTCCGAGAAAAGGTAATAAGATAGCCGATTCTCTTAGCAGAAAACATCAGAATGTGGTGTTAGCTATGTTGGTGGCTTGGAAGGACTTAAAAGCTTTGGCCAGTTGTAGTGTGCAGTTAAGATCGAATGCTAGTTCTAGTGAGAGTACCATCAGGTTGTCTTGTTTAGAAATTCAACTAGTATTAATTGAGAGAATTGCTTCTAAGCAGAAGGAGGATCTCGTATTGGATAAGAGGATAAGAAGATTTGAGATCGGAACTGAGATTGATGATCTAAAGGATTTTGGCCATAACCAAAAATGATTGTTGAGAAAGAAGGGACGGTTCTGTGTTTTAAGTGTTCGGGACTTGAGGAAGGAAGTTCTTGGATAATGTCGTCAGTCCAAGTTTAAGATTCATCCTGGAGGAACCAAGATGTATTAGGATATGAAGAAGAGCTTCTATTGGAAAGGCATGAAGAGGGATGCTGACTTATGCGTTAGGCGATGTGCAAACTATCAACAAGTGAAAGCTAAACATCAGAAACCGAGTGGGTTACTTCAGCCTTTAGAGATTCCAGTTTGGAAATGGGATTCTATATCCTTGGATTTTATAGACAGGTTGCCAAGGAAAAATAGGGGTAATGAAAGTATATGGGTCCTAGTGGACAGATTGACTAAGAGTGTCCATTTCATTCCAGTTAAGTCAGTAAGGACGACACCTTTTTTAGCTAAGTTGTTCATGAAGAACATAGTTGGACTGCATGGAGTTCCTTATAGTATCTTCGGTGATAGAGATGGCTTGTTTACTGTTGAATTTTTTAAGATTCTACAGGAAGTGATGGGTAACAAGCTCAATATGAGTACTGCATATCACCCTCAGACAGATGGGCAAACAGAGAGAGTCAATAAGATACTCAAGGATTTATTGAGGGCTTATGTATTGAACTTTGGTGGATCTTGGGAGGATTACCTACATTTGGTTGAGTTTTCCTATAATAATAGTTATCAAACTAGTATGGAAATGGTGCTGTTTGAAGCTTTGTATGGAAGACCATGCAAATCACCAGCATGTTGGTTGGAAATTGGAGACAGATTAGTCATAGATCCAGATTTGATTAGAGAAGCATCAAAAAAGATTGAGTTAATTCGACGAAGGATGAAGGAAGGTCCAGATAGAAGAGTTACGCAGATAAGCGGCGCAAAGACCTAAAATTCGCAGTTGAAGATAGGGTTTTCATTAAGGTATTACTTATGAAGGGTGTGGTGCAATCTGGAAAGACAGGAAAGTTAGCACCAAGATATGTTGGTTCATTCTATATTTTAGAGAGGAGTGGAAAGCTCGCATACATAGTAGAGTTGCCGATCAATATGGCATGTGTCCATGATGTATTTCATGTGTCTTATCTTCATAAGTATGTGCATGATCCAAAGACTACTATTCCTCTGATAAGGTTGGATGACTTTGTGGTAGAGCATAATTTGACTATTATTAGACTACCAATTCCAATTGTAGCTCGAGATGGGAAAAGGTTAAGAAACAAGGTAGTCAAGTTGGCAAAAATTCAGTGGAGCGACAACGAGAAGGACTATACATGGGAGACAAATGATAGAATTAGAGATAATTATCCTGATTTGATTTGAGGGTACGTCTATATTAGATTTATATAGATAATTTCTAGCCAAATAGGCTAGTATGATTGTTATGGTTGTGAGGATTGTTACAGATTGCTATATTTTGTATTAGGTGCTTGCTGAATTTCGAGGAAGAAATTCTTTGAAGGGGCAGCCTGTAACATCCCTAATTTTTGATAACGTTACTCGAGAAATTTAGTTAGATAAATTAAATAGAGTAATAGTGCTAAGAGCATTGAGATTTGAATAAACATATATAGGGCCGTGCTTATTAATAATGTAAATGGGATTTAATTGGGTTATTAGCTAATTAAATTACACATGGGTATATTAGTAAAATAGCCACTTCATTATACACGGCTATACACTTCTCATTCTTGTCTATTCATGTTCATTTTTCTTAAAACAAAATAAACGCACAAACCGTAACGAGCCGGCCATTATCGAAGAGGAAGTGTTTGCGCCAAAAATGGTCACAAACCCTAGAAGTAGTGAAAAGACCAGTGAATGTACACAAATTCATAATATTCCAACATGGATCTCAGATCCAGATTAAGTAGAGAGTAAAAATGAAGAAACAATATAGTAAAAATGGAAGAAAGCAGAAATGAACACAAGGCTTATAGTGGTTCGGCAATTCGGTCTGCATCCACTTTGAATCAATCCTTTCTATTCCCTTTGTACTGTAGTTACAATTACAAGCCTTTAGTATCAATTACAAAAATGGAAGAGCTTCAGCGTCAGAGAAGGAGAAGATCCCCTTTTTCGTTGCCTTATGACCCATATTTATAGGTGTAGATCCGAAAATATCCGCCTCAAAACCTAGAATACCTCTTCTCTTGCGCAAGCGGGCCCACTAGACCGATCCAGAGCGATTTGGGATCGATGTGTGTTTAATTCATATCGATCTGAAAGTGGTCCAATCAAGCTGAGATCGATCATGGAGGTTCTCAAGTGCAACAGGAAGCTCCTCTCAAAATTTCATAGCATTTGGACTTGTAGATTGCAAGTTATGATCGATACAAGTTTGTGTTCACCGGTTGGCTGTTGCATTCGTATCCATGAATTCGTATCCATCCCTTCATATCCATCACAATCGCATCTATAACGTGGCTCGAAAACCCATGGGTGATCCACTTTTGATGTCGAGTTGACTGCTTCCTTATCCAAACACGTTTCCTTCATATTGACTTGAGATGCCTACTTCGCATCGATGATTCAATGTCCATTTCGTATCGATCCAAGCACTCTAGAAATGTATGCTTTCGTATCCTTCGGTTGCCCCTTCCTTCGTATCAGTTCATCCCGGATCGATACGAAATGTGCCAACAAGTTCAGCCTCATTCATCGATCGATACGTAAGTATCGATACGAACCTATATCCATCAAGTCTACATCCATCCAAGTCTCGCTTCTTTCGTCTCCATCTAGCGCCGCAACCTTCATATCGATCCAGTTCCATGTTCTTCGTATCGATCCCATGCTTGGATCGATAAGAAATGCATCGAGACGAAGACTGAACGATCCAAACCAAATGACAAGCACACGCGTTAGTCCAAACCCCGCATCCATCCTAACAACAATCTGCATCCATGCCGTTCGATACGAAATCATCGAATACATCCCTGATCGATATGAAAATACTGATCCGAAGTAGATAGCCGAGCTTGCGTCGATTGATGCGAACCACGCCGATGCGAACCACATCGATACGAAGGTATCGATGCGAACCATTCCTCACCAGTATTAATCCATTTATATCTTGAGCATACGAACTCCGATTGACTTGAAATTTGAGATGTAGCCTCAGCTAACCTTGCTCATCATTCCCAATCGATCTTGTCTTGATTGGAGCTCGTCAAATTTTGATAATATCGATCACGACCTTTTTTCCAATCGATTTCCAATCCTGATATCCATCCTTTCTAGCCAATTTGTTGATATCCCGGCCTTGACCAAAAAGTGGGGTAACATTTACCCTCTAAAACATGCCTTGTGGTAAGAAGGTGTGCTTTGGAAAGCTATGATTCCGGCATTCGAAGTCCATATTCCATCCTTTTCCATACCACCCAATTCATAATCCAATCCATTACTATGCCATCCTATTTAAATGCCATAGCCATAGCCAAGTTCGCGACTGCGCCAAGTCGATTCCAATTCGAAGGCATGTAGCCACAACCTTAGCCAATTATGTAGCTATCCGAATCTGTTGACCGAGCTTTAATCTATCTATATACAATGACCAAAAGCCAAATCCATAACCTTTCTGGGTTAATATCCAAATCCGGGACCGCACCGGGCCATTTGCCAAATTCAGGACTGCTCTGGGTCCATTTATCCCAAGCTGAAATCTGAATCCATGACCTCTCTGGGTTTAAATCCGTAGACCTCGCCGGGTCATGTTATCCTGTTGACCACGACTCTTCGGTCAAGGGCTTTAATGTTCTCCGGCCTCGGTTCTCCGGCCAAGGACCTTTATGTTCTCCGGCCTCGGCTCTCCGGCCAAGGACTTTTATTTTCTCCGGCCTTGGCTCTCCGGCCAAGGACTTTTATATTCTTCGGCCTCGACTCTCCGGCTTAGGATTTTCATATTCTCCAATGAAGGACTTTTATATTCTCCAGCCTCGGCTCTCCGACCAAGGACTTTTATACTGCGCTCGAGTCCATTTTATCGCTCTTCGACGAAGGGACTCATAACTTACGATTACTGCCCCGTCTCTCCAGTCGAGACCGTAACTACGAAACCTGTATTATTATTACATTGACCCAAATCCAGTCCGAAATCCAGATTAAATTAGAAAACCAGAAACCCATGTCAAAAATCCAAATCAATGTCCAAACCAAAAGACAAATGTCCAAGCCAAAATCCAGACCTGCAAACAGACAAAACCAGGTGTTCAAGCCAAACTCGAAAACCAAATCGGAAAAAGCAAAAAAGCGGGGGTCCAAATTAAAGAGAAAAGGCAGATTTCACAAACTAGGGTATCGTGGTTTGTCATCGTCACAGAGCAAGCCTAGGGCTATCTTTATCCTCGTACATGAGTAAGTAAATTAGCCGACTGTCCAGAGTTTGCTACTTATTTTCATGCCATCTCGATTAGCCGATGACCAATCCCCCCTCATTTCTGGGTCCCGCGCCATCATCGTTTGAGGTAGACGGTGGCTGCTTTTGCTCCACGGTTGCATTCCGAGTTCTGACATATTGCCGTAGCCGACCTTCCTTACATGCCACTCGATGATATCCTTTAGATGCCTACGGCTGTTGGTATCTTGCCTGTCCAGGTCGTGGAAGATACAATGCTCTCTGGATGCCCTCTCGCGTTTCAAGGGTTCCCTCCTTGCCGACCTCCGATAAGGAAGGTGATCCCGAGTCTTTATGGATATCCATTCTAATGGCTCGTTAAATCCTTTGTAAGTAGAGAATTTTGGCTCTTTCCACCGCTTCCTTGTTCTTCCAGATTCGTCATCCGACTTTCTTTTTCCTTTATCCTTATCTTTACCCAAGCTTTCCTTGGATGGTCCTCTATCCTTAACCACATTCACTTCCTTTGGCTTCAGATCCAAAATCGCATCCTCCTATCGAAGAAACCTTTCGGCCTTGTGAAAGAATTCCCCGAGATCCATTGGTGGGTCCCATATCAATGATATTTTGAACTCTGAGTTGTCCCTAAATCCTGATACTGCCGCCATTAAGACCATCGATGGATCCAGCCGATCTGCGTTGAGCCTAGTTAAGAAAGTTCTGAGCGATTCTCTTGTCCTCTGCTTCACCGACGTTAGTTTCATCACATTCTTCGGTCTTTTGATATGAACCCGAAACTGCTTCAAAAATCTATCCACCAATTCTATCCATGTCCAGATAGATCCATCTTCTGACTGCCTTAACCACATAGCAACTATATCCGTCAAGTACAGAGGGAAACACAGGGCCATAACTTCCTCCAATGCCCCGGGACTTCCATGTGTCTCGTATACCTCATCAGATGATCGGTAGGATCAGCACTACCGTTGTATACCTCAGAGTAGGTAGCCTGAACTCTGGTGGATTCCGAGCCATTTTGATGTCATGGGTAAATGGACTCCGGTTTACTCCTTCCAGATCTTTGTTTGCTAAACTTCCACGCATAGTTCGCCTGATAATCTTAGGTAATCTAGAGTTGTCTACCAAGGGTTGCCTCTTGAGTCTCCGAGGGAATTCTAGTACATACTCTTCATCGCGTAATCGTGCTTCTGCAGCGTCTTGTTGTGTGTTGTCACCTAGAATTCCTCCATGAATCGGTCCGTCGTTGCCAGGTGGTGTGCCCCCGAGCCTGGATCCATCCAGATTAACAGTTGTGTGCTGATTAGGGGCTATATCCTGTTGAGCCGCTCTATCCGACTGCCTGTTGGGTCCTTCCATTCCAGCTCCGGGGATCTAAACTCCAAGTAGCTCCAACTGTTCCTGCCTGTCCCAACTGTTTGAGAAGGTTTTGCATCATCTCCTCTTGCCCTTTTAACAATTCTTCTTGCATAGCTTCCATCATTATCATCTCCATTTCATCTCTGGTGATGAAAGCTGAGGTCTGATTTGCTTCTGAGGGAGCTTACTGACTCCCTTCATGCTGACTCTTTTCCACTCTTTGTCTCCTTGCTGATTGCTTTGTCATGGTTCCTTTTAGATCTGATCCTTTAGCCTTCCAAATCTGAACTCCAAATCCGTTATAGCGGGTGCAAGTCGTTCTCAATGAAAGCACCAAAGTATTTACGCCAAAAATGGTCACAAACCCCCTAAAGTAGTGAAAGCGCCAATGAATGTACATAGATTCACAATATTCCAAAATAGATCTCAGATCCAGATTAAGTAGAGAATAAAAATGAAGAAACAGTATAGTTAAAATGGAAGAAAGCAGGAAAGAATACAATGTTTATAATGGTTCAGCAATCCGGCCTACGTCCATTTTGAATCAATCCTTTTTATTCCCTTTGTACTGTAGTTACAATTACAAGCCTTTAGTATCAATTGCAAAAATGGCAGAGCTTTAGTGTTAGAGAAGGAGAAGGTCCCCTTTTTCGTTGCCATATGACTCCTATTTATAGGTGTAGATCCAAAAATATCCACCTCAAAACTTGGAATACCTCTTCTCTTGCACAAGTGGGCCCACCAGACCGATCCAGAGCGATTTGGGATCAATGCATGTTTAATTCATATCGATCCGAAAGTGGTCTAATCGAGCTGAAATCGATAATGGAGGTTCTCAAGTGCATCAGTAAGCTCCTCTCAAAATTTCATAGCATTTGAACTTGTTGATTGCGAGTTATGATCGACGCAAGTTTGTGTTCATTGATTGGCTGTCGCATTCGTATCCATGAATTCGTCTTCATCCCTTTATATCCATCACAATCGCATCGACGTTGTGGCTCGAAAACCCAAGGGAGATCCACTTTTGATGCCTAGTTGACTGCTTCTTCATCCAAACACGTTTCTTTCGTATCGACCTAAGACACCTACTACGCATCGATGATTCAATGTCCATTTCGTATCGATCCAAGTGCTCTAGAAAGATATGCTTTCATATCCATCGGTTGCCCCTTCCTTCATATCAATCCATCCCGGATCGATACAAAATGTGCCAACAAGTTCTGCCTCATTCATCGATCGATACGTTAAGTATCAGTACGAACCTATATCCGTCAAGCCTACATCCATCCAAGTCTCACTTCTTTTGTATCCATCTAGCAACGCAACTTCGTATCGATCCAGTACCATGTTTTTCGTATCGATCCCATGCTTGGATCGATACGAAATGCATCAAGATGAAGATTGACTGATCCAAACCAAATGCCAAGCGCACGCGTTGGTACAAACCCGCATCCAACCCGATAAGAAACCATATCCATGCCGATCGATACAAAATCATCGAATACATCCCTAATCGATATGAAAATATTAATTCAAAGTAGATAGCCGAGCTTTCGATGCGAACCACACCGATGCGAACCATATTGATATGAAGGTATCGATGCGAACCATTCCTCACCAGTATTGATCCATCCATATCTCGAGCATACGAACTTCGATTGACTTGCAATTTGAAATTTAGCCTCACCAAACCTTGTTGACCATTCCTAATCGATCTCGTCTTGATTGGAGCTCGGTCAAATTTTGATAATATCGATCATAGCATTGTTCCAATCGATCTCCGATCTCGATATCCATCCTTTCTAGCCAATTTGTAGATATCTCGGCCTTGACCAAAAGGCGGTGTAACAGGAAGATAACAACCTAATGCTGAAGATCAAAGCTAGGAAGGATTAATCAACAACAAATCTCAAATTCCTTATCATGTCCAAAATGAATATAATTTCATAACATCTCTATTTATTCTATGATTATATGTTTTCAGATTTATAATTATATTCGTTCTTATGATGACACAAATGATGATATGCATGAACTATATTATATTTGATTTATTTTAATTCATTCACATATGAATTTGCTCAGTTTTGATGTAAAACCGAGAGCCTATGATGTTAGAATGCCATGGAAATTTTTTATGTTAAGTAAAATATGGTTTTCAAGATGGGTTTTAATTCTCAAAATTTTTTGAGCAATAGAAATTTTATTATGAATTTTTAAAGGAAAATATGATATAATTGATTTCGAGTATTTTAGGAAGAAAATGGGTCTGAAATTTTAATATATTTGATTACATGATAAAATTGAATTCCTGTGATTTTTAGGGATTTTCCCAATTGATTCACTAAGGGAAATAAATTATTTCAAGAGAATGACTTATCTGCAAATACTGGTTTTGTAAATGGAAGGGATTAAACATTTAAATTTATTTAGATTTATATTTGGTAAATGCGGCTATTTAATGGTGAAGCATTTGGAATGTTTTAAAGTAACCAATCAAAGAATTAGGTTAGATATAAGATAATGGCCATATTTAGCTATATATCAGCACTTCCAAAAAGAAAAGGAAATTCCGCCTATTTCGAAAGTACACTTCAACTGCCTTACATCTGCTCCATCTCAGTTGAAACCATCCAAATCGAAACCAACATAGTCGAAACCAATGCACATGGTGTCAAGGTTATTGGTACAAAGTGAATTGGATAGTAGTGGAAGGTAAGGTGTCGAAAGTAATGCTTTCGTTAGGGTTGAAACCATATTCTGTTTCCAAAAGCTAAGATATTGCTTTGTTTTACATAAAGCTTTCAACACATTCGAAAAATATACTTTCGAAAACGTTTATACAAATAGCTTTTGGGGAAGGTTGCTTTATTATGTTAATGTGTTGGATTTCGAAGGGATACCTTTTTCTTTAAATAAGAGCTTTCGAAAGGATTGGCTCCACTGCAGTCGAAACCCAGCCACTATTTTCTTTTCAAGTGTATTGAAGTCATCAATGCCTTCAAAAGGTTATCTCTATTTTAACCTAAGTTAAGCCACTTCCTAAATGCTTTCGAAAGTGGTTAAGAGTTTCAAAGTCAATGGAGTCGAAAGGGGTTTCTACTCCATCCTTCGATGTTCTAATTTATAAAGGTTGTTGTTTTTGGCTAGATGGTTTCACCACCATCAAATTTTTCCCCAAAACAAATTTTTAGTTGGTTTCGAAAGAGATACTTTCGTATATAATCATTTTGACTCAAAGGATGTTTTTAAAGAGTAAACCCAATGCTTTCGAAAGATTACTTTTATTTGTTTCGAAGCTATGTTTTAAAGAACGTTTTGATGCCACCGAAAGGTACAATTAGTTTCAAAAGAGAATATTTAACAAGGGCTTCGAAAGGTATGCTTATTATGTTTTTAAAAGAAGTTTATGCTTTCGAAAAAAGTCATCCAGAGGTTTCGAAAGAGATGTCTTAAGATTTCAAAACATAAACCCAATCTCAATTTAAAGGAATAATCATGGCATATAAAGGTTGAAGGGTTTAACCAGGATATATTTAAGGAAGATGATAAACCACAGGTGATGGTATTATTTGTTGTTATGAATACTTCTTCATATACTTATTCACATTGTTAATAACCCATAACGGTATTTTTGGGGAAGGGTAGAATAATCAGCTAGGTTGATCCAGTAGTGAATATAATTTAAGAAATGTTAAAAACTAAACTAAAGATATTGGTGGGGGCCAATATGTTCATAGTCAGCCCATGAATACTATGATTAGATATTGTAAGGGGCCAATAGGTTTATAGTTAGCCTATAAAAACTATATCTGGATTACGATATTGGTAATTAATTTATAAGTTCCTAGTTAGCCCATGAAAACTAGGATAATAAAAAAGATATTGGTGTTACCAATAGGTTCTTAGTGATCCTATGAAAACTATGAAATTGAACAGATAGTCCATAAACATTTAATAGGTTAACAGTGACCCAAGAAACTATAATTGAGACAGATAGTCAGAATGAATGGGGATGGGTAATCCATCTTTGATTTACTTGTTTTGCATTTCATCATAATATTTTTCAAATTTTATTTTTTAACCATTGTGGATGCAGGAGCTTAGGTATGGTTTTATAAATGTTTTAAGATACTAGTGAGGGGAAAATCCGTTCCGCTAAACGGCGTGGTCTCACTAGATATCTAAATGGTTTGAGATGGTAAATTATTATTCATACTAGGCATTATGTCTGACTCGAAGTTTTTGTTTCCCATTAAACTCTCGGGTACTCAATCGATTTTGAGTATGTTAAGAGTTAAGGTTTTTAGGTGTTCTTTTAGACGAATAAAGCTTCCAAGGACGTGTAGGAGGCAAGTAGAGTTCTTTTATTTCCGTTTTGTGTTTGATTATAAAGGCAAATTGTTTTAGTGACTTATTATGTACTCTAATCAACTAAAGGGGCTTCTTCATATGTCGCTCTTGGTGCATTTTGTAATAATTATATGTTATTTGAATGTGGTCTACGAACTGGGATTATGTAATCAATTTGGAATATATTGAAATGGAATATGGAATTTGTTTTCCGTTTAATTTTTTCCAAATTCTTGTGTTTTTGTGTATCAATGTATCTAACATCGCCATATCTGGCCGTCGAGGATTAATATCTATGGATGATTGCAGCATCAGTAGCCATTAGCAAGTAGGGGGATGTTACAATTGGTCTAGTCTCTTTTATAAATGTTTTATCAAATATTTATATTTATATTAAGTATTACAGGTATAAATAGTTATGGATTTGGAAATATATTTTGTTAAATATAAATTTAATTTATCAAATATAAATCTAATTTATCTTTAAAGAAAATGGTTACGAGATTTAGAAACATGGTTTTGAAGTATAAACTTAAGTTGTTTTATACTAGTGTATAAATACTAATTTGGACATTTCTAAGGGTAATAAATATGGTTTTAGAGAGTAATTGATTGCTTGAATATATATATATATATATATATATATATATGGTTTTCAAATATGATCCGTGAACAATAAAACTATATGGAAATTAAAGCATCAATATGGTTTTGGAAAATGGACAATGGAAAATCTTAGTTCATAAAGTAAATACAATTGGAACAATTGGGAATAACAATTTTTTTTTAAATAAGTGATAATTTGAATAAATGTTTGGAGAACCTTAATTCTATAATTTGGGAAGTACTAATAATCGACTTAGTGTTATTGATTAGTTTAAATGCTTTCGAATCATGCTTCGTCGAATATAGCATGACCCATTGAATAGAATGTTTTGGTAGAATACTAACCCATTAGCGAATACTCAAATTCCACTGGGTAGTATGAGATGCCTTGGTTAAATTCTTATGATCGGTTTTGTGAAAGTACTTAACACTTTAGAGTTGTATTCTCTTCTGGTGTACGAAAAGTGGTTGCTAGATCCTTAAGAGAATGTAGTTCAGGTTTTCCAGTGGCATCCGTAATAAGTGATATTTACTAGCTTTTAGTGAATACTTGGATTTTACCATACGGTATGGAACGTATTGGTTAATTTCTAGTTATCACTAAAGGTGATAGTATTTGGTACTTTAGAGTTTACTCTCTTTAGTGTGCGGTAAATGGCTGCTAGATCCTTAAGAAGTTTATTCTTAGATTTCTTTTCGAACATAATAATATAAAAATATTAAATAAATGTAGAGTTATCGAGTCATGGTTTCTACGATCACCTTGATCGGTATGGACTATCCTTAAGATCATTCTACGATACTATGTTCCCGGTCTGAGTACGATCCTTGGTATCGGATCGGTTCGAGTGATACCAATTTGTTTGTTTGCTTTCCACGGGTTTTGAGTACAATCATTGCGATTGTTTTGAACGATCATTACAATCGGTTTGGATTAAGATCTCTAGGATTCTGGATATTTGGATTACGTGACTATTCTGTGTTCGTGAAATAAATATATACTTGTTTCTTGTGTTAGTGAAATAAATATGTATTCTTGTGTCTTGTGTTAGTGAAATGAATATATATATTCTTGTGCTTGTGTTCGTGAACTAAATATATGTTCTGTATCTTGTGATGGATGTTAAGTTAATTCGGTTATTTTGTATTTAATAACTAGTTCATGTCTTTGATTTAAAATTATAACCCTGTTCAGAGTTAATCATTGATATTTGTGTGCTTAGAGATATTGTGTTTTGTTCTGCGAATTCAGTGTTTAGTGAGTAATATGTGTTCGTGACTTAAATGTTTAACCATGCGCCTTGTGATGAACTCTAAGTTAAATTAATTCTTGTGAACTGTTATTTCATGGACATCTGTATTTACTTATATGTTGTTTATTCTTGTGTTATATTATATTCTCATTCTATTGGATATTTAGAGAAAGTCTGATCCGGGTGTTATTTTTCTTAGGTCAGACCGAAACTTTTCAAGTTACAGGTCAAGTTGACTTTAGGATGTTTGGGCTAGCAAGGAGATAAAAACTTTTGAATTTTTAGTTTATCTCATTTAGGAAATTTTTGAATATGTTTATAAGATGTACAATTGAGATTAGAAATTGTAAAACTTGTATAACAATCGAGTTTAGTATTTCATTTTGTGAACTCAAAATTTTGTATATGTATAAGTTAAGATTTATTCTGTTGTGATCTGTGACTGTTATTACATGATATATGATTTCGGTTTTGAGAAATCGGTGTGTCTGTTACTTTGGATTAATACTCTACACATGAAATTCAGTTTAGATATTACACGAAAAAAATATTAATGACATGTCAGTGTTAGTAGAAAGATATATTCACATTCAATCACCCCTAACAAGTCGTATTCTTCAGATTAGCAGATGATATTACTTATGATGTTCTTAGCTAAAATGGGCATTGCGGTGGGGTCGTTATAAGTTTTCTATAGGTTATTGCATCTATGTCAAAATAGAAGATCTCGTATAACAATGTGTAATAGTCATTGAAATAAGAGTATTATGAATTGAGAATGTACTTTAATTATGGTCGATCATATGAAACTGGACTATGTTACAACCATAGTTGGGTAAGTGTTGAGATACATGAGGTGAAGCACTACTTAAGGGAGAAATTTTCTTTCAATATAAAATTTTAGTGTCACTGTAATTGGAATTTTACACGAAGTTATGTAATCATTAGCCATAGTGATATAGTGAATTGATATATACTGTCAAATTGAATCAGATAACATCAAAGCTTAAACTTCGTAATTAATTATGGATGTTGTTAGAGTTTTGACCATTTATTGATTCATATACATCAAAATGACTCAGCATTAAAAAAGAGACATAACATGCTTAATATATCATTGTTAACTAGAAAATGATTATGAAGTAGGACTTCATGTAGATGTGCTTAAACGTCTGACTTCTTGTCTGTTGTTGTGCTAACAAAGTCATATATGCTTCAATGTTTGAATTATTCAAAATATTACTAAGAATCAATGTCACACCTAGGACTTCACATAGATGGTCTTAAGCGTCTGACTTTACGTAGATGGCCTTAAGCATCTGACTTCATGTAACTTATGCTAATGAAACTAATTATGTAGATCATAATTTATGCTAACCTGTTATGTTGATTTGTTAGATAATTGTTATGAAATATAATATAACTTAAAGTTGGGTTTGTTAAATAAAAATTTATGTTTTATCTAAGTTAATAATCATTTAAATGAATCTCAATTGTTTTATGTAATTATATGTGGGTTTTTTTTTAATGTAACTTTGCTGTTAAGTTGTTCTTAATAAATTTTGTTTTTCCAAATTGTTTTCATGCATATATGTATATATGTACACATATATTTAAATTTGTTGACAATTTGCATGCATATTAAATTATGGATATATGTGCAAGTAACACATGTTACTAACATGCACGCATGTGTAGTTATATATCCCAATTATTATGCATATATATATATATATATATATATATATCACTTAGACATTGTTATAATATTACATGTGTACATCATTCTAAGCATTATGGTGTATTTTGATATTCATAATTACTATACAATAAATTGAAATTATATTTCAAAAATTGAATGCTAATGTAGATCTTCGAAAAACTGAAGCATATTGAACATGATTTATATGGAACCAAAATTGTTCATAATAGCACAATATGATCTTATGCAATTTTAATAAAAGGATTTTCCCTCTAAAATCACTCCTATTACTCCATTGAAGAATCTGACCAAACTAGTTATCACGAAGTTCAAGCTAAGCATATCCGAAAGGGGTTGAAGAAGAAAAAGAATGAAATGTAGGATGAAATGTCGATAACTCCTTTAATGGGAGCGGGGAAGACCCGGATTTTCAAGGACTTAAGAGTAAAAGCCACCGAGGAGACCAACATTAGGAATTCTATTGATATCCTTAGGCATCTTTCCATCTCAAGGCCTCTTATCTGATATTGGATGAGATGAGACGGTTGACAAAAAGGATCAAACATCCATGAGCCTCCCTTCATCGTTAATCCCGTTGCAAAAAGTGCTTAGTTGCAGGTGCCTTTTATAATTTTATTTGGGTTATAAAATTTTCTTTTTCGTTAGTGTATTAGTAACCAATTAACCCATATTACACCACTCCAGAAGGTAGGGATGGGTATAAACTATACCGCCAAATGGAAATCGTCTACCTTAAACCGATGAATAGAAAACCGCTCTGTATTATCTACCTAAATCGAAGATTCAAAACCGACCCAATCAATCTCATTATGGTTCTGTTGAGGTTTGTGGAGTTAAACTGACTATATTAAACCGAACCGGATTAGTTCTTAAAAAATTTATTTCAAAAAAGTTATACTAACATAATTTTTGCAGCACCTTGTGTAATTAACTTCATATATGTTTCACGGGTTAATAAAAAAGAATGCACAATAGCCTAACCTACTTACCTCAAACCTTAACGTTTTATTTTATTTTATTCGCATCTACTCTTCCTTGTTCATTCTATTTTAGACTTTGTAGAAGCTACCACGTCCTTTTCCCTCCTTTCTCTCTAAACTAAAAAATGATCACTGCTTCACGCCATATCTCCCTTTTCCTATGCTAATTTACTAATCCTAGATTTCATCTTCTTCATCATGTACAAATGAGGTAAATTTTAGTTAACTTTTGTGTTGTTAATTCTATTTTCTATAAATTATTATATATTTTGTGCTGCTGGAAATTAAAACAATTTTTTGATTTTCCTTCTTTAAATCATGATATCAAATTAAAAATTTCACTAACATCATTTTTAAATTTGCTGTTCGAATCGGTCTAAATCGACCTGTGCATGGTGCTACTTTGGTGATGGCATTTGTAGTGGTACGTGGATTGCCAGGTTGAAGTTAGGTAGAGGAAGAAGGGTTAAGGTAGAGGCTTTGGATTGTTTTGGTTTGCGTAGTGAAGTTTTTGAAGAGTTATTTGTTGATAGATTTCTTACGAGGCAATAAGGTGATGGCGATGGTAGTTGCGTGAATATGGCTAAGGAGAGTTCGCCAAGATTGGTTTTAGGTTGTCGATGTAGGCTATGGTCTTGAATGGTTTGGTTTTCTGGTGGGTGTTTGGGTTGCGGGTTCAAATAAAGGGGGAGTTTGGTAGAGGACAGAAGGAAGAAGTCACAAAACAATGTTCATTTTTTTAAGAAATTGGTAAAGAAAAAGTATATTTTTGGTGAAGAAAAATGTAAAACAAAAATAAAGTCAAATAGAAAGATAAGGAGAAGGATAGATATCACAAGCTGTTACGCTCACAAATAAGGTCACTTGCCTTTATGCTTTAAGTTCCACTAAATTTGATAATTGATGCTTTTGTTTATCCCTCTTTATATCAAACAATGATACAAATAAACCATTTTCTATTTAATAGTAAGTATTGATCATATATGAATTGTTTTGTTTAGAGTATGGAAGAGATACAAGATTCACCGAATTGCTTCTACCACAAGTACATCATCTTTGGAGATACCATTACAAAACCTCACTGCAATTGAATTTGTAGCTACCACTGTAGCTCCACTTCCACCTAGCAATGGTAAAAGGAAAATAAGTTTGGAATCATATTAAAAGGATCAATAATTCAGATGGCGTAGAGATTTTTCACACTCAAGCAAAGTGCAACTATTTGCTCAAAATTCAATCAGTCTAATGCAAAGATCGGGACATCTTCCAGAGGACGCATGATGAAGTATATTTATTTGGCTAATAAACGACGAAAAATTCTATCTTTTGATTCACTAGAAAATGGTGCAAAGGTTATTTTTGTTGAGTATAATAAGGATATAAGAAAACTTTATTATGTTAGAGTGATAATTCGAGATGAGCTTCCTTTTAGCTTTTATCGAGGACAAGGATATATTGATTTCATGATAGTAACATAGTACAAGTTTAGTCTGCCATCTCATAAGACAATCACAAGAGGGGTTTGTGATTTATATTTAGAGAAGAAAAATAAACTTAAATGTTCTTTGCTAAATAACTCACAGTGTGTTTCTTTAACCGCCGATATTTGGACATCAATAAAAATGTCAATTATTTGGTTCTTACCACTCACTTTACTGATGGTAATTGGACTCTACACAAAAGATTCCTTAGCTTTCTTTTCAAAGCAAATTTTCAGGGTAAAACCATCGAGAAGTTAATGGAAAATTATTTGATTGACCAAAGAATTGAAAAAGTTTTTACGATTATAGTTGATAATGCTTGTGCAAATCAAGTAGCCGTTGATTATATGCGAGACAAGATTGGAAACTGGAAAAAAAATAGTGTTGAATGGTTCCTTTTTACATATGAGATGTTGTTGTCTTATTATTAATTTAATAATAAAAATTGTATGAATGAGCTAGATGGTGCTATAGATGGAATTCATAATTGCATAAAATACACAAGGTCATCCCCTTCGAGGTTAGCTAAAGTTATAAGTTGTGCGACTCAAGAGAAGATTAAGCATAAAGGTGGAATAGTTCCAGTAGATGTTTGCACTAGGTGAACTCAACATAATATATGTTAGATATTTCTTTGAAGTATTAAATGAATTTTCAAGGTTAAAAAATGAAGACAGTCAATTTGAGGGGTATTTGGAAGAAAAAAATTATATGCTAGAAAAATAGGACGACCTCCAAAAAATGATGTTAAGATAAAACAGCTCGTTTAGTAAAGTTTCTAAAAATCTTCTTTGATGAAACATTGGAGTCTAGTGGGACCCAATTTATTGCTACAAATGACCACTACTTGGGATGTCCACTATCATGAGTGAACTAGATAAATGTGTATAAAGTGGTGATTCTTTGTTTGTGAGCATCGGAAATTTGATGAAAAGAAAATTCGATAAATATTGGTAGAAGGTTCATGATATGAACAAGATTCTTATTATTGCTGTGGCTCTTGATCGAAGATGCAAGATGCTTTACCTTGAGTATTTTTTCCGTGCATTGAACCAAATCCTATAGTTGTGAAGTTGATGGTGGATAAAATTAAATCAATGTTTCTTGACTTGTATTATGAGTATTGTGAACTAGATCCTATAGGTAGGCAAGCATCATTAGATGCCACAATGTCAAAGATAGATTGTATTACTACTGTAAATTGTGAAAGATAGTCATGCAACTAATATGCATCAATTCATGAGACTAAGACAAGAAAGAGATGTGGTTGAGATAAAGAATGAGGTTTGATAAGTACTTAGTTGATGCTTCTAATGATCCTTCAAATAAAACTTTTAAGCTAATTAAGCGGTGGAAAAAAAATACTCACAAGTTTGTCTATTGTCCTTTACAAAACAGGCAATGAATTAAATGATATTTTTTTTTGTAATCATACTTATTTACAACAAATAAATGAACTTTAATTCAATTGAATTAGGTATCCAATTCTATCAAAGATATGTAAAGATGTATTTATTGTTCCTGCTTCAACATTCGCATCTGAAATGGATTTTAGTCTTGGCACTCAAGTTGTAGGTCCATTCAGAGCATCATTAACCCTAGAAATAGTAGAAACCTTAGCGTATGCAAATGATTGGTTGAAAGCAGCCAGATTTTCATTTTATAAGGAACACACTATTAAGATTTTGAATCTATTAAATGTACTTGGTCTCGATGAATTCTTTTAGCTCCCCCTATTTGAATACTCCCCCTATAACAAAGCTCCCCTTCACATATGCATGAAAAATGAAAAAAAATATGCAAGTAAAAGACAATAAATAATGCAATGAACCTACTTGATAATTTGCAGATAAAAAATTGTTTGAACTTATTTGCCAAAATCTTAACTTCTCTCCCCCTTTTGTTATCAGCAAAAGAGTAATAGTGTTAGAAAATAGTGATAAAGTGATAGACATTAATATAACATTAATTCCTAATCGAGCATAAATATTAAATTTCAATAAAAAATAAAACAAAAATCATAAATACTCAGTTAGGCGCATATTCCAATTTAGAGTGATGGGGTCAAGTCGGTATAGAAAACCATATAGTTGTGTCTATTTGTGGTATAATTATGATAGGAATTTGAATACTTACTAACCATGCATAATTGTTAGGACTTCTAAATAAGATTGGTAGTATTCCCAATTTTATTGAAAAATGAATTTCAAGTATCTTCTAACCATGCATAACCGTGAGGACTTTTAAATAGGATTAGAATCAATTGTCTATTTAACAATCAATTTTGATATGTGTTCCATGCATACATAACCATGAGGACTTTTAAATGAGCACAAAAGCACATAATTAAAGATTTCAAATACTTCACCCATGCATAACCGTGAGGACTTTTAAATGAGAGTGAGTACTTTTGGATGTGTAATTGCTAATTAATGAAAAAAGAATAATTTCCTATTTAAATACCCCCTTGACATACTATATTGGATTTTGATGAGTGACGGTCGTTAGAAATATGATAGAAATAGAGATGGTCATAGAATTTTTACCAATAAAAGTAATTACAAACTTTTTTTAAATTTTTTAGAATTTACTAAATATACTGTCTCAAGTCATAATATATGATCAAGATCAACACTCGTCACCTTTTTTTCAGTCACTATTTATCTTTTTGATAATCAATAGGGAATCAGATTAGTTAACATAGGCATTTAAGATCAAATCCAAAAATATAAAATCAAATTTCTAAAACGCCTAAACGGAGATGAAGTCGACAAAAACTATTTTCTAAAAGGGCTTTTTGTAAAAAATGTCTGCTAATTGCAAATCGGTTGAAATGAAATTTATGCAGATATTTTCTTTGGAAATATGATGCAACTAACGAATATCTCAACGTAAAAGCATATTCAACTAGTATTTTTTCTATCAACTAGACTACCAGCATAATTTGCGTTTGAATATCCATTTAACTCAAAGTTATCATTAGTTAGATACTACAGACTTAAGCATGAGGTGTGAAACAAATACCTTTTAATCATTTTTACAACTTTTAAATGGAATTCTTTTGGAATTGATTGGAACCATGCACATAAACAAATAGAGAACATAGTGCCTGGTCTAGAAGCAGTGGGATAAAGAAGTATACCCACATGTATCTAGAGTAATCATCAACTAATACAAGACAATATCTCTTACTACAGTGTTCTTGGAATGAAAAAAAGTTTTTAAAATTTTTCCCAATTGATCACCTTTCCTCTTAGTGGCTGATTGAAATCAAATTATGGTGCAGATTTTCAACATATAATACATCATTGTTGCTTATTTTGACTCTACTACCATTTTACTTCTCTAAGCTAAGGAACTTTGATTTGTTGTTTGTCATGTGCCTAGAACAGCCAGAATCCAGGTATCACTGTTATTGTTCTTTAGCCTGTCAACACACCTACACGAGGAAAGATTTTTGTAACCTATTTGTTTAATAGGTCCACGATTGTTTGTGACAAAGAATTTTGAAAAAAAGTTTGTGTAGAAACAAGATAGTCTATTTTAGTTCCTTTTGGCACCCAGATCTGTTTGACTTTAAGGAAATTTGTATTCGTGCCTTTAGGAACCCAAATTGGTATGGTTTTCATGTGTTTGGTCTGTACCAACAATTGTTGTGAACTGTGTCCAATTTATTCACAAATTGTGCAGTTGGAATTGACGTGATACTTTTACATTTTTCAAATTGAGTATACCTAAGTCCTTCTTTAATATTATTAACAGTTTGTTTCCCTAATAGCATATTTAGTGATCTTTCTCCTTTGCAGAATTTTCCTAAAGTTGTAGACAATTGTTGGACTTGTTTTTTGAGTGATTCATTTTCATTCAATAATAAAGTGCACTTCTAAATATAATTCTCTTTCCTAGTGTTTTCACTTTCTTTCAAAATCAGAATTTCATTTTCAAGCGATTTAATTATAGTTTCTGATTTTTTTATTTCCTCTTCTAATGATGAACACTTATCACACTTAGGTGATCAAGCTGCTTATTTAGTTCTATCAAACTATCTCTTTGTGATTCAATTTTAGCGTATTTCTCCATAAGTCTTTCAAAACAGTCATTTACTTCATGAAAATATGTAAGTGATTGCGAGTGAGTCAGTTTTGATACCTCGCTTGGCTCATCAACATCGCAGTCACTTATTTCTCCCCGATGGCACATATTTGCTGTTTCACTCTCACTGGTAGTGCTTTTAATATCTTCATCACTTTTATCCCAAGATGCTGCAAAACTTTTCCTTTTCGGTTTCTTTCCTTTGCTGAATTGATTTTGAGGACAATTTGTTTTGATACGACCAGGTTTATTGCAAGTGGAAATGATCTCCTACACCTTTGAGTTGTCTAGAACTTTGATAATTTTATTCTTCAGTTGTTGATTTAGGGTACGATTTCCGTATTTATGGTTCCACCTTTTGAATCTTTTGTTATCGGTACTAGTTTAGTTGCTCCTTCATCATCATCTTCTTCTTCACTTTCCATTGTTCCTTTGAGGGCTATTGATTTCTTTCGTGTTTCATTTCCTTCACGTTCTTCCTTGAATTTGATTTCTAGCTCATAAGTGGTGAGATTTCCGATGAGTTCTTCAACTTTAACTTGTTATAGGTCCTTTGATTCTTGAATGACAGCCACTTTTGCTTCAAACTTTTGTGGAAGAATCCTGAGGATTTTTTGGACTATTTCCAATTCTGTGTACGATCTTCCTAGAGATTTTGATTTGTATACGAGATTAGAAAGTTGTCCATACATTTCATTGACACTTTCATCATTTGCCATTATGAAGTTCTCGTATTCGCTACCAAGCATGACAAGGCGAGATTCTTTAACCTAGATGGTTCATTCGAGCCACTTCAAGCATGTGCCAAATTTCCTGCACAGTTAGGCAATGCGAGACACAACTAAATTCAATTTGACCTAACGAATAAATGATAGAATTAATTAGCTTTATCATTAGCACTTTTTAGTTTACTTTCAAGATCTGTCCATTGATCCATAGGTTTTTCAACTTCTTGATTATCACCACTACAGTTGGTATGCTATATCCTGATTCAATAATATTCCATGCATCTACGGTTTTCAAAAAAAAAAATCATTCTATTTTTCCAATAAGCATATTCACCATTGAACATGGGTGGTCTAACTATGGACTGACCCTCAGCAAAAACATTATTAAATGAATCCATTTAAAAATTTGAATTTTTAAAGATAGAAAACGGTTTTTGTTCCTAGCTCTGATACCACTTTTAGGATCGTTTTCTTCCTAGAGGGTGGAGGGAGGATGAATAGGGTGACACTAATAATAATAAAAGTTAACGCGAAAATAAAAATAATAACAGACATTAATGCAGTAAAAATACGCATAGAATTACCCAGCTTCAGCAAAAACCTACCTACGTGCTGCCCCTAAGGTTTCTACTAGAAATTAAGTAGTCGGATGCTTACAAATACACGTAAACTTGTGGCATCCGCTAACTTGATTAACCTGACTTGTAACGACCCAGAATTTGACCACTTTAAAATATACTATTTAAATTGATTTTAAATATAAAATAAGTAAGGTTATATGATTCAGAAAATACTAGAGGATTTGGAAAGAAAAGAATACACAAAAATAGTAACATTTGCTTATACCGACAAAAGTGACAAAATGCTGATTTCAGAAAAGTATGTTTCAATGGTTAAATAAATTATTTTAATTTATTTATGAGTGTTTATATTTTTAAATAGTGACATAAAAAATTATTTTTAAATTTGATTTACATTAATAAATAGTTTAATTAAAATGCCAAAATGTGACCGTAAAACATTTTATCGAAAATTAACGTTTTGTCGATTAAAATTTGTCGCAACATTATCGCACCTTTATTTTTTTATATAGGAACATATATTTAAATAGTATAAGTATCAATTAATTCATTAATTAAGTTTACTTTTACTAAACATACTTAAAAAATTCTAGAATATGATTAACAAGAAGTAAGCACAAAAAGACAAACATGTCAATTCAAAGCAAAACGTAAACATCAAATCAAACTAAACATAATTATTATATTCCTTACTTACTTCTTAAATGAAAATGATATAAAGTAATGATTTGAAATGTGATGTTAAGTGTTGAAAAAATAAGGTTGCTTAAAAAGCAAGTAAACAGTATTTTGGTCTTTTTACAAAATATTATTTTTATCCAAAACTTTTTCTATAAATAAGCATCCCTTTCTCATTTATTTCATTTCTTTTTACACTTCTTCTACTTCCTTTTTCAAGCTTTTCTTCCACTCTCTAATAGCTTCTTCTCTTTCCTTACTTTTGTTAAAATCATATCAAATCAACTCCAAACTTCATCAAACTTTGCCAAAGACCTTAGAATACTATTAAAACATGGTTTAACATCTAAACATAAAAAAAATGATGGAGAAGAGGTTAGAACCCATGGAGGCTGAGCACATCAAGAAGGAGGAGCGAGTTCAAGGAGCTCAAGAGCAAGAAAAAGAGAAGGAAGTGCTGCCGGAATCAATTCGGGAATCTACATAAAAGATTGGAGGAGTAGAACTAATCATTAGTACTCAAAGATTTTTTTGAAAGGCAAGCGGGGTTGACTAGTCCCCAAACAGATTTTATTGTGAAAAGAAGAAAAACACGACCAAAAACACACTAAAGTTGCGACAAACAACAAGGAAAAAAGAAATACAAAAAGCAGACCAAACACACAAAGGCCAAGCAAATGGAGAGGAAAAGGAAAAACACAAAAATTCCAAAGCCTGACACGCACAAGAGAATGCACAGACAGGGAAAAGCACCAGCACGACCCAACACTCATTGACTTAATCAATTCTATAAATCGTGGTTATGAGGAGAGAAACCATGCCTAGAAAATCTTATCCCAGATTCAATTTTCGCCGTTATCTTGACCCAAAGATGATGCGCCACCGTGACCTCACTTTTGAAACACCTATTATTTCTTTCTATCCAGACCAATCTGAGGTAAATATTAAGAGCGAAAAAAATTATATCCCTTCTGTTATGACTCCATCTCGTGGCCATCTTCAGCACACTCCATTTAGAAGCTGAGTTGCCTTCAAAATTCGAAATTCCAACCTTATTCATCAGGGCACATATAATATTTGTTAAGTATTCACAATCAAAATAAAGATGGTCAGCAGATTCTGGGGTCACTTTGCAGAAAAGGCATAGATAAGCAATATTCATACCAGCAGACACCAATTTATCCTTTGTTAGAATTGCTTTGTTAACAGTTCGCCAGAACATCAAGTTATCATTAGCTGGAGAATGAGGGGACCAAACCACTTTAGCCCAAGGGAAAGAAGATAAAGCATCAGTATTAAAGAGGAGATCATACACCCTAGCTATACTATGAGGCCTTCCCTTCCAGCATACCTCTGTCTCATGATCGATAATCACAACTTGATCATGCAATCTCCTCCATAACATGTTGACTACCTGATTACTAGAGGAAGGAGTGCAAAGCTTCCCATTAACAATGTGGTCAACAGCTCTGGCATTGGCACCTATTAAAGGTTGCAATCTTTCTTGGGTACCTAGCATATTTTCAAGCACCATGCCATCCCCAAGCCAAGGGTCCCCCCAAAAACTCACTGGGCAATTTGGAGACAAGATGCATTTGACTAAAGGAAGAAAGTCACTTCTCATGCTGAGAATTTTTCACCATATCCAACTCGTTCCTTGCAGAACTGGCATAATCCAAAAATTCCAATTCCTTATTCGATAAAACCACACCCATTGCACCCATTGGCTGTTCCTTTTGTGCAATATCGCATCCACATGGGAACTAACAACTGCTTTGTTCCACTGGGAGATATTGATAATGCCTAGTCCACCTATGCTGAGCGGCTTTTCTAGGGAGGAAAAAGACATGGGAACCATCTTCCTGTTGTGGATTGATCCAGTCCATAGAAATCTTAACAATGCAGCTCTGATCATGGAGAGTAATTGAGTTGGTAGAATATAGGTTCTAGTCCAATACACAGTCATAGAGAAGCAAACAGACCTTACTAGCACCAATCTTCCAGCCATGGAAAGAAATTTGGCAGTCCAGGAATTCAGCTTAGATGTAATTTTTCCATATAAGGGGGTACAAACAGCCCTGGTAACCCTGGACATACATAGAGGAAGGCCTAGATATGTCATATTATTTTCCATCATCTGTAATTTAGATAGAGAAACCATCCTTTCTTTGGCAGAAGTGCTAATACCAGAGATGAGAATATGGGATTTAGAATGATTAATCCTTAATCCAGTTGCAAGATAAAAGGTATGGAGAGTGTCAATAATGCCAGTTATGGAGTGATCATTAGGCTTAGAGAAGATCATTATATCATCCGCAAAGAAAAGCGAAGATATACCCAGCTGTTTACATTTTGGATGGTATGATATAGTGTTTTTATCAAATTCTGTTGTCAACATACTTGACAGAGCATCCATAACAATTATGAAAATATAAGAGGAAATAGGGTCTCTCTGTCGTACCCCTTGCTTCCCTTTAAAGTACCCTGAAGCATTCTCATTACAACAAAGAGAGAAAGAGGGGGCAGAAATACATAGATCCATGCAACAAAGACCTTTGGGAAACCCATTAGCGACATCACTCGAACAATGGAGGGCCAGTGCAAGCTATCATATGCTTTGCAAATATCAAGCTTCAGGATAGTTCTTGGAGAGATCAGACTTCTTCCATACCTGTTATCCCGCCTTTTGGCAAGGCCGCGATACCAGGAGATTAATCGAAAAAACCAAAGATAGTTCGTCTCAAAGATTGGTTATGCACTGTTTCACTATGGATATCGATAAATTTTGTCCGAGCCCGGATCAGGCTACAATTGATAGGACATGACAAGCAAAGCCATGAAAGCCAATGTTTCAAATTTCAGGTTAATCGGAGTTCGTATGAATGAGATATGATCGATGCAAGTTAGCCAAAGTACACAGTTCGTATCCATCAAATTGTTGAGAAGATGCCCATTTCGAATCGATGGGGTTCGTATCCATCAATGATTGCCTTGTTTGAATCCATCAAGTTCCACACACTTTGAATCGATCGAGTTCGAATCGATCAGCAACGTTATCGGTCAGTTCGAATCGATCGGTTTCGAATCGATCAGATGGGCATCGTCTCATCATGTTCGTATCCACCCTAGAGTACTGTTTCGTATCGATCGAACTTCGGCTAGAGTGTCTTATTCGAGTCCATCGGCATGGCTCGGTTCGTATCCATAGGCTTTGTATCGACCACCTAACATCAACTTCGCATCCATCAGAGATTCGCTGCTTCGTCTCCATCCCAAGACCGTGTTCGAACCCATAAGCAGAGGCTTGCTCGTATCCATCAGGACAACAAACCATGGGTGACGTGTCATCCTCGATACGAACAAGGCGAATTTTATGGATTCGAGACAGTCAACTCGTAGCGTAGACCGGATCGAGGCGAAGTATGCGCGCCACATCAACACAAGACCACGTGAGGTGATCGATTCAAAGGAATCGATTCGAATTGATGGATTCGAAATAAATAGCTAACCGAAACGTACAAGTTCGTATCGATCATATCTCCCAAACCGTTGATCCAAATACAATGAAGTTTTCACAATAGCTTCCATACAAGGTAAAGATTGTTCCTGCCAAGTTTCAGTTCGATTGGATCATTTTTTGATGGATACGAAATCACTTCGTATCGATCTCAGATCGAGTCGAAACTTGGTGGGGTCGGTCGGGTGGGCCCACTCACGTGCCAGAAAAAGTCTCCCAAGTTTGAGCGAGATCCGAGCCTTCTACGCCTATAAATAGCACCTTGAAGCCTACAGAGAGGGGATCTTTTGGCCATTCAACGTCCAGACTCTGCCGGATTCAATTCTATTTATCACTATCGCTGTTGTATTCAGATATCAAAGCTATCATCAACTGTAATCCGCTGTAATCGATTGAAATCATCAAGTGAATTAATAAAGACATAAACTTCAGAGTGGACTTAGGCAAGATCACCGAACCACTATATATCCTGTGTTTCTGATCGTTACTGCTGAATTATTGTGCTTGTTATCGCTTAGATCTGAGTTTTGTGTTGATTATTACTGATTTGTGTTCATAAACGGGTGCTTTCACGATATCGGATGTTTGTGGCCAATTTTGGCTCAAACACATACCCATTTATTAATTCATGTGCCATCGTAATGTTATCGAGTATATTTCTATTTGGGATAAAGGCAGACTGATTTGGAGAGATTATTGATGGAAGCACGGTTACTAGTCTTGAGGCAAGAATCTTTGAGACGCACTTGTAAACAACATTACAGCACGAAATTGGTCGAAAAGAGGAAGCATTTTGAATTGGCCTGACTTTAGGAATTAGGACGAGATTGGTCGCATTAATTTCACCTAGCATTTTTAAGTTATAAAAAAATTGTGTATTGCCGTAGTGAATTCAAGTCTTACAATTTGCTAACTGGCTTGAAAAAAACAACGTTGAATCCATCAGGCCCACCAGTCGAAGTGGCTTTCAAGGAAAAAAGAGCATCTTTAATTTCCTGATCAATAACCTTTTGAACAAGCTTGTCTTTCATAGTAGAGTGTAACATAGAAAGGTGTAGGTTTTTCAGTCTATCAAGATCAGGTTCAAAAGTTTCAGTGTTTCCTAGAAGCTTTGTGAAGTGATGTAACAAGTGTCGATCAATCTCCTCATAAGTAAGGAGAATTCCATCTTCATCTTGTACTGAATGTATATAATCTCTAGAGTGTTTATCCTTGATAGAAGCATGGAAGAAAGTAGTATTCCTATCTCCTTCAGTCACCCACTTTTGATGCATCTTTTGCTTCAACATACTTGCTTCAGAATTTAAGGCGTCGTTAAGCTGTTGAAAAAAAGTAGTATTCCTATCTCCTTCAGTCACCCACTTTTGATGCATCTTTTGCTTCAACATACTTGCTTCAGAATTTAAGGCGTCGTTAAGCTGTTGAAAAATATTGGACTCATCCCGAGCTAGAGATTGATTGGAGGGATCCTCGTGTAAAAGCATTTGCGCCTTCTTAAGCTGATCCTTGAGAAGATTAGAAGAAAGGGTGCCATTTCCAAATTTGTGAGAAGCCCATTGCCTTAAAGCTTGCTTTGTTGCCTTCAATTTCCTGCACAAAATAAACATAGCATTTCCATTATAGTTGGTTGACCAAGCTATTGATATTATACTTGAATACTTAGGGTCATTGACCCAAGCACTGAAAAATTTAAAAGCCTTTTTTCCTCTGCATGGCACAAGGGTGGGTGTAAGAATTATTGGGGAGTGGTCAGATAAGATTGGATAAGGCGGCTTTGCCGAAATGGAAGGCCACATTGATAAGGCAGTAGCATTGCAAAACGGTAGATCAATATTGGTAAATGTTCTTTTCCCAGACCTGCTCCTGTTGTTCCAAGAGAAGGGAACACCAGTGCGTGTAATTAGGAGGAGAACAGAGTCAGTTTTGAGATATTGAGAGGGGCTAGGCAGTAGGGGTTGCCCACCAAGTTTATCAGTTAGGTTGTAACAACAGTTGAAATCACCCAGAGTGAGCCAAGGATTGGAAATCTGTCTAAAAGAAGGGAGAATATTGAGGAGAGATTGCCTAGAGACCAAAGCATTATGTGCATAAACAAAGGTTAGGTAAAAAGAGAGATTGAGAGGAAGGAAAATTGCATGAAAGTGGATCAGCTGAGAAGTAGATAGAATAGGGGTGAGAGTGAAAATTAAAGGGTCATGGACGGTGAGAATCCTACCATAGGCGGCATGTTCCAGATTGTGATGAACTTGCCAAGCAGGATTGATATATTTTGCTGCTTTCAGGGTTAAAGGAAGAGAAATCTTGATTTCCAAGATTGCAAAAATCTTAATATTCTGTTCTTTAATCAGTTCTTTGACATGGTCAAGTTTGACAGGGTTATGGGCTCCCCTGATATTCCATGATGCAATTTTATTCATCAAAAACTAAGATGTGTGGTGTAGCACACTTTCCCTACTCCTAGTTGTAGGAGGATCAGATCGCAATGACTTTATCTTTGCAGCTAAGGAAGAGGACTTTAGTGCACACGGGCTGAAAGAATCTGGACGGAGAGGAGGAGAAGCCCTGCCAGGAATGGTGCCTGAAAAGGAGTAAGGGGAGGAGATTGTGGAGGGAGGACTAGAACGTGGTGAGGATGTTGAGGGGGCTGAAAGAGGGACAGATGGCTTAAAAAGTTCGAAAATTTGATTCTCAATCTGGTTTTGGAAGGCTTGCTCAATGGCGAATAGGTCAAGACTTGAGGTTTTCAACTTTGCATGGGGGATGAATATACTTTGCTTGGATTGGACAGAAGAAGGGAAGCATAAATTTCTTGCTTCAGATGGTATCTGAGTTTTCAAAAGAGCATTGTCATCTATTTGAGGTGATGGAGCTTCAGTAGTTTGCAAAGCTTTATTTGTTAGTAATTCAGGATCATCGGATTGATCAGTAGCATTATCAATTACGGTAATAACCTTCCCTTCCTCAGAAATATTTGAAATAAGTTCATTCTTATTGTTTTCTGTTACATCATGCACAAGCACAGAAAATGGATTGGCAATCAACATTGCTTCGAGAAACTTTGGTTCATCTTGCGTGTTTACTTCAAGAATTTTTGCTACCTCTGAGTCTCCTCCTTCTGGATTAGCATGCACAGATATTACTTCATATTCATTTGTTCTTCCTTCAGTGATTGTATCAGTAATTAGATTCAAACCAGAATTCCCAGCTTTATTGCTATCTGATCCATTAATTGATAGAATATCAGCATTCTTTCTAGTCTTATTCAAATTATTGTGAACTTTGTCTTTCCTCTGTGATACCTTCCTCCACCCTCCCTTTGAAACATCAGTTCTGCTCTTACCATTTTCTTTAAAATTTCTTTCCTTTCCATCAACAGAGTTGTGGTAACTACCAACACAGCTGATTTCTCTTCCTCAGTAATATCATTACTGCACTTCAGAACTTGGCAACAAGAGGTCTGATGCCCAAAAACCTTGCAGCCTCCATATATTAGTGGTTTCCACATATAATCTACTCTGACTTGCTGCTCAGAGCCATTCAAAAGTTTTACCATGAAAAAATCAGGCAACTCAGCTTGAGCAGACACCTCAACCAAACATTTGGCATACCCAATCCTTTCCATCTTTTCAGTATTGTCATCCATACATAGGAACTTCCCTTTCCTGGTAGTTAACCAGTTTATTCCTAAGTGAGACCAGTAGTATACGGGGATGTTAGATAGTTTCAACCATACTAGTACAGACTTAATTGTGCTAACACTGTTTCCAATTGAAGGATCCCACTCTTTTACTATAAACAACTTGTTCCTCATCATAATAGGATCAGATTGGATGATCTTCCTTCTATCTTCATCAGAAGATAGATTGAAGAGGAACAATCTTCCATCTGATTTGACCTCTATCGAACCTTTTAAGCGCCATACGCGTTTTAAATGGTGCAAAACAACCATGTAGGGGAGAGGTAAATCAAGAAAGAAGCCTACAAGGCAATACCCCCAAACAGCGTTACCAGCGTTGACAACTTCCACCGGCGGGACAATAACACCGTCATCAAAAACTAAAGGGAAAGAGACAGGGACAAAGCTTCCAGCATTGTGAGGCTTTGCTTTGAAAAGAGAGTTCCAAAAGGGGGGAGAAGAAGCAATGGGTTTGATAGAAGGATAAGGAACAGGAGGTGGGCCGAGGAGAGAGGATAGGGAAGCGTTGGGAATGGGCGGCGGGTCTGGCAGAGGGGGTATGGTTGAGGACGATGGAGGAGTGGTTGAAAGGAATGTGGGAAAGGACGAGGAGATAGGAAATGGGATAGAAGGAAAAGGACATGATGGAGAGGCCATGGAAGAAGGAAAAGCTTTTTAAAGTTAAATTGTCTTTATAAATATTTTAATATGTCCATTAAAACCCTTGAATAAATTGTTTGAATGTTTGAAAACTTGAATGCAAAAATTTTTGTTGATTATATGATTGTTTGTGTGGTTGATAACTTGTTTAATAAATGATTTGAGAATATTTTCCCTAAGCTAAAAGTTATTACTTGAATATAAGAAATCTTTAATTAAGATTTAATAAATGATTTGGAAAAGTTTTTCTAAGTTAAAGAGAAAATGATTTGGAATTATTCCTAGATTTAAGAAAGGTTTAAATAAACCAAATGATTTGATAAATGAGGCTTAATGATTCTATATACTCTTTAAAAGAAAATGGAATAAATTGAAAAGAATATATCTAAGAAAGAAATTTGATTTAAATAAAAGATGGAGTAATTGATCCATGATTGATATCCACATATGAATTTGACATCTTTTAAATCGATATTGGCTTCAAAGGAACCAGGGTCGAATTTGGGTGATTCCTATCCGAAAACCACTTCGAACCAATGTATACGTTCGAAAGTGAAGACATGTTGAAATAATTATTATTGAAGACCGAGGATCTTCATGGCATGAGGACTGCTTGTTGACATGCTCTGGATCACTCCCATTATAGAGTTATTTATAACAGTGGTCCCCTCATTGTGGAGATTTTTTCGGACTGCAAGGGCTTCTCGCCTAGTAATGGCCGAGAAAAGTGTCTTCGATTTCGTTCAATCCCAGAACGAACTTGTATGGACGAATGTCTGAAATTGAATTTCTAAGACACAATGTTTGACTTTTACAAATGTACATCTGCTTGGTGACGGAGAAGGCAACTTCTCTTAACTTAACACCCTTCTCTGAGACATACGAGCTCCGTGGTTGTATGCTTGTGAAAGTCAAATAGTGATCAAAGGAATGGTAGTGTGACATTCAAAGTGGAACCTATTATGATCAAAGTGTGGTTTTGTATGAAAAGCATGGTTTTGAAGAAATTGAGCGTAGCCTCGCGAGCCTCACACCCTTGTTATGATGGGATTCAATGTGGTTAGATGTATGCTCGCATTTCGGATAGTAGTGATTTGGGTTATCAGATGTTCTGAGCCCTAGGTACCAGATATGTATGGGCCTCATAGTAGGGATGCGCGAACTCTGAGTCCTTGGATGTTATTCACAGATTGTATCTTCTTTTAGGCATTTGTGTTGTTGTATAACGGCGCCTGGGTCTTGGACGTAAGCCGTGGATATAGATTGATCTTTCCACTAGTTTTCTATCATGTTGGAAATTCAATCCCAATACGAGATTTATAGTTGACTATCGTCCCAAAATAGTTGCAGTGATTTGCAAACATTTCAACTACCCCTTTTGCTATCGTATATTTCATTCGGTATATTCCATTGACCCAGTCCGGATAATTTACCTTAGAATTAGTCCATGTATTGATATATTATTTGAATAAATTTATTTGAGAAGTGTTTTTCAAAAGAATGTCATTAAAAATAATATCAAGTGAATTTTGATATAAAAGTATTTTGATTATCATAAGGTAAAAACCCGTCCACACTTGTTTATCAAGCCTGATCTGGGTATTTTCAATACTTGGGTCAGATCCGAGTAGTTTTAGGTTTAGTCGAAGGCGGTTGGAGTTTCCAAAGGAGAGCTGGAGATATTCATCTATGTAAGAACATATTCTATTACCCGCTTTTCTTTGTTAGTTTTAATTTGGTATTTGTCGGCAATTATAAGGACAGATGTTTATAAATGTCCAAGCTGAATTTAGGTAGACTCTAACATATGTATTTAAAAGTTTTCCGCTGTAAAGATATTTGTTCAATATTATATGTTATACCATTCGTGTGAGATTCTGTTCTATCTATTTTTCTTTATTACCCCTGATAATCCACAATTCCATGCAAGTTTGACACGTATGGTTTATTATCGGCACAAAGGGTACATAATTTTGGATCGCCGCATAACACTAAGCTCAAAACCTTGCCACAAATCAGCCACTGAGTTGCAAACTCTCGAACTACAAAACCGTAGTTCGTACCTAGTTACACAACTAGAGTTTGACTCAAAATAGAAATAGAAAGTTACAATTAAGTTAAAACATAAATAAAAAACTATTTATGAAAATTAAGCCCAATATAAAATTAGATGCTTTTAGGATCGTTTTCACCCTAGAGGGGGGTGAATACGGTGATACTAATAATAATATAAATTAATGTGAAAATAAAAATAATAATAGAAAGTAATGTAGTAAAAATCACACATAGATTTACCCAGCTTTAGCAAAAACGTGCCAATGTGCTGCCCCAAGGTTTCTACTAGAAATTAAGTAGTCAGACGCTTACAAACACATGTAAACTTGCAACACCCGCTAACTTGACTAATATAACTCTAAGCTCAAAACTCTACCACAACTCAGCCACTGACTTGTGAATTCTCAAACTACAAAACCGTAGTTTGTACTTAGTTACACAACTAGAGTTTGACTCAAAATAAAAGTAGAAAGTTACAATTAAAATTAAAACATGAAAAACCCTATTTATAAAAATTAAGCTCAATAAAAAATTAGACCGACCCGCTAGATAATTAAATGAAGAAAACTTCTTCCCCCTTTTCTTTTGTTAATGCCTTCGGCTGCTCTTTTTTGTTCCTCTTCAAAGATTAGGGTTTTGTAATTGAAGCCGCCGCCTTGATATCAATTGATTCAAGTGATGAATTCAACTTGGGTTTGCTTCGTCAATCGATCCCTAGCTTGAGTGCATGTGGTTGGTTCAAATATGTCGAGCTTGAATGGTATGAATTGGTACGTGATTTTCTCTTTTTCGATTTTGATTTTTCTCGACTTTGATTCGAGTTTCGTGATTTATTTCAAGGCTTTGCTCTGTTATTTGCTTGAGTTCGAATCCTATGATTTGCTGATGATGAATTTGGGTTAAATAGGAATAAATTCCTTAAATTTTCATTTGTATATTTTGGTTTTAATTCGTCAATTAATTTTCCCGGCCACTTGATTTTTCCTTAGGCGATTGTGATTATTTTGACTTGATTATCTTATCATCATTTGAATTTTCTTTCCGTTCTTTACTGCCTTGACTTGTTCAACTTCCAGCTTGTCATTTGAATTCAAGATATATTGTTGACCTCCTGAAATCTAACTGGTTCACCATGATTTTCTCAACGACTTTATTCAAACTGCTTTCTTGTTCTTGTTCGAACTGCTAACGTTAATAACTGTACTATGAACCATGTAAACTACTTCACTGTTTTAATATGTTTTCTCCATGTACAATATATACGCATGTATGTATGTATGTATATATGTGTGACTAGTGCATCTATATATGTCACTCTGCTTATTCTCATTCATGTGTCGGCATTGTGATTCTCGAATCACTTGTGTATATGTATGTTAGTCTGCTTCGAATTAAATGTCAAATGGCTTCATGTCCAGTCGCAATCATTCACCCATGTTGAACTGCTTGCTCTCTTGTGCGTGTTCATGTGTCTTGGTTAGCTTTTCATACACTATCTGAAGCTTTGCATTGCTATGAGTCATTTCTTGGTTTAAGAGAAATGTCTTGTGTTCATTGATATGCATTGCCATATTCAATTATACTATATAACATATATGCAATACATATGAGTTGCCCTGATCACTTGTATGTGTGTCTTGTTATTGTGTTGAGTCTGGTTGCATATGTGGATGTTGATCTGGTGCCCTATATATTTTTCATGTTCTGGTCTAGGTTCACTTTGTGTTGAGTCTTCATGTAGTTGCATTTTGCTTCCCGTCTTGACTTGTGCCTGCACTTGCATGCTTGTATGATTCTATGAATTGGACTATTCTTTTTTCGTTTGTTATTGTTCAAGTCATGCGTTCATGTTAAATTTTTTTTGGTCGAGGCTGAATGCTTCCATATCCATCTCTGTTTCATATGAACTTGACATTTGAACTTGGAGTCATTTTTGTCTGGTTCACTTCAGTTTTGAACTGATATATGTGTATGTATATATTTGCATACATGTGTGGTTCAATTTTTTTGTTATTTGCATTGCTTTTTGCTCTTGCTTAACCTATGAGCATGTCTAAACTGTTATATGAGTGTGTTCATGCCTGAGTATATCTGCATTTTATTAATCTGATGCATGGTGGTCTGGTTTCACTTGAATTTGTTTGGAACTTGTTGAGCATGTTTGAAGCTCTTTGTTTCCTCTGTTTCATGTGCACTTGTTCTTAAGTCTGATCATTTTGGTGGTGGTTGGAGTATGGTTGCTTTGACATTACTGTGTTGAATGTTTTCATTTTTTTTGACTGGTCCATATTTGTCCCACTGACTTTGCTTGTCCTTAACATATGCATATGTATACATTTGTCACTTTGCCTGCTGCTTCACTGATCTGGTTCGATTTCTGCTACATTGAGTCTTATTCCAATTGCTTTGTACATGTTCTAACTGAACATGTACTTGACCATTCTATGATGTTTTGTTTTTGTATTGCACCTGAGTTAAATCCAGCCTAGGCTTGGGTTTGACCTTATGCTCACTAATCTCTGCAATTTTATCAAGCAATTGTATATCGATGTGCACGATCTTATGACATGTACAGTGATGCATTAAGCATGTCATAAATTGTTCATGTATGATGAATTAAAAGAAAAATGATGACGAACAACCCAAATAACCGAGGAAAATAATATTTTCAAAACACACACTTTACTGAGCACTGCAAAATATTTTCTATTTCAATTTTACTACGTCAGTGCTTATTTTGCAGATAGTTCAGATGCTGGATACAGGCTCGAACAGAGTTGAAGATCAAATACGAGTGAGAGTGAATATGTAGCAAGGTGAAAATTGTAAATTAAAAATTGTGTTGTAATTGAAATTGTAATGCAATTGAAAATGTATAAATGCAGCAAGAGCTAAAATTTGTACTATTTGAATTTGTAATTAAATATTTGTTTAAATAAAATATTTGTTTAAATATGAATTCTGAGTTATTTATTTTATTCAACAAATATTTATTATGTGAAAAATAAAATATTACAACAACAAATACATTTAAACGAATATATACACGTATGCTATCATCAAACAAAAATCATACACTAGTATATTCTACATTCTCCCCCTTTTGATGATAACAAACATATATTAAGATTTTGAATCTGTTAAATGTATTTGGTCGTAATGAATTCTATTAGCTCCCCCTATTTGAATACTCCCCCTACAATAAAGCTCCTGTTTTACATATGCATGAAAAAAGAAAAAAAAAGGCAAACAAAAGACAATAAATAATGCAGCGACCTAGATGACAATTTGCAGATAAAAAATTTGTTTGAACTTATTTGCCAAAATCTTAACTCGCACAAAAGATGAGATTGAGCATTATGAGGAATTGGAGAATGTGGAAAATGTAATTTTAATGATTTTAAATTCCTATGTTTTTCATATTATATTTAATATGTTTAAGCTGAGATTTCATGTTTAAAATAATACGATACTGTGTTTAAATAAAATCTAATTGCCAGCTAAATTGAGTTTTTGATGCCAACCCCTTGATTCATGTCGACCCGAAGTTCAGCCGCCACTGACCTGAAGAATGTCGGTCCTTTATAATTTGCCAACCCCAGAGTTTTCCGTCCCGAGGCTATCATTGCCGACCCAAAGATAGGACTATGCCAACCCGAAGATAGTATAATGCCGACCCAAAGTAGTTGCCGAGCTCATACAAATATGCCGATCCCTCCAAGACCTGAAGCAAGCCCTTGTCTGACTCGAAGTAACCATCATGAAGACCCGAAGTAAATCCAAGTGTGACTTAAAGTAAACTCCAGGAAACCCAAATCAACTCGACTTTTTTCGAAACCCATATTTCAAGTATCCTGCGCTTTTTGTCCATCGACTATGTCGAACCCGGCAACATATTCATGTTTATTATCCGTGAGTAATCGTCTATTTATCCAATCGAATCAAACCTATAATATTCTATCCTCGATAACCGAGCAATCATTTAAGTTAAATCTGCCTGTATATGACCTTGCTAAAAGGCAGGTTAACATTTTCCCCCAAAAACATTCCCTGTTATTGGAAGGCATGTTTTGAGTAGCTATAAATCCGATATCCAAAGTCCATGCTCCATCCATAGCCATATCATCCAATCCGCAATTCAATCCATTATCAAGCAATTCCATCCACAACCGATAGCCAAATCCAAGACTGTTTTGAGTCGTTCTCCAATTCCAAAACCATTAACTAAATCCACGATCTCTCTGGATCGTTTTATCCAAATTCGGTACCACTTTGGGTCCTATCCGAATACGGGGACCTCTCCGGGTCCAAATCCGGGACCACTTTGGGTCCTTAGCCAAATCCTTAGCTATTCAAAGCCAAAGCAATATCCATTTCACATTTTGGAAGCTAATAACTGGATCCTAGGTTCTCTCTGGATCGTTGATGGACTCTCCAGATCCTTGCTAAGCTCGATCCAAACTTAACAATTGAGTAGGCAATTCCTGACGTGCTCCAGCGAAGCAACCTATCCCTTGCACTCCGGTTCAGTATCCCTGAACATTAAGCGATGCCCTGGTCCTCCTAGAACGATCATAGCCTCTCTAGGCTCTTGCTAGATCCCATCTTGTCACTCTTCGGTGAAGGGGAAAGAACATCGAGCGAGCCAATTCTATCGCTAATCGGTGAAGTGGCTCCACTTCCTGTACTCCACTTCAGTATCCTTTAACATTAAGTGATGCCATGGCCTAAATCCTAGACCGATTGCAGCCACTCCAGGCTCTTTTTGGACCCATCCTGTCACTCTCTGGTGAAGCGGAAACAACGTCAAGCGAGCCGATCCTGTCGCTCTCCGGCGAAGCGACATCACTCTTTGAACTTCGGTTCAATATCCTTGAACATTAAGTGATCAATTCCCAGTTGACTTCCAGTATCCATTCCTTAACTCTCCGGTTCATGTGCCGTTTGAGGTGAATTATGAACATTCGACGTCAGGTGCCATACAAGGCGAATTGTGACCGTTAAAGGTTGGGTTTCATTCGAGGCGAAGTATGACCATTCGAGGTCGGGTGCTGTTCGGGGTGAACTATGACCGTTCAAGGTCGGGTGCTGTTCGAGGCAAATTGCGAGTACTTGGATGGGGCATAGTATTATCAATGTTGGATTTCACTATGAATGAGTTTATGAATCATTTGTTACGGCGGTTCATTGCCATCTCAGAGACTGTCGAAGGACCATTCACGATCTCGTACATGTGTAACTGACTTAACCGCCTCAACGTAGGATTTATTATTAGTTATTTAATTCATGCCATTAAGAGATGGCGACCTGTGCGCTTGAGCTGGACTAGCTTCGATTTGTGGCGGATGGTGACTGCTCTTGTTCCATCACCGCTATCCATTTTCATGCAAAGCCATCTGAATCCGTGCCCCCAGTTCCATGGGTAGTTGTTCCAATCCATTTTCCTTGGTTGGGGTATTCCCCCGGATGATCTAATTCACATCGAAGCCTGCAAATTTTCGCTCCAAGTCATGGATTTCAATTTCCAGTTGTTCCAGCATCCATAGGTTATTTCCGACCATCATTCCCATCCTCCCCCGAGTCCATGAGAAAGTCGTAGATCATTCTCTTCCAAACGTGCATCCAAGTGCTCATGCATGCCAAAATCCATAGCACCATCCAACATCCTGCTTGCTTCTTTTCCTTGGTTATGCACTCCATCTTTTCCAATCTGCCAGAGTAAGTTCTACATCATTTCCTCCCACCTTTTAAGCATCCTTTCCTGTATAGCATCCATCATTGTTTCCATCTTGTCCTTTCCCTTTGTCACCTTGTTGTTAGCTATCTATGGCTTCCAGAATCCAAGTTCCTAATCTTTCAAATCCAAGATCCTAACTTCCCGATTCCTGAGTGCAAGTTGTTCTCAGTGAAAGCACTTAAATGTTTGCGCCAAAATTGGTCAAAAATGCCCAATTACCAGTAAAAGCACCAATATCCAGTCACAGATCATAGATATAGTATATGTAGAGAGTATAGTATGAAGAACAATCAAAATTTAAATGAAATCAGTAAAAAAAAAAGACAAGATTTATAGTGGTTCGGCTAACTCCAGCCTACGTCCACTCTAGAAATTTTCTTTTTTATTATCAAAGAACTGATTACAATTACAATCTGGAATTTTTAAAACATAAATGGGAGAGTAGCTTTTGTAGAAGAAGATCGAGAAGAGCAAAATGAGAATCCCTTTTCTAAATCCCAGCTTAATATATTTATAGGTAAAATCTTGGTTACTGGGCTTCTCGTGTGATACGGGCCCACAAAAACCATAGCTGGACCCATACCCTTCTCCATGACCAATACCAAGTAATATATATGCCGATCTGAAAGTGTTTCGAGGATGACATGAAGCAGATCCATCACTTACCTGGAGCAAGTTTGCATGTGACCCGAAGTGGAAATATGCCGATCCCAGAACCTTATTGCCGACCTGCTTTCCCAATGCCGACCCGAGAAAAAGTCACAATTGACCCGCATATGTTGATCCCATGCCCAAGCTCCTAGCCGATCCCAAAGCCTATAGCCAACCCAAAGATAAACATGTGCCGACCCGAGCCAAGCCTCCCTTTACCGATCCCATTTTGATGTCGATCCCATCTTGATGCCGACCCTTTGATTCATGTCGACTCGATGTTTAGCCACTACCGACCTGAAGCATGTCGATCCTTTATATTGTGCTGACCTAGAGTATTGCCGATCCGAGGCTATCATTGCCTCCCTGAAGATAGGACTACGCTAACACAAAGATAGTATAGTGCTGACCCGATGTAGTTGCCAAGCTCGTATAAACATTCCAATCCCTCCAAGATCCGAAGCAAGCCCTTGTCTGGCACGAAGTATCCATCATGAAGACTCGAAGTAAATCCAAGTGTGACTCGAAGCAAACTCGAAGCAAATCAAATCAACTTGACTTTTTACGAAACCCATATTTCAAGTATCCTGTTCTTTTTGTCCATCGACTATGCCGAATCCTGGCCACATATTCATGTTTATTATCCATGATTAATCGTCTATTAATCTAGTCGAATCAGACCCATTCCATCCTCGATAATCGAGAATCGTTTAACTTCAGTTTGCATGTATAAGGCCTTGCTAAAAGGCGGGTTAACATTTTCCCCCTAAAACATCCCTTGCTATTGGAAGGCGTGTTTTAAATAGCTTTAAATCCGATATCCAAAGTCTATGTTCCATCCGTAGCCATATAATCCAATCCATAATTCCATCTGTTATCAAGCAATTCAATAAAGTCCGATAGCCCGACTGTTCCAAAATGTTATCCAATTCTGAATCCATTCCAAATCCATTAACCAAATCCACGATCTCTCTAGATTTTTTATCCAAATCTGTGACCACTTCGGGTCCTATCCGAATCCGGGGACCTCTATGGGTCCAAATCTAAATCTGGGACCTTGCTGGGTCCATATCCAAATGCAGGACAACCCCGGGTCCTTAGCCAAATCCTTAGCAGTTCAAAGCCAAATCAATATCCATTTCACATTTTGGAAGTAGGTAACCAAATGCTATGATCTCTTCGGATCGTTGACAGCATCTCCGGACCTTGCTAAGCTCGATCAAAACTTAACGATTAAATATGCAGATCCTATCGCGCTCCAGCGAAGCAACCTATCCCTTGCACACTGATTCAATATCCCTGAACATTAAGCGATGCCATGGCCTAAGTCCTAGATCGATTATAGCCACTCTGGGCTCTTTTTGCATCCAATCTGGTTACTATTTGGTGAACGGGAAACCATGTCGAGCGAGCCGATCCCGTCGCTCTTCGATGAAGCAGCATCACTCCCTACACTCCAGTTCAGTATTCCTAAACCTTAAGTAATCAATTCCCAACCGACTTCCGGTATCCAACCCTTAACTTTGCAGTTCAGGTGCCGTTCGAGGCGAATCATGACCATTCGAGATCGAGTGTCGTTTGAGGCGAATTATGACCATTCGAGGTCGAGTGCCGTTGGAGGCGAATTATGACCGTTCGAGGTCGAGTGCCATTCGAGGCGAATTGTCACCGTTTGAGGTCAGGTGCCATTTTGGGTGAATTGTAACCGTTCAAGGTTGGGTGTCGTTCGAGGCAAATTGTGAGTGCCTGGATGGGGCCCAGTATTATCAGTTGTCAGATTTCACGCTTGAGTGAGTTTCTGAATAATTTGTTATTGCGGTTCATCGCCATCTCAAAGCATGCCTAAGGACCGTTCATGATCCCGTACATGTGCAAGTGACTTAACCACCTCGATGTAGGATTCATTATTAGTTATTTAGTTCATGCCATCAAGAGATGGTGACCTGTGCCCTTGAACCAGGCTAGCTTCGATTTATGGTGGATGGTGACTGCTCATGTTCCATCACCACTATCCATTTCCAAGCAAAGCCATCTGAATCCATGCCTCCAGTTCCATAGGTAGTTGTTCCAATCCATTCTCCTTGGTCAGGGTTTGCCCCTGGTTGATCCAATCCACATCTAAGCCTGCTAATTTCCGCTCCAAGTCATGGATTCCAATTTCGAGTTATTCCAGCATTCATACTTTGTTTCCGACCATTATTCCCATCCTGCCCCGGAGTCCACGAGGGAATCCAAGATCATTTTCTTCCAAACGTTCATTCAAGTACCGAGCCATGCCAAAATCAATAGCTCCATCCAACATCTTGCTTACTTTTTTTCCTTGGTTCTACGCTCCAGCTTTTCCATTCTATCGGAGTAAGTTCTGCATCATTACCTCCCTCCTTTTCATCATCCTTTCCTGCATAGCATCCATTATTGTTTCCATCATGTCCTTGCCTTTTGTCACCTCCTTGATTGCCTAGCCATAGCTTCCAGAATTCGAGTTCCTAAGCTTTCAAATCCAAGATCCTAACTTCCCGATTCCTGAGTGCGTGCTATTCTCAGTGAAAGCACTTAAATGTTTATGCCAAAATTGGTCACAGACACCTAATATTCAGTGAAAGCACCAATATCTAGTCACAGATCACAAATACAGTATATGTAGAGAGTATAATATGAAGAACAATCAAAATTGAAATGAAAGCGGTAAAAAAGAGAAAATTTATAGTGGTTCGGCTAACTTCGGCCTACATCCACTGAAGAAATTTCCTTTTTTATTATCAGAGAATTGATTATAGTTACAATCCGAAATATTTGAAACAAAAATGGGAGATTAGCTTTTTTTAGAAGAATATCAAGACGAGCAGAATCAGGTTCCCTTTTTTGAAGCCCTGCTATTGTATTTATAGGCAAAACCTTTGTTACTGGGCTTCTTGAGTGATATAGGCCTACAAAACCATTGCTGAACGCATACCCTTCACCATGACCGATCCCCAATAGTATATATTCCGATCTGAAAGTGTCTCGAGGATGACCTAAAGCAGATCCATTATGGACCCGAAGCAAGTTTTCATGTGACCCGAAGTATAAATATGCTGACCCCAGAACCTTATTGCCAACTTGATTTCCTATGCCGACCCGAGGAAAAGTCACAACCGAACGAAAGCATGCCAATCCCATGCCCAAGCTCCTATGTTGATCCCAAAACCAATTGACGACCCAAAGAAAAACAATTGCTAACCCGAGTCAAGCCTCCCTTTGCCGATCCCATCTTGATGCCGAACCCATGATCCATGCTGACCCGAAGTTTAGCCACTACGCACCTGAAGCATGTCAATCCTTTATATCGTGTCGACCTTAGAGTTTTTTCGACCCGAGGCTATCATTACTGACCCGAAGATAGGACTACGCCGACCCGAAGATAGTATAATGCCGACCCAAAGTAGTTTCCGAGCTCGTATGAACATACCGATCCCTCCAAGCCCTAAGCAAGCTTTTGTTTGACTCAATGTAACCATCATGAAGACCCAAAGTAAATCCTACTGTAACTCGAAGCAAACTCGAAGCAACCTGAGTCAACTTGACTTTTGTCGAAACCCATATTTCAAGTATCATGTGCTTTTTGTCCATCGACTATGCCAAATCTTGGCCACATATTCAGGTTTATTATCCGTGATTTATCATATATTCATCCATTTGAATCAAACCTATAGTATTCCAGCGTCGATAATTGAGCAATCGTTTGAGTTAGATCCGCCTCTATATGGCCTTAATTAAAAGCGGGTTAAATTTAATGATGTATTGATAAGGAGTGATCGCACTTTGTTGGAAAAAGTGCAATTAATGATGAGTGAAGTTAAGTTAATTTTTTTCGGTAAGGACGTGTACTGAAGATTAAGTACATAGGTTTAATTTAATTTTATCTAAAGCATACTTTACAAGACCATACAAGATAAGAGTTAATAACAAACCCCTACATATCCTAGGTCAAGGAGTTCACAGGTTGTGTGAGTTGGGGGCTGCATGGAATAATTTTTCATAAGGGATCTTATGTGGATCACCCTTAGTGAGTTTGAGACATATCAATATTGATTGACCAATTTTTGTTATGAACATAAGTTTTGCACACTTAAAAACTGAATAACTTTATACATATATAGGATTTCATAAAATGTTTTTGAATAGTATTCCATTGCACTGAAAAGCAATTTTTGTTTCAAGAAACACCAACTTCATGACAAAGGAATTTATTTTAGAAATTACTGTTAGTAAAATGGATTTGGATATGATCCAAAAAATCGATTACAAAGAATGAAAATGAAATTGACTAAGCGTAAATAGACACAACGGATTAGAATTATTAATGAGAACTCTTGTGCATTAAAGAGAAACGATTATTTTCTTATCGATGTCGAGAAAACACTTCCTCGGTTGTCAGTAATCCGTTAAGAGTATTTAATCTACCATGTGGCATGATGCATAAATCTGAAATGGATTCCAAGTACATAATCAAAATACGATTTTTATAGCTATACCTGAAGGGATATGATCCATCGACCGCAAAATGTCTCTGAGAATAAGATTAATGTAGTTGGAATACGCTGAGCTAAGTTGGTAGAATAACATCATAAATTTCAATTGTTGAATTTAACGTAACATGTTCATCGTTTACTGTACTTCGATTAATTTGGATTTTACTCGCAAAATCATTGCTCGATATGATTTTTAGTTTCGATATATGTGTGTTGAAATAGAAATTCTGAATAATGATTCAGAATATGTTGTTTGCATTTAATAACCAAAGTGTTTTGAAGTTAGTAGGAGCGATTCTGAATTTGTAGGTTATGGCATAGTGTCCAAGAACAGATATGAAAGTATCATTCAATAGGCATCAAAGCTGAGCAAATATTTTGATAGAAAAATCAAGAAGTTTAAATTTCTATCAAAATAAAGAGGAAGCGCATGTCTGTAAGGGAGCACAATAAAGGTACCAAAATATTTCAATACTAAAAATTAACAACAAAATTATAATTGTTAACGATATACTCATGTTAAAATCATTTTAGTTTGGTTGTTTAATTCTTGATATTGGATTTGAAATTGACATCTTTTATAATCAGTATAAAAGGATGTCGGGATTGTCCCTAAACGATAACACAGACACCATATCAAAAAAATTATATGGAGCATGTAAGATAGATCTGCATGCATTGATGTTGAATAGTTTTCTAGCCAACATTAGAATGATACAATACATTGCGAAAAGCAACGGTTACTTGCTAATCACTATGCTTAAGAATAGAAAAAAACGAGCGGTTAAATATGCAGCTGAACGGTAAAGATATATAGTGGTTTAGCAAAGCTTCCTATGTCCATTATAAAGTTCTCTTGCTATATATTTTTCTTACAACTACAAGAATTACAAGAGAATAATAAGAAAAAGGAGGTACTTAAGACTAACAAAATTATGTAATCTTACGGACTTGTCTAATATTGCAGGCACTGATTTGTGCACTGTATTCGGAATTATTGAATGTTCCAACCTTTTTAAAGTTGCAATATAGGGGGATATTTATAGTAGCCAAAGTGGATGGTGGATGGTTGAGACTGCGCTGTAAAGTTAGCAGAAAAAATGCTTGGTGTCGATTTGACTATAAAGGTGGATGGTCAACAGTTGTAATGTGTGTCAGAAGATATTCAATGGATGAGAATGTACCCATTACCTCTATATACCTGGCATATGTGTAACGATCCTACCTTTTAGATCGTCAAAGACTAATGCATCCATAATATTCACGTGCCGAATATCTAAGTGCCGAAAAGACAGACTACTAGGGTGAAAGAAAGAAAAGATATGCTGATAAATACAAACAAGAAAATGCAGTTGAAATAAAGAAAATTACGGGAATGTGTCTTGGAAGCATCAAGCTCGTCTCATGAAGTCCAAAAGCGTCCAGCTAAATCTAGGAATATTTGCTCGAGCTGACCCAAGCATTATAAGAAAAATAACGTCTGTATTAGTTTGGTAAAACCAGCGTGAGAGACACTATTAGAAGGATTTATATATTTTATAAAAAACATTCCAAATAAAAGTATCGAGTAAGACTATGCCGCATATAAACAAGGGCGGGTTTTTACCTTACAATAATCAAACTATTTTATAGGAAATCTTATGATATTATAATAATGTCTAAGGTTTGAAATAAATATATATCATAGCCAAGATGGTTACATTTATTATATTCCAGCATAATAAGTATACAACTAAGCCTGTAAAGGCAAGCATTGGAGATTGGATCCTAACATGGCAAGGTAAGGGACTACCTTCCATATAGTACACCTCTAGATAAAAATACTCGAGGTCGAACCAATCAACCCCTATGAAAACAGAGCTGGCCCGCCCCTTTAAAATGACAAGTTGGATTACATCATCCCTCAGGCACCGAGAAGTAAACATTGCCCCACGGTTACCCCGCACGCACACCAAATCAGAAATTCCATCTAGATTAAGGAATTGCTGCTCCTAATGGTAGCTAGCCACATAGCTCTGCGAGCATCCCCTGTTTTAACCCGGTTTGTGAGGCATGTGAGGTTACACTTATACCTTTTTCTCCTAGAAATACCCAATTGGAATGCTAGCACTGCCCACTAGGAAACAATGCAATGCTAGTATTCATCCATATAATTTATTCAGGATATGAACAAACCGAAGACACTATTTCTACTACATCCATTTTGGAATCACCTTTGGGATTATTAGCATAAATCAAGCACTTCAAAGAATCCCGTCTTTGATTCCATCATCTCAAACCAGTCTTAAACCTCTCCAAAGCATAAAATACACATATAGTTTTGTTATGGGTATGGTTTTAAGTCATCTCATATAAGTACACTCCCTCTATCGTTTCAAAACCAAATCGTTAGTTTCGATAAACTTAACTCCATTCTTTTGGAAATAAACAGACAGTACACAATGGCGAAGATCACTTCCTAACCATTTAAGCAGACGAATTTCGTTGTCACTTATCCTATAAGAGAAAAACGAGATTTATACACACAATGCTACATCATCGAAGATGAGTGTGCGATATAGCTCTTGTGTTTCTCCTAAATATTGCCAGAGTTCTATTTTGGGCAAGATTTAATAGTTGGTTATTTAACTATCAAATAAACAAACAACCAAACATAAGGATCCACTAAGACTCTATCAATTAATCTTTCATTAACTAAATCTTTTTCAATTATTTAATTCAAAATACCTTCACAAAAGATTTATTTACAAACCTCTATACTCCTTTTAATACTTAGAAAAACATTCATATACTTATCTCGCCGTTATAAGTATATTCACAGACCGTTATAATTTCAATACTTAGAAAATATATCCAAAAGCTTATCTCAACCATATAAGTACATTAACAAAAGCTTAAGGAAGATTTCCGCTTTTCCAAATTCATATTTAAGTGGGCCAAAAAAAGATATCTTTTGAAATATTACCTACTCTAAACCCAAATCCCTTTTCCTTTGGTGTTAAGTTTGGAAAGAATGCTTTCATACCACACAATTTAGAAGAATTATTTATCAAAATCGAATCTCATTCCTTTTATAAAATTTCCTTTATAAACTCATTCCATATACAAATCCTTTAATAAATCATTGTACTAATTTATAAAACTTCTTTCGTAAATCTCTAAATTATTTATAAAATTGCTTTCTATTTATAAAAAAATATTCTCTAATAAAACTCTTTTCTTTTATAAAACTCTTTTATAAATCTCCCTTTACGAACTCCTTTATAAAAAAATATTTTATAAAATCCTTTATAAAAATCCTTTTATAAATCCAAAACCCATTTTTATAAATCTTATATATTTAATACAAATCTTCATTATTTTTAAAGTACTACTTAAAACACTCTTTATAGAATATCATTTATGAATCCCCTTTTCAAAATATCTTTTGTAAATCTCCTTTAAATAAATCCTTCTTATTAAGCAAAATCCTTTTTATAAAATAATTTATTATTTATAAACAACTTTTTTAATCAATTTATTAAATTTAAATATTTTAAATAAAATAATTAATTAACTTAAAAACAACATTAATAATATAACTAATTATCTTTAAACAACATTGATAATTAATTAAATATCTTAACAGCATTAATAATATAATTAAATATCTTTAAACAACATTAATAATAAATATCTTTAAACAACATTAATAATATAATTAAATATCTTTAAACAACATTAATAGCATAATTAAATATCATTAATTATATAACTAAAAATGTTTAAAATATCATTAATTAAAATAATAAATTACAAATATCTAAATACTTAATCTCGAATTGTTATAAAATGGAAGTTCATTTAAATCCATAGCTTTTCAAATTTGGAAAGAGGCTCAACGACCACAATGGTACTTGGTTAAGCTACCATTTATTTTAATTCAAAATTCAAAGTCTTATCATTGGAATTTACATAAGCAAGCGTATATGTAAATAAAATCTACAATCTAAAATCACTGACAATCCATCACTTATCCAATATTAATTAATCCACATATTAATTACTGGCATATGACCAAATGTCCAAATTAAAATAATAGCAAAACGGGGACTTATTTCACTAGACATATGTCAACAATAAACTATTTAATATAGTTATAGCAGAACAGTGTTTTATTCTACTAAATAGATATGCAATATAACTTCTTCTATTTAATTTAATAGAATGGTGTTTTATTTGGCCAAACGAATAAAACCAATGAAGTATACTTAATTTAACTATGTTATTATTTAAACTAACATAACTAAATTCAATCATCATTATTATATCATAAAATTATACTCGTCCAATCTATCAACAATTTATACCATAATGTTTTTCTCGTCAATACGAGTCTAATGCAAGAATTCACGGGTTAATCGGATTTGAAACGAATGATATATGACAATTTAAACTTGACACTTAATTATATAAATTTAAAACAAATAAAAAAAATTGTTACTCACCCAAACTCAAATGATCAAGCCCAACTCCATATACTGGACCCGTTTTAACAAGATCCTTCCGTTTCAAAACAGAAATCGTGTACAGACAGTCAAAAACACACGATCGCCTCAACCAAATCCCTAAAGCCAATGCAACGGTCAACTATGTTCCATGTTGCCACTTTCGTAGCTCCACCATAGCCTACCGCACCTCCGCCTCCATCCGTGACAAGCTCAATTGTAGTGACCCAACTTTTCGAACCTCGAATATCGACACCAATACATCTATGGTATTCATATGCCGAGCACCCAAGTATCAAAAAGACAAAAAGTTAAGGTAAAATAAAAGAAAAAGAATAGAATAAGACAAGAAGAACACAACATCAAAATCTCAAAGTGAAATGATAATTTATATTATCAAAAGAACAGTTCAAAGGGTTACTCTGAATACAGGATTTCCAGAGCTACAAAACCTAAGTACCATCATCAGCTTGGACGGTTATAACTACCTGTTCTCATAACGCTGATATATGACCATAACTAATACGGAACAATAGAAACAGAAATAGAAAGATAATGGAAGCCCGCGGCTCATCTTTCGAACTATGAAGCATCCAGGGTAAAACCTGATACTCAGCCTAGTCGAAAGAGTAGGGGAGGAATTTAGGGAAAAAAAAATCCAAGCGCATAAGTCTGGTATGATAAAACTCGAGATACATGCAACATGTAACAATAACTATTGAGATCGTATGGATTCCCGTAATGATTATCCCCACAAAAGAAACTAACTGTTCATTAAATTTAATATAGTGATATGATAGATATTGTTTATGGTGTAGGATATAGTAATATCAAGTAGCCATGATGCTTATGTTGGTCACACCATAACATATTATGTTACATATAAAAATGCTAAAGTACGTTCGCTCAAGGGATTTCCATGGTTATTCTCCAGTCAAGCTGAAATCTAATCTCTTGCATAAAGGTCAGAAACTACCTTCGAGCATCGTATGTCTCTAGATAAAATCTACCGTTAAGGAAAACATAACTAGTCCACGTCTAAATACGGGATCCTAGATATCATCAACTCCCCATACCCACATATCAATAAGCGTACTCTAGATTTGGAGTCAATAATACCCTGTTGTGGGTTAGCAAAACCCCAAGTTATGCCCCTACTATGTTTTCAGCCGTTTTCGATGTCGAAGTCAAGTTCGGTATCTTTCACATAAGGCTTAGTTACTCGAACAGAGCATGGATTCCCATATCTCGAACAGATCTCGAAACCGCACATAGATTCCCATATCCTGAATAGATCACCAACAACTACATGTGTTCGAGCATCTTAAAAAATCTTAAATCCCTACATAGATTCCTTTCTTCAACTGCTTCCAAACATAGAACTTCTATACTAGTTACGAAGTGGTATTCGATAAGTAGAATACTTATCTATCTCGGACTCCTCAAAACTAATTGATGAATTTTCAGTAAACTCAATTTCTGTTCTTTCAGAAAGCGAATGCTAGAGATGTTTCTTACAATACTCCTCCTCGGCGATTGTTTTTGGTATAAAATCGTGACGCATTTTTGTTACTTCCTAAGTCAATATTAGGTCAAGTTTGTTGATCGAATAATCAATTATCTAGTTAAAACAATTGCTTATACAAATCACGATTCATTTCTTAACTCGTTTCTGACATTCCAACTTAACTATTCCTCGCCCAAGAGTGAAGCTAGCTAAGTTTGGCACTGGTTGCTCCAAGTTTTACCTAGACACTTCATTCTTGAATCTCATAAATATATAAGTTTACTTCATCGTCTTTTAGTGTTAAGTATAATATTAATGATTTCCGTAAAAAATAAGAAATCAACTCGATTAACACATTTTTGACATTTTCCACTTACCCATTCCTCGATTAAGAGGGAAGCATAGTAGAATTAGAGCTCTATTGCTCCATCCCTACTAGACATCGATAACTCTCACAAATAGATAAGATTACTTCATCGGCTTATTCGTGTTAAGCATGGTTAATTACTTTTCTAATAAGTAATTCAAACAATCAACCATTTGGCCATTTAGCAATTCTAACCCCCTTTTTGAAAACATTTAAAATACTTGGAAATACTTATAATAGGTTTTAAAACATTTGTCTAAAAATATTGCTTAAAATAACAAGTTTGAAAAATTAACAAAACTTGGAAAAAGGACATGTTTTTATTTTAAAATTTCTTTCCTTAAAAGTTCATCTAGTACTAAAAAATTCATACATATCTCAAACTAATTTTCAAATATTGTAAATTGTTTGGTAATACTTGTAAAAATAATGAAACAAATCACTCAAAATAAAAATCCTTTCTGAAACAATTGAAGTCCGAATATCAAGGTTAAACGGAGCAGTTTTGCACTGATGATGTTTTGGCCGTTTCGAGATGTTACTTAACGTTTTACTGTTCAAGCTATTACTAGCAACAAACATACATATGAAACATTGTAAATATGGTCAGAAATCCCTATGGATCTCTAAACAAAGTTCCATAACAATAGTAAAAAAAGACAATTCCAAACTGCATCCACAACGACTATCCCTACAAGTGCACTTTCAAAATCCAAGTCAGAACTCAATCTATATTCAATTACAACCTATGTGCTTTATTCAAGGCCTAATCATATGTCATGTAAGTCCACTCAAGTCCATTCAGGTCTATATATGGATCCAATGTGGCATATGTTTTCAAAACAAGAATCTAAATCAACATTTTCAACGTATGGCACTTAACAATTCAAACAACTTTAACACAACAAAATATAATTATATATGAGTTATATTATTAATCCAGGTAGTCAGTTATCTCACCTTAAACTCAATAAACCACCAAGCTTAAGCACTCAACTTCAAATCCAAGCTAGCAAACTCCTTTCTCTTCTTCCTTTCCTTTCTTTGCCTTGCTCCTTTGCCTGCTCTTGCTTCCAAATGCTCATGGCCTAAGGGTACGAGGGGAGTTTGGCTACGATTTTTCACAACCTAACTAGGTAGCAGGTGATGTTATTTGGTGGCAAGGCTTTCCTCAATGTTTGAGGTGATTTGGAGATGGTTTGCGTACTATTTGCTTTTGAAAGTTAATAAGAAGAAGATAATGAAGACATTGAAATTTTAGATATCTCAGGAATATTTTTGAGGTATTTCCTAAGGGTGTGACCCTCCTTATATAGGCTTAGGAATATGAAGGGAAAAGGGCCAAATAGCCCTTAAAACCCTAATGCATTAATTGCTTCTCATCATGACAACTTTATGTCATTTCTCCTTTATTCATTTTACCATTATGCCCTTACCATATAATATCCTTATCCAAATAGAACTTTCTAGAACATTCCATAATTTATGAAAAGGAGAATGCATTAATTAGTTGCTAATATGTTCATTTGATCATTAGTTAAGTGCATGATAGTTTGAACAACTTATATCGATCAAAAACCTGTTTATCGATGAACCGATTTACGGTCACATTATCAATTTTCCTTCGAAGAATATATATTTTTAAACATTTTTCAAAAACAAGCTTCTTATCATTATTTATTAATTAAATGATATTAAACAAGGTTATAAAATTATATTTATAACACTTAAACAAATCTAAAATCTATCAATATTCGAAGACAAACTGTTCGAATTTCAAGGTCGCAACATTCTCCCCTACTTAGAACATTTCGTCCTCGAAATTTATAAAGAATGATAACCAAAGAAGATAGAAGAACAAGATATATATCTAGCATTGCTGAAAGTATATACAAACTAAATTGCAACCAAATGCAGACTAAGATGAGAAACTCTTGTCTAAGAACACATCCGTAAAGGATTTCCCTAAATTATCCTCAGTCTCCCATGTAAAGTCTCGAGCATCCTCACTCTACTATACCTTGACTAACTTTACAACCTTAGTCCTCAGTTGTTTAGTAACTCTATTAACAATATGAACAAGTTGCCTCAACACAGTCAAATTTGGCTCAATCTCCAAGTCTTCTTACAACGACGCTTCCACTATCATCGAAGGGTCATGCACAAATTTATTTAGATATGATACATGAAATACATTGTGCACACCCGATAGCCTAATCAGTAACTAGACTCTGTATGCGAGTGTACCAATCCTCTCAAAAATCAGGAATGGTCCTATATAACGAGGAGGCAACTTCCCAGTCCTTCCAAACCGAACTACACTTCTCATCGGAGAAACCTTTACAAATACAAAGTTTCCAACTGAGAACTCCAAGTCTCTACGCCTCTCGCTTGCAAATCTTTTTCGTCGATTCTACATTTCTTTGATTCGATTTCAAATCTCTATAATCTTATTCAACACCTCTTGGATCATATCCTACCCAAGCACAAGATGAACCCCAGGTTTTACCCAACACGATGGAGATTTGCAAAACTTTCCATATAGCACTTCAAATGGTATGATTCTGATACTGGCATGATAACCGTTGTCACATGAAATCTCAACAAGTGGTAAGTGCTCTACCTATGAACCTCCAAAATCTACAGTGCGTGCTTGAAGAAAGTCCTCTAACACTTGGTTCACCCTTTCTGTTTGCCCATCTATCTGCAGATGGTAAGTGGTACCCAAACTAAGATCGGTCCCAAATGCTACATTCAAACCCTCCTTGAACTGACTTGTGAATATGGGATTTCTATCACTCACAATATCACATGGAACACCGTGCAACCTAATGATCTCCTTAACATATAACTTATCCAAATTAGAAGTTGTTCTCGCAGTCTTAACAGGTAAGAACTGCACACTCTTGGTCAATCGATCCACAATAACCCACACACTTTCGTACCCTTCCTCGACCTAGGCAATTCTTCGATGAAATCCATAGAAATATGTTTCGACTTCCACTTGGAAATCTCAAGTGGCTGAAGCAGCCCAACTGTTTTCTGATGATTACCTTGTACCTATTGGCAGTTAGCATACCTGCTTATGAAGATAGAAACATCTCTCTTCATGCCCTCCCACTAGAACATCCTTTTCATGTTTTCATACATCTTAGTGACCCTAGGATGTATCATCAACCGAGAATGGTGACTCCCTACAAGAACTTCCTGCCTAATCCCATCAGCATTAGGATACATAAACTACCATTCATTCTTAAAATGCCATGGAAATCCACCTCGAATCTAACCACCAGTCCGGTGCCTTGTTCTCACTTACATTCTTAACTATCCTAGAAAAATAAAGATCTCTATGCTTATTTCCCTCAATATGACTAATTAGAGTCTAACAAACCTCATCGTTCTCCATAACTCATACCTCATACTGAGCGCACCAGAGATAACATTAGCTTTCCCCAGAGTATACAAAATATCCAAATTATAGGCCGCAAGAAACTCCAACCATCTTTGTTGCCTTATGTCCAAGTGCTTTTGCGTAAAAAGATACTTCAAAGAGTTATGGTCTGTATATAACTTGAACCTCTCACCTAGCAAATGATGTCTCCACATATTTAATGGAAAAACCACCGCTAGCAACTCTAAGTAATGAGTTGCATACCTCGCTTCATGCATTTTGAGCTACCGACTCATATAAGCAATAAGCCTCCCATGTTGCATTAACATAACACCCAGACCTATTCCACATACATCGGTGTAAATAGTTAAACCCTTACCTCCATCTAGAAGAGTAAGAATAGGAGCTCTAGTCAACTTCTCTTATAGCTCTAAGAATACTTGCTTTCATTTATTTGTAAAATTTGACATCTTTCTTCATAAAATTTGTTAGGCAAGAGGCAATATTTGACAAATCCTATATGAATCTCCTGTAATAACCTACTAGATCCAAAAAGCTTCTAATATCCGTTGTGCTTTCCGACCTCTTCCCATCTTGAACAGCCACAACCTTAGCAGGATCAACAGAAATACCCTCTATCGAAACAACATGACCTAAGAAACTAATTTATGAGCGTGAAAAATGACACTTTGATAACTTATCCTTTAACATATGCTCTCTTAGTGTTCCCTAGAACAATCCTTAGATGGTGCGATTTTCCTCCTCGGTTTTGGAATCCACCAGAATATATCGATAAAAATAAAGACAAACTTCTTCAATACATCTTCAAAAAACCGATTCGTTAAGTCCACGAAATATGCTGGAGCGTCAATTAGGCTAAACAGCATAACTAACCACTCATAAAACTGGTCAGATCTAAAAGCGGTCAAGGGTACACTCTCCTCTGCCCCCCTCAACTTATCGAACCCAATAGTACGGTCAAGCTAAGAAAACACTCGAGCTACATGAAGCTGATCGAACAAGTCATCTATCCTAGGCAAAGGATAATTATTCCTAATTGTCTGCTTATTGAGCTCGCGATAATCTACATGCAATCTTAAGGAACCGTCCGCCTTCGCACCAAATACGACAGGCACTCCCAAACTCGAACGACTTAGTCAGATCAAGCCCTTTTATGACAAATCATTAACATGATTTGTTAGTTCCAATTTCTCCTTTGGGGTAAGTCTAAGAATGGGCAACACAATAGGTTTTTCATTCTTTACTAAATCAATACAAAATTCTATCTCCTGATGAGATGGTAAACCCTACAGATCTTCGAGGATATCCACAAATCTTAAACAATGGGGATCAAACCCATTTCCTACTCCGCTACATCAAGGTAATAAAGGAAACTAGTCATAAGTGAGCTTGGTACTTTACAAGACACAGTCAAAGTTCCTCCTTCTTTCTTCAATAAGATGGTCCTCTTGTCACAATTCAAGACTGCATGGTGCCGAAACAACCATACCATCATTAGTTGAACATCAAAACCCATAAAATCAAGAACATACCCATCGCAAGGAAAGAGTTGGTCAAATAAGTAACCAAAACTCCGAAATAGATCATACTAAGATTGGCCAAGCCCCTAACAAGGTTCGACATACATATAGAATCTAAAGCCATAAATAGCTTAAGTTCCAATCTATTAACAAGAGTATAGGAAATGAAACTAAGAGAAGCAGCAGTGTCAAATAAGACATGAATAGGAATACCAAAAATGGATAATACCTTTCAAAACTCGCTTCCCCTTTGGTGGGGTGGTAGTACAAGGTGCTGAAGCAAGTGTCAAAGCTCAAGGCTGCTTCCTCTTATGAAGCATCTTACAATCCTTAACTATATGATCGAGCTTATGGCAGTTGTAGCAGCTTCGCCTTTGCCACCTGCCCTCCTCCAAACGATGTACGGTTCTAAACAATATCCCCTTCTTCCCATATTTATAACAAGCGAGACCAGAAATATCTCTAAGAGGTTAAAACTTATGCTTATTATTTCTGGCTGGTGCAGCAACGGACAGCTTCGAAGCCAATCTCTCAAACCTCAACCCCATGTTCACCAGATTCACATAAGACCCCAAGTTGTGATTAGGCATATTATCCTTAAACACCGAACATATCCCTGCGATGAACATCTCATTCCTCTTCAAGGGCATATCCACCAAACTAGGTGCAAACAAAGATAAGACATTGTATTGGTTATCATACTCCGCCACTGTCATGGGCCCCCAATTCAAGTCAAGGAAGCTTCTAAACAACAAAGTCTTCCCGTCTTCCGAGAAAAACTTCATCTCAAAACCCTCCCTAAATCAGGCCTAAGAGAAGTCGTTCTCTTTGACATCAGTAGTGATAGAACTCCACAAATCCATAGTCGCATCTATTAGATGTCGTGATGCCAATCGACGCTTCATCACATCATCTAACTCCATATCCTCAAATGTATGGTTAAATAACTTAATCCAAGTATGTACTTCTATGATCACCTCTGTATCACTAAACCTCTTTTCTCCTAACCTTTCATAATCATAATAGAGCAAGTAAAAATTCACCTGAGGCCCGACCTGCATGACCTCCTCTATAATATCCACCCTTGGTTCCTCGAATGGAGCAACATTCCTTAGTGCTTGATCTCCCTTATTTGTGGTTGTACTACCCCGATCACCTCTACCTCCTCGAGCATTGGCAGCTCAAGTACTCATGACGTACAATGTGAATACATCAGAATGTATTTAGGATATGAAAGGCTAGAATTATTCCAAAGAAAGAGATTATTCCTTAGGAAAGCTAAAAAGGGGGTATAGGTTTATAAAAAAAATACAAATACACTCTCTCATATACACTCGACTCATTCTTAGGTGTCACTTACCCTATCTTCAATGAACTATGCCCAACCAAAGCCAAGGTGTTTGCTCCACCTTGTGCTCCGATACCAAATGTAATGACCATACTTTTTGATCCTCGAATGTCAACACTAATACATCCATGGTATCCGTATGTAGAGTACCCAAGTGTTGGAAACATAGAAATTTAAGGTAAAATAAAAGAAAAATAATAAAACAAGACAAGAAGAACACAACATCTTAATCTTACAGCGGAAAAGTCAATTTATAATATCTGAAGAACAATACAAAGGGTTAATATGAATACAGGATTTCAAGAGTTACAAAACTAAGTATTATCATTAGTCTGGACAGTTATAACTACCAGTCCTCGCAACGCTGATATATGTACATAGCTAATATGGAACGACATAAATAGAAATAGATAGATAATGGATGTGACAACCTGTTGTTAGTTACCCAATTAATTAAACCTAATATGGATAATTAATTCTAAATTGTGATTTGTGAAATTTAACTATGAATTAGACCTAGTTTTGTGAATAATTAAATTGTTTATCTTAGTAGTCTCCAGATAACTTGGAAAAATGTTGAAAATTTAGTTAAGTGTTAATATCGAGATTTATTGTTTTAAAACGATAATTTGTAATTGATAATATATTCTATTTTAATTAAAATAACTTGTATTTCAAAAGTTATAATTAATTATAAAAAATATTTCTATAATAATAGAAATGGAATTTTAAATTTTTGTTTTGTTTTGGAGAATTTAAGAAATTAAATTCTGATTTTGTAAATAATTTCTTAGTGTAAATTGGTGGTTTAAACAAGTAATTAAATAAAAAAGAACTTAACAAAGCTTCTTCTCTTAGGTATTAATTTTGCAACATATGACCTGTTGGATCCTTAGCAAACTCCAAACCCATTAGGCCCATGTAGCTAGCTGAGAAATAAACTTATACGTTTATTTCCTTTGTTCTTTCTCATTTCAGCAGTAAAACAAAATCAGAAAAACTCTTTATCTCATGAACCCTAGAGCAAAAATCATCAAATCTAAGAGCAAATCAAAAGGCTTTGGTCTAATACTTGTAGAAATCAAATATGGTAACCTCTTATATCATATAGTTTAGTTATTAAAACTTTTATTTCAGTATCATCTTGATTAGTAATTTAGTTTTGCAAAATTCTGCAATTAAATCTAGGTCTAGTTGAGGGAAGAGGCGAATATGTGTTTCTATCATCAATTCAAGGTAAAAAGTGAGTTGAACACTCACCCTACTATCTCCAATCCATATGTATAATTGTTAGTTGTTGTTTGCATAGAATTGGATGGTTTGTTAATTGAATTGCTTTTATTTTGATTATGAATTATTTGCTTGAATTTGGGTGATAGTTTGATAGAAATTTGATGTGAAAATCGCTGTAGTAAAAAAGAAATATTATGATGTAAAATAATCCAAAAAGACTCAATCTGTTATGGTAGAAAGATCTTTCAGTTAACTATGGCTTCTCTTCTGATTACTTTTTGAATTTCTGCAGTTTAGTGGGTCAAAACCGAGTTTGAATCTGATAGTGTTGTTCTGTCATGTGTATTTGCTAATTTAAAACTTGAAAATAAAATGGCTATGACCTTTTCGTTGCTTATCAAAATTTAATGATTCTTAATGTTTTGGAAATATTAGACTATTTGCTACAACTTCATGTTTTAAGTTTCGCATAATTTTGAATTTTAAATGGTCCAAAACTTGTTTCTCTTTTGCTGGCTTGTTAATGAATGATAGAGTTAATAATTTAATCTGAAACTTATTTTAGTCATAACTTTTGAATCCTAAGTCCAAATTGGATGATCGTTTTCTTGTTTGAAAGCTAAGACTTTTAATCTATAACTTTATTAGTTTAAGTTTTGTCAAATTACGAATTTTAAGTGGTCGAAACTGCAGATCTTTAGACCTTAAACTTGAGTTAAATGAAATAAGTTGATAAGCTTCGTGTACAAGTAATTTTACGAAAGAGAATTATTTGTATTCATAAATATTAGAAATTTTTTTGACTTAAGTTAATAAATATTAAAAATGATTTTTAACAAGTTATTTTATGTATTAAGCATGGTTAGTAAAATATTTATGGATCTGGAAATATGACTTTGGAAATACAAATCCAATATATTTTTACATAAAAGTGATTATGGATTTGGAATATAAGTATTGCGATTTTATTAAATAAATATATAGGATTTATGGAATCTGAAAATGTAGTTTTGGAACTTATAAACTTAGTTTATTTCTAAATAAAATGGTTATATTTTAATATGGATTTAGAAGAGTAATTAATATGGTTTTTCAAATAATACAATATTATGGAAATTTGAGACAACTTTATGTATATAAGTGAAATTGTGGAACAATTCGGGTTTATGGAATATTTATCAAATAAGCGAACATTTATTTAAAGTTAAATAATAAATGGATTTATGGAAGAGTATAATGAGTGTTTTTAAATAATAAACTCAAAAGAGAAATGGTTTTAAGAACCTTAGTTTTATAATATAGGGAGTGCTAATAATCGACTTAATGTTATCGATTGGTTTAAATACTTTTGAATAACGCTTCATCATATAGGATACAACTCATTGCATAGAATGTTTGAGCGGAACTTACTAGCCCATTAGCGAATACTTGAACTTTACACACTAGTATGGGAAGCTTAAGTTAAATTCCTATGATCGCCTTTGGGAATGTATTTAACAATTTAGAGTTGTATTCTCTTCTGGTGTGTGATAAGTGGTTTCTAGATCCTTAAAAGATTGTAGTTCAGGTTTTCTAGTGGTATTTGTAATAAGTGATATTTACTAGCTTTCAGTAAATACTTAGATTTCACCATACGGTATGAGACGTATTAGTTAAGTTCTAGTGATTGCTGAAGGTGATAGCATATGGCACTTTAGAGTTTACTCTCTTTTATTGTGCGACAAGTGCTTCTAGATCCTTAAGAAGTTTACTTGTGGACTTCTTTTCAAGTGTAATAATATAAAAATTAAATCTGGAATTTTCGAGTAATGGTTGCTACGATCATCTTGATCGTTCGAGATTATCTTTGAGATCGTCATGTGATCTAACGATTTCTCGTCCTGAGGTATGATCCTTGGTATCAGATTGGTTTGAGTGATACCAAATTATTTGTTTGTTTGCTACAAGGCCTGAGTACAATCATTACGACCATTTTGATTAAGATCTCTTGGATCCTGGATATTTGTATTCTGTGACTATTCTGTGTTCGTGACACACACAAACAAATATATATATATATATATATATATATATATTCTTGTGTCTTGTGATGGAGGCTTAGTTAATTTTAATTCTGTGTTTAGTGACTAATCTGTGTTTGAGACTTAACATATAACTCTGTTCTAAGTTAAACTAATCATGTGACTTTTAATATCTTGGGCATCCGTATTTACTTATGTATTATCTTTCTTGTGTTATATCTTGTTCTCATCCTATTAGGTATTTAGAGATAGTCTAACCCAAGTGTTGTTTTGCTTAGGTCAGGCAGAGACATTTCAGGTTACCGGACAGGATGACTTTTGGACAGTTGGGCTATAATAAAAGGTAGACAGTTTGATTCTTTAGTTTATCTCTCTTAGGATAATTTGTATCTGTATATTTAAGTGGAGACTTATTAGAGAATTGTAAAAACCTATGTATTATTTGAGCTTAGTATTTCATTTTGTAGACTCTCGGGTTACATGAGTATATATGGGTATTATTATTCCATTATGATCTATAACTAATGCTTATATGATATATATTGTTCTGATTCTGAGCAATCAGTGTGTTTATCACTTTGTATTAATACTACACATGTCAAATTTCAGTGTAGATATTAAGTGAAAAGGTATGAATGATGTGTCAGTGTTAGTACGAAGATATGTTCGAATGCATTCGATCGCTCTTAACATGCTGTATTCTCCAGATTAGCAGATTACATGACTTGTAGTATTCTTTGCTAAGTACAGAATTGCGGTGAGGTCATTACCATTTGTATTTAGAGTTGTGTCAGAACATTATAGAATATAATATTACGGATCTGAGACCTAGATGACTTAGAGTCTTGTCCCTTGGGGTATATGGTAGATAGTTATATTAATTATCTAATTAGGGATAGGAATAGAAAACTATTATCGGAATAATCATTTGGGGTGTATCTTGAATTAAAAAATTTAAACTGATAAATTGGAATTTGTGACATTAAAACTTTTAGAAATTAATGAGTAAAATCTTTTAGAGTTTAGAAAATTTTGGAATTAAACTTGAATGCATTAACTTTAAAGTAAACAATTTTTTTTCTTTAAATAAGAGAATTAGAGAAAATTGAGTTTAAATAAGTTTCAGAGTTAAATGGTCGAGAATTAATCAAAGTTGCACAGCGGAATTTAAGAAATTGAATGTTTCGTTGTAGGCGGCTATTTAGTTTTGATTGGTTGGTTGTTAGAAATTGATTGCTTGGTTGCATTTATATAAAATTAGAAGCATGGATGTTAGTGATAATAAAATAAACGCATCCAAACTTGTGGTTATCTGTTGTATTGATTTACTCCGACATTCTTTAAGGATTCTGATCGATATATGGAATGTCATGTTATCGATAAGAGTTCCTAAAAATTGAAAGAGACATTTTGACATGAGAAATAATTAATTTGGGAATATATAAAAAAATTGAGTTTAAAAATTAATTTAAAATAATATTTTAGTCATCGAATAAGTTGTGAGAAGTGAAACGTATGGCAAGGCAATGATGACATTCTAGATAATAAACTTTGCAGCCAAGTGGCGAAGTGAATTACAATAATCAGTGGCTTAATAGTCTTTGCGTAATTAGTGGAACGTAATTTGTAGATTTCTTTCGTTATCGAATATTACGATGTCAATCTAACTAAAGTGTAATCAGGAATTGTTAATATCTCCTATATGATGTCAATTTGATATTAAATACTTATATGAATTTTTGAGATAGGCTTAGGTATCTGAAGTTAAATAGATATTGTTTAAAGAATTATAAACTGTTTTGCTTAAGAAATTAGCGGACTCGCTATTATTTAAATATAAGGTACATATCTAGTATTACATATCGCATTTTTTATGTTTTCCCCATGGGATGTCTCATCCTTGATATGAGATGTATATTATGTAATTATATTCATATTTTATTTTTTCAAAATGCTACCCGCACAAATGTGACGTTGGCAAAATTAAATTTAAGGCATTGGAAAATTTTAATAACTAAAAATATGATTTTAGTGTTATAATTTGGTGTGATATTAATTAGGCGGTTTTGGAAATGAATTTAGAAATCATTTAGCAAATAATTGTTTTGAGAAAAAATTTATATTATTGATTTCTTTCGTTAAGGAAATTGAGAGGACGCAATTTCTTTAAGGGGAGAAGTCTATAACAACTTATTGCTAGTTACCTTATTAATTAAATCTAATTAGAGATGATTAATTCTAAATTTTGATTTGTTAAATTTTATTGTGAAATAAATGTAGTTTTGTGATAATTGAATAATTTATCTTAGTTAGTCTTAAGATTACTTTGGAAAATTTTGTAAATTTATTTAATTGTTAATACTGAGAGTTATTGTTTAAAATGAGAATTTGTAATTAATAATTTATTCTATTTTAATTAAAAATAATAAGAATAACTTGTATTTCAAAAGTTATAATTAATTGTACAAAATATTCTATAATAATAGAAATGGGATTTTAACTTGTTGTTTTGATAGTGACTATGCTATAGGATCGTGTAATATGGAATATATACTAAACTTATTAACTAGTGCAGAAAGTAACTATAAAATGAAAATATCAGTAAAGTAAAATGACACCAGGGATTTTTATACTAGTTCGAACTTTCCATTCTACATCCAGCCCCAGACTCCTTCTAGAATTCAACTATCAACCCTCACTTAACCCGAAGGAATAGGTTTACAACGTTTGAGCAGCCGAATAGAACATGAACCACCTAAGCAACTGAATAGGACTTTTACCACTTGAGCAACTAAACAAGACTTCAACACAAATGAATTGTTTGTCTTGACTTTGTGTGTTCTTGTTACAACACAGATTTTTCAAATAAAGCACACCCTTTCTATAATCTTCTCCTTAAGTAAAATATGTATATTAGTGTGTACGTGAGGATAAGGAAGATTGGATTGCTTTAGACTTAGGGAAATAAATACGTGATAGCTTAAGTATTCAAGCAACAAAGCAAGAAACTCAGAATTCAAGAAAGTATGAAAATAGAATTAGAATTGTTAATTAAATCTTGAATTGTGTATGTATATATAGAGATTTTAGAGTTGTAATTCCTGGATAAAAGTTCTGTTGAAAAGAAATCATTGAAACTCTACCAGGAAGAGATTCCTCTTCGCTAAAGAGAGATGTTTCTTCAGGAAATTCGAAAAATTGACGGTTAGAACATATTCAGTCGATCGAATACTATTAGTTAATCGATTGAAACAAAACAGAAACTTTTTACTTCAAAATAGGCATAATTCAGTCGACTGAATATTCAGTTTAGTCGACTGAATTTGATGTTTAGTCGACTAATATTGAATATTTAGTCGAATAGCCTATAGTTAAATTATACGTGCATATGCACAGGTGCAATTGTCAAACACCCCCACACCCCTTAATATACTCAAAAAGGAGACATTAAAAGGCGTGGTGGATTGTAGGTATAACTGAAACTAACAGAGATTAAGATTCACAAGACAAAAATAGGTAAAAACAGTGGAAACTAAATAAATATTTAATTAGAACAAAGCTTCATAATTAATTCATAAATAAGTCAAATGCCAAATTCAACATTCAAAACCCATAGTGTCTTATGAAATAAAACTTCATTGTCTCAAAATCAGAGTATGTAATATCCCTTATAAATTAACCAGTTTATATAAGAACAACAAATGAAGATAAAAGAAGTACATAGAAGAAGTCTACTCCAAGAAGAACTCTAAGCTGCAACAATTTACTAGCTTCTCCCTTGATTGCCTAAGGGGGGAAAAGGGGAAATAGAGGAGTGGGTCAGACTAAAAGTTTGCTGAATGATAGTAATTACAAGAGTCTTTAAGCAATATAAAAGTTATAGACTCTACAATAGTTCTAGCATAAATAAGGATAGCAAAGGAAAATAGGAAAGTGATAAACTAGAAATAAATACGATTAAATATTGCTCAAGATAGGTTAACTTTGATTGCTTGCACTTATTATTATTTAATTAGGCTGAAATCCTAATCTTGTAATTACGATGTGACTCTAATTCTACCTTTTTGATTGGCCTACTACTCCATAGACCTTTCTTTTGACCGGCCGCTATATAAATCCCTACAGAGCAGTCATGGTATCAATGAAAGATACACAGAGCAACTACTGAAGGTCTGGATAGCATATATAGCTCCCTACACAGAATGCAATGGTGCCTACTAAGACACCATATTCAACGCTTAGAACTCATAGTTATTACTGAGAACTCGAATGGAAGTCGCACGCGTACCTTTTGCTCCACCTGTTTGGTATTCTTATTGTCCCCAACATATAGCATGGCATGCCCCTCATCTACTTTAGGCTAATGCGAGATCATCGAGTGTCTATACAAAAATAGGGGAAATGATGTTGGCACTGGCCCTTCACCCAAACAATATCTAGTTGTACCCCTTATCCAAATCCCCGTTTGGACTTCTATTTGACCAATTACTACCATTCTTGGCACAAGCGTGCCCTAGGGAATGCTATTTGGTATAGGTCCTACTTTTACCTTTGCATATTAACTTATGTAATTTATTTAAATAAGCCTTTATTACCATTTTTACTTCCAATGCTTATTAATTTATCCCAAGCCTTTAAATTAGCCTCATTCTATTCTTTTTCTTATTATAACCTACGTATAATCGTGCTTATTACTTAACCCAAGGTCCAAGTGTAAAAATAAGCTTCTTTCATCTTTTACTTCATTTAGTTATAATTCTAAGTTATAACTATGCCAATTATCTTTAATTAGTCCATTCTAATTATAATTAGGCATAATTTTAGTCCAATTCTATTGTTTATTTCAGTCTTTATAATTTACAACTCATTTTCTTCATTTAATATTCTTACTTATAAAATCCATATTCGCGTTCAATTTATTGCAATCCATATGCGTAGAAAAAGGAGAATGAAGAGAATGGACGCTTGCATAAAATCCGAAATGTCGAAAAGATGTAAATAAGAAATAAATACCAGTGGATAAACTTAGATACTGTAATAGAATGCAATTAATAAAAAGCTATGCTTAAAAGTAATAATTTATAATAGTAAAAATAATGCTAAAGTTACTGAAAGAAATAGCTACACAGACTGAAAATAGTTAAAACCTATAAATAATTACTGAAAAAGGCTATTCCATAGTTTGTAGTAAAACTACAACTATTAAAAACCCTATTATTTAAAATTACTTAAAGAAATCTTAAAATAATTACAATCACTCACCTTTGGTCTTAAGCTCTTCCTTTCGTCTTTCCGGCTCCACTTGGAGTTGTAAAATAATATTCATCAAAAAGATTCTCTCCTTGAAAATTATTCCTTTTAGGATCCTTCCTGAAAAGATGAACCCAAGCGGAGAAAATCTTGAATGAGAAAAGGAGTTAGGTCGGGGGTCTATTTATATGTGTAGAAGTTGATCTCGGACCGTTGGATTTAGAGATTGAATAGGATGCAACCACGTCATAGGATGAATAGGAGCCATCGAATGCAGAAATGAAGGGATTGGATTAAACTAAAGGGTGCAAATGACGTGTTTCGAAGCATCTCATTTGCTCCAATGAATTAACGTTCGTGCGCCCGTGCAATTACTAGCTGAGGCGACCGAGCGGTCGACCGCCCCCTTGGGCAGATCGACCGCTCGTTCGAACTTGTTTTTTTTTTTCTTTTTTCGTTATATTTCTACTTATTTTGTTTATTTTATAACATGGTCGTATTACCTCGGTTTCTGACATTGTAACAACCCATATATTTGTACCATTTAAATTGACAATAATCCACACATGTCAACTTAAATAGTACAAAACACGAATCATTAATGGAGAGTGTGTGTGTGTGTATAAATGAGAACCATCACAGAATCACAGAAATATGACATCATAGAATAGTGCAGCGGAATTACAAAATAGTCATAAGAGTAGTTCATGAAGCTACCCATAAATACAACAATGTCTCAAATAAAAAGAAATATAACAACATAGAAGTCTAATAGTCCAAATAGAAAGAGCAATACTGATAAGATAAGATAATGATAGTCTTCGGTCTTCAGCTCCAAGTAGAACAGCAACAGCAATCCTCAGTCTGATCCGAGCATAAGCATAAACAAACACTCGAATCAGGACATATATTCTTATACAGATAATATGGTTCAAATTCCAAATAACAATAACTCAAAGATAAATGGAATAACATCTTTCAGGATCCGATAAACTATTTATACATAGTAGTGTATGATAAATAGATAATGTCTAACAGTAAAGTAAATATCAAAATAGTGTTAAGGCGTTACCATTGTCCCCCTTTATACATTTCATATAGCATTATAGACTATACAGCACTGTAAACTCCACCGTAAACTAGTGGGATATCAGGGAGTACTACATAGGTATAATACAAAACAAATTCATAGTGGTCGCGTATATGGGAATGCAAGTATGACAAGGCACATGAGGCGATACCCAAGGTAGTGAAACTACCTTTTGCATGATCCGGACTGGTGAGAACGCATCGCCGCAGCGATCGCAACACCGCGAAACAACACTCCAAATTTAAGGGTGCGCACCAATCAATAACAAGTAATGAGTAGTTTACGAAGAAGTGTGTTCGCTCGAGGTAGCTAACCCCATTTGGCCCGACACGGCTCCTGTTTTAGTCATTTTCAATTTGACACAAGTGTCAAGACTATCCATTATCGTTCTCTATCTTCAATCATCACGTACATCATTCCAACCACTTCATTCTGGATCACACTCTGTGTTTGGTTATTAAAGTGGTTTTCAATTTGGACAGTGAGTATGTCCCTAACCGATTCCGGTCTCTTTAACAATCTTCGTAATTATTTTACAGATTATTCGTTTAATAAATTTCAAAACCGAATTAATTTTAACTTCAATAAAAATTTTGTAAACCATTATTTGTTTTGTCTTTCTAAACCAATTTCCAAAATTTACGTTTCATAACTTCTCAATTTTATTTCAAAATTCTTTAATTCAATTTCAAAATTTGGTTTAAACAATTCAGGTATACACTTAAGTTCGTATATAAGTTTCATTTCATAATCAATAAAAATAAACTTAATTTAACGTTCAAATTGATTTAAACTCATTTATCGATTTCATTCAATATTCGTCAGATTAATTTACCATTTAGAACAATTTCTATTAAATTTCCAATTCATTAAATTAATTACTTAAGTTCAACTTCAGTATATCAAAGCTTACAAATTTTATTTAAATTAAAATTTTCAAATCCAATTCAAGTCTTACATTTGTTTCCATAAAACGCACTTTTATTTCTTGTAAAAGAAATTCAATTTCATTTGATTTAATTACTTAGTTACAATTTCAAAACTCAATTAATGAAGAAACTTAGTTTCACTTATTCTAGAATTCAATTTAAATTAAATTATTAAACGATTCGTTCTCATTAAATTTATCAAATAATTTCAAATCTTAATTATTACTAATTTTAAAACTTAATTATTAATAATTCCAAAACTTAATGATTAATAATTCCAAATTTAATTATTAAATAATAAAATTTAAACAATGTTCTTTCGTCAATTTACTACGTTAATATTTTGTTTCAAATTTCAAATATTCACATTTCCTTTCATTAAAATTTAAATTCCAATTTTATTTCAAAACCTTATTTTTATTCATATAAAATCTTTATTTTTTTTAAATCAAATTATGAACCAATCGGGTTTAATTTAATTTTCTATTTTAAGTTAAAGTTTATTTGGGTATTTATCATTTTAACTCGATTCCATTTCAATTCAAACATCAAACATAGCAAAGGGAACTTGCGGTGTAATAACTGGGATGGCGTCAAAGTAAATAAACAAGCAATAACAACAATACATAACAATTCAACAATTTATTTAAATAATCCCGAAATAATCGTATTAATTTACATTTGTTATTTATGCAAATTAATATAATTATTTCTAGAATCTACACTATCATTTCGTGCAGATTAAAGATTATTCCACTAATTATTTATACGGTTTTTCACTTGTCATTTATTTTCAATTCTATGCTACAACAATTATACAACATATATTAAATAGTTCAAGGTGTAGTTATCACTATTCTATGTGTCGGTTTATTTAACATTTAAAGGGGTCAAATTTAACTAATCAATATTCAACATATAAATCAGTTTAAAATTGTTAACTATCATATATCAAATTCAATTTAAATATTATTTATCACTTTAACAATAACAAATAACATCCAATTTCAACATCATATAGCAATCACTCATCAACCAAACTTGTATAAGAATATAAGTCGTGAAAATTAATTCACCTTTCGTAGATAAAGAAATTGACGGCGAAGCAAAAAGAAGCACGAATAGAGTCAGTACAATATTAACAAACGGACACTGCAAATATCGATAAAAGAGAGACGATATTAATTCAATGGACGTTCATATTTAATTTATAAAATTATATAGATGCACTTACCGATGACGGAGAAAAAAACGAAAGCTGAAAATCGATGCTGCTGTAAAAGGCTTAACCGGTCGCTTCTGCACACAACAAACAAAGAAAAGTGGTTACTATTTTCAGCAACAAAAATAGATATTTGCATACAATTTCTTCTGCAATATCTAAAAGCAACAGTGTGCTTCTCCAATCATTCATTTTTTATAAAAAAACAAACTATCACTTTGCAGCAACCAGACGCATATACAAAATTTACGTATATGCACCCCCTTCAACCCAACTCTTCTTCACATCACAGTTTCATTTATTTTCTACTCTCCTTTATCATTGCTACAACACGCACGTAATACTTATGCATGCACACCACCAACATACATATGGCACACAACACGCGCGCATCACACCCGGTGCATGCTACAACAACACGCACAGTTCCAACTTCTTCCCCTTTCTACTTACTGCAACACACACGCAACTCTCCAGCTTTTGTTTTTTTTTTCTTTTTTTCCACAGGAACAGAGACCCAAAAATGAAATTTTTTTCAAAACCGCATACACTTTCACTTTCACAACTAAAACTGTATACACTTTTCATCACCCTCCCCTTGAATCTTCTCTTCGATTTACCATCATTTGCACTCAAAATCTGAGTAACCATTTAAGTAGCATAAGTCCATTGAAATGCTAAGTATCTAAGTATACATCTATCCATCTCCTGCACTGGTTTTACGTACATGATTTCAGGTTTCGGTTCTTTTGAGATGAATTCATAGACACTGTCCTCGCATCCATTTGTTTGTTAAGATAACCAATTGCCACTTTTCCTAGTTGAGGGCATTCTTTCACACTCTCAAATCCCATTTGTCTTGCAATGTAATCAGAGAAACCCTCAAGCTCCTCGATTATCCCCCAATCACCAACAACGAGTTTGGGAACCGATTTTACATCGGTCACCACCAAGTGACTTTACGGGTAATTCTTCCGCCGCCGAATACGGTACGCTGCAACAGCGGTGGCGGAGATGATCAATGTGTTGAAAACCAAGAACTTTGTCAACCCATCTGATTAATTTCGGAGAAAGAAAATAGCTAAGAAAATAAAATTATGGCACTGTGAAGGGGAAGGATGTGTGCTCTTTTGTTCGGCCATGTTTTTTTTTTTTTTATGTTTACAGAACGAAAAAGAAATGAGAAGAAGAAGGAGGAAGAGAAGACGTTACCTGAAGCTTGTTTTTGAATGAAGGGATGAAACTGTAAGATGAATTTGAGTTGTAAATATGTTCTTTAAGTTTCAACGTGACCATAAATTTATTATGGAACCGAGGAGTCACAACTGTTGAATATGTGCTTATATGTTTTTGTTTGATGATAATAAACATATATATTCATTTAAATGTATTTGGTAATGTACTATTTTGTTTTTCATAGATTAAATAAATATTTGTTGAATAAAATAAATTACACAGAATTTGAATTTGAATTCAAACAGAACAAGTTACACAGATTTTGAATTCAAACAGAAATTTTATTCAAACAAATATTTATTACAATCTTGAATAGTACAAATTCATGCTCTCACTATACATATACATTTTTGATTACATCACGATTACATCACAAATATTTTTACATTGATAACCTCACTACATATCACTCACACTCGTATTTTGTCTTCAACTGCATTCCAGTTTGAATCCAGCATCTGAGAAATCTGCAAAAATATTCATTAACGCAGTAAAATTGAAAAAGAAATATTTTTGCAATATAAAATGAAATACGATTTTTGAAAATATGGTTTGCCTCAGTTATTTGGGTTGTTCGTCATCATTCACACTTGAATTCATCACAAAGTCGTGCATATAGATATTACAGGGACAGGTAACCATAAGTGACTGCAATACACACGTGTACATTCATACACGTGTGCACTGCCTCGCCAACTCATGTGCGCAGCCAACAATAGCAAGTGTGCAAGCACAACTTTTCAACAAACAAGGCAATGCACTATGCAATGTACAACAAGTCCAGCAGCCCAAATGAACAACAAAGGGTCAAAGTTCAATGCACATGGCAACAGCAATGGCACAGCAACAGTGTACAACAGTGACATTCACATCATCCAAACAACAAGTAATACATGCTTAAGTTCAAGTGACACCACTGAACCACAAAGAAATGCCACCAAGAGCATATGAACAGAAAACATGCATGAAGCATGAAACCACAAGTCGACCAGGCAGAGGAATATCACAAGTATAAAAGCATGTATACAGCAAAGTCAGAGAGACAACATAAGTAACTCATGCAACAAAATGTCACAGCAAGATCAGTGAAGAAGCCAAAATGTAGCTGAGTGCATGAACACAAATGCACAACTAAACCAAAGTGCAATAGAATGAGAAGACCATAATGCAACAGTGTAGTAGTGCAAATCAAGTACAAAACACAACAATGAAGACTACAGTAAATGAAACTGCAGTGCAACTACAATGAACACCACTGACCAGAATACAAATGAACAGCCATCAAAGTGCAGTTGAAACATGAATGAAAAGACCAGACACTACAGCATGTACAAGTCAAATAATTCAGATCAACTAATCAACAGTGCACAACCAACTCGAGAATATACACGATCAATAACCTAAATGAAGATCACAAGTATGAACAGTTAATGATTCAACTGGCCAGGTCATATACACAAATGTTAATGTCAATGCCAGAGACAAAGCATCACAAGCATATCAACTTGGCAACAGCCAGCCCAATGAATAAAGAACACAAGTACAAGCAAATAAGTGCAATTCGATCTAACATGAAGTACGCCTAAGTGACACAGTGAACCAAACAACAAGTTCATGTTTGAACTAACTCGAGTGCAACAAAGAAGCTATGGTACTATGCAAATACATGGCAGTACCAAGTGATAGAGAAGATGGCCAGAGAACAAAGTTCAACAGTACAGAAAAATTCACAAACTTGAAGTGCAGTGATACATGGAATCGCAAATTCAAGTTATACAATCCAGAGCAGTTATGGTCACGGAATCAAAACAGCGAAGTGAAAGAAGCAAGTTACAGAAATGCATCAGATCATCTCAAATTTGTGTTCTTTGAAAAAGTCAACGCAAATTAAAAAGGGAAAGTTTCTGCCTTTTTATACAAGAAGGATCGAACGCTCTCAATTCAAAACCGTGATTATCAAGTTAAAAAATATCAGGAAAGACGTGTGTATCAAGGTGTCACAAAAATCAGGAAAGACGTGCGCAACAGGCATTAGAAAATTAGGAAAGTGATGAAGTCGTGAATTCATATAAATTCAACCCGAAGGTATCATCATCAGGAAAGTGCTTCAATTCACAATCGAACTTTCAATTGCAATCCCAATTTACATCATCGGCTATTGAGTTAAAATCGAGTTATCAAGAGAAAAAGGCAAACAATCAAACCAGCAAACGAAAGTAATTCATACCAATTTAACGAACTCGGTCATCAAAAGAAGCAGCTGCGAACAATTCACAATCTCAAAGTTGCGAATCATCAGAGAACAAGTCGCGAAACATCAGAGAACGATCACGAGCAAAGAGTATCAATTATCCAGAGCCGAAGCCCTAATTCGAAAGAAGCCGAAGCCCTAATTCGAAAGAAGCCGAAGCCCTAATTCGATAAAGAAATCGGCCATCATTGTTTACAGTAGAAAGAGGAAAAGAGAACGGGTTGAAAGATAAAGGGGCCGACCTTTATTATTTTTTAAAGGGGAATTAATCTCTTATTTAGGGTTTAAATTTTTAGAGGGTTTTTTCTTATTTTTTAATTGAGCAAAAATTACGCATTCAAGTCCGAATTTTAATTTTTGCTCCTATTTTATTTTTGAAGTTGTTTTTTTTCTTTTCGAGTCGAAGAATTTGTAAATCACCACCTAGGGATTAGGTAGTGTCAGATTGTCTATTTAGAATTAGTTCAGTGAGCAGGGTGTGCGAGTTTGCAAAGCTCTATAGGCGGGAGCAGTGTTTGCGAGTGAGCGAAACTCTATAGTTCGGGAGCAGGGTGTGCGAGTCTAGTAGAGTGTTTGTAAGCGGGAGCAAAAGGGTCTGCGAGTCTGGTAGAGTGTTTGTAAGCGTGATACTGTTTAATTCTAATAGAAATCTGGGAATGCAGCAGTAGGCAGGGGTTGCCGAAGCTGGGTAAATTTTGTGTGTGATTTACTTTTCAGCATATTTATTTCTGCAATTATATTTCTGTGTTTAATTCGAGAAAATTTGCTATAACCCTATTCACCCCCCCCCCCTCTAGGGTTAATCTAGATCCTACAAGTGGTATCAGAGCCTAGTATTTTTATTTAACTCTAGAGTCATGAATCCGTCAAATAATGCTTTTTCTGAGGGGCAATCTATCGTTAGGCCATCCATGTTTAACGGGAACGATTATGCTTATTGGAAAATTAGGATGAGTATTTATCTTAGTTCCGTTGATTATGATGTTTGGGATATTATTGAAACTGGCTATAAACCTCCCACTATAATCGTTGGTGATACTGAGATTCCTAAACCTAAGGATAGGTGGGATGCTAACGATAAGAGATTGAAAACGAAAAATGCTAAAGCCATGAATGCTTTGATATGTGCTCTTGATAAAAATGAATTTAATAGAATTTCTCATTGTACAACAGCACAGGAAATTTGGCACACTTTGGAGGTGACACACGAAGGAACTTCTCAAGTCAAGGAGTCTCGTCTAGCCCTATTCAGCAATGAATACGAGAACTTTGTGATGGACAAAGGCGAGAGCATAAAGGACATGTTTGGACGCTTTTCAACTTTGGTGTACAACGCTAGAGCACTTGGGAAGGTATTCACTGAGGTAGAGCTTGTGCGGAAGATACTACGAGTCTTACCAATGAACTTTGAGGCAAAAGTCACGGCAATCCAAGAATTGAAAGATCTGAGTAAGCTAAGCATGGAGGATTTGATTGGAAACTTGATGACATATGAGCTTGAGCTAAAAGCAAAGGAAGAACGCAACAACTCCGAACCAAAGAAAAAGACGATTGCCTTAAAGAGCAAAGAAGAAAGCGATGAAGAAGGAGAAGATCCAATTGAAGAGCTTGCAATGGCTGTCAATAATCTTAGAAAATGGTCGAGATTCAAGCCACGCATGAAGAAAACAAATCGTAATAGGCCAAAAGATTCTGACAATTCCGATAATGAACCGACATGCTTTAACTGCAAGAAGTCCGGACACTTCATACAAAAATGCCCACTTCTCAAAAACAACAAAGGAAAGAAAAAGACGAAGAAGGTATTTGCAGCGACTTGGGATGATGAAGAAGGAGAAGAAGTTTCGGATAGCAGCTCAGAGGTGGCTAACTTGTGTCTTATGGCGAAATCAGATTCAGATTCAAGCTCTGAGGAATCTAGTGAGGCAGGTGAGTATTCCTATAGAGATCTTGTTTTTTTGTGTCTTGATCTCACTAAAGTAGTTGATGCTCTTGAATCTAAAATTGAAAAACTGAAAACTGATAGGAGAGAACTTGCTCGTAAAAAATTTAGGTTAGAAACTGAACTTGAAAATATTCAAAACCTAGAATGTAAAAGATGTAAAGTTTTAGATTCAGAATTGACAAGACTTAAGAATAACTCTGAGAATCTTGAAAAAGAAAACTTGAATCTTAAGGAAACCATCGACACTAGGAAAAAGGATTTTATAAATCGATGCACCTCACTTGTCACTGAAAATACAACACTAAAAACCAAAGTCCAAAATCATGAGAAATCTTTGAATAACTTTTCAAGAGGCGAAAAATCTTTCAACATGCTATTGGGAAATCAAATTTTTGCTAACAACAGAAAAGGACTAGGTTTTGGGAAAACACAAGTTGAGGATAATGCAAAAAGGAAGAGTGCCTTTGATAGATGTGAAATAATTGGACATCGTGTTGAAAATTGTAGTCATAGGAACAAGAACACAAAATTTATACAAGTTTGGGTTCCTAAGAATTCTACAATCAAATTTCATGTCTACTGGAACAAGAATAAAAGGACTACACAAGTTTGGGTTCCAAAGGGTTTGTTTATTCATAATGTTTCTGCCACTAACAATCATGGACCTAGAAATAGGTCACAAAAATCTTTCATCGTGTAGGTGTGGTGGCAGGCTAAGGAACAACAACGGTGTTCTCTGGATTTTGGGTGTTCCAGAAACACAACGGGCAACATAGCAAAGTTCCTTAGCCTAGTATAAAGGTGACAGAATCACAATGGGCAATCACGAGAAATTATCGTAAAGGTAAAACAGGTGAAGGTATATTAAATGTGATAATCTGCACCATATTCTGAATTAAATCAGCCAAAATTGCGATAATGATGTGATGTCTTTAATTCTGACTTATTGATATGATTTTTCCTTTGACTTGTTCTTACTTTGATTTGTGCTTAAAAGTAGACCAACCATCCTTTCATCATTGAACTTAATCTGTTTGGTCAAATGATGGTATTTTATTGATCCTTGATTACTCATGCTACACTTAGATATATTTTGACATTTTGGTCACTGCTTGTAAATTTGCACGATTTCAAATTCATGTGAAAAAGGATTTTAAGAAATTGTTGAAACTTCAAGAAATTGTTTCTGAAATAATTATGATGTTGATTGATTGTTGATTACTCATGAATATAATTGTTTATCCTATGGTTTCTGAAATTAACACCATGATATTTGTTTGAGTGTGAACATGGCTTCATTTCAAATTTCATTCTGAAATAGTTTGTTGAAATTTCACAATCTGGTCTTTGACATCCAACGAGTGAATATTGAGTGAAATTTAAAATTCAGATGCAGATTACACTGGTAATATAGTTGATAGAGAAATTACTAGTGTAACGTGATTAATTTTTGAAACATTCATTTGCTGCATCGTTTTTCAAAGAAAATATTTGCATATTTTTCACTTAAAATAATTTTTCATTTAGCAGAATTTTTTTTCATATACCCCCTTCAAGAAAATAATTGTTTGACCATATTTTCAGATCAGTCATTTTTATTTGATTTTAAATGACAAATTTTGACTGATCCGACTCCCTACTAATTATCAAAGAGATAAATAGTGATTGAAAAAGTGATGAGTGTTGATATTTAACATACATTACTCAAGAGAGTATATTTGGAAAATTTCTTTAGGAATTAAAACAAGAATTATAAAACTTTTTGTTGGGTAAAGATTCCATGACCATTTCTATATCTATCATTATTTCTATCGACCATGGTTTATCAAATATTCAATATACTTTGTCGATATGTGGTACTATAATCAGGAATCATTTGTTTTTCATGTCATATTTTTTAAATAAATAAATAAATATCCAAAGTATTCACTCTCATTTAAAAGTCCTCACGGTTATGCATGGGTGAATTACTTGGATTTTTTTTATTATGTGCTTCCATGCTCATTTAAAAGTCCTTACGGTTATGCATGTATGGAACGCATATCAAAATTAATTGCTTAAATAGACAAGTTGATTCTAATCCCATTTAAAAGTCCTCACGGTTATGCGTGGTTAGAAGATACTTGATTTCATTTTTAAAATTAAATTCGAATACTACTAATCTCATTTAAAAGTCCTAACGGTTATGCATGATTAGTAGATATTCAAATTCCTGATATAAATGTACGACAAGTTGATTCAACTGTATGATTTTATATGAACACTATATCCATCATTTCTAAAAGTGGAATATGCGCCTAACAAGGGTAGTTATGGGTTTTGTTTGATTCTTATTGAAGTTTAATATTTATATTCAATTTGAGATTAATGTTGGATTAATATCGATCACTTTATCTCTATTTTTCTCTCACACTATTATTCTTTTGCTGATAACAAAAGGGGGAGAGAAAAGTTAAGATTTTGCCAAATAGAATCAAGCAAAGGTCAAATAATTTTCCCATATGCATCTAGGCTCATTTGAATATATTTCTATTTGTATGCATATATGTAGGGGGAGCATCATGTAGAGAGGAAGCATTTAAATAGGGGGAGCAATTAGAGTATATAATTGGTCAAATACATTTAACACGGTCAAAATCTTAAATATATGTTTGTTATCATCAAAAGGGGGAGATTGTTGAATATGCGCTTATATGTTTTTGTTTGATGATAATAAACATATATATTCATTTAAATGTATTTGGTAATGTACTATTTTGTTTTTCATAGATTAAATAAATATTTGTTGAATAAAATAAATTACACAGAATTTGAATTTGAATTCAAACAGAACAAGTTACACATATTTTGAATTCAAACAGAACAAGTTACACAGATTTTGAATTCAAACAGAAATTTTATTCAAACAAATATTTATTACAATCTTGAATAGTACAAATTCATGCTCTCACTATACATATACATTTTTGATTACATCACGATTACATCACAAATATTTTTACATTGATAACCTCACTACATATCGCTCACACTCGTATTTTGTCTTCAACCGCATTCCAGTTTGAATCCAGCATCTGAGAAATCTGCAAAAATATTCACTAACGCAGTAAAATTGAAAAAGAAATATTTTTGCAATATAAAATGAAATACGATTTTTGAAAATATGGTTTGCCTCAGTTATTTGGGTTGTTCGTCATCATTCACACTTGAATTCATCACAAAGTCGTGCATATAGATATTACAGGGACAGGTAACCATAAGTGACTGCAATACACACGTGTACATTCATACACGTGTGCACTGCCTCGCCAACTCATGTGCGCAGCCAACAATAGCAAGTGTGCAAGCACAACTTTTCAACAAACAAGGCAATGCACTATGCAATGTACAACAAGTCCAGCAGCCCAAATGAACAACAAAGGGTCAAAGTTCAATGCACATGGCAACAGCAATGGCACAGCAACAGTGTACAACAGTGACATTCACATCATCCAAACAACAAGTAATACATGCTTAAGTTCAAGTGACACCACTGAACCACAAAGAAATGCCACCAAGAGCATATGAACAGAAAACATGCATGAAGCATGAAACCACAAGTCGACCAGGCAGAGGAATGTCACAAGTATAAAAGCATGTATACAGCAAAGTCAGAGAGACAACATAAGTAACTCATGCAACAAAATGTCACAGCAAGATCAGTGAAGAAACCAGAATGTAGCTGAGACTGCATGAACACAAATGCACAACTAAACCAAAGTGCAATAGAATGAGAAGACCATAATGCAACAGTGTAGCAGTGCAAATCAAGTACAAAACACAACAATGAAGACTACAGTAAATGAAACTGCAGTGCAACTACAATGAACACCACTGACCAGAATACAAATGAACAGCCATCAAAGTGCAGTTGCAACATGAATGAAAAGACCAGACACTACAGCATGTACAAGTCAAATAATTCAGATCAACTAATCAACAGTGCACAACCAACTCGAGAATATACACGATCAATAACCCAAATGAAGATCACAAGTATGAACAGTTAATGATTCAACTGGCCAGGTCATATACACAAATGTCAATGTCAATGCCAGAGACAAAGCATCACAAGCATATCAACTTGGCAACAGCCAGGCCAATGAATAAAGAACACAAGTACAAGCAAATAAGTGCAATTCGATCTAACATGTAGTACACCTAAGTGACACAGTGAACCAAACAACAAGTTCATGTTTGAACTAACTCGAGTGCAACAAAGAAGCTATGGTACTTTGCAAATACATGGCAGTACCAAGTGATAGAGAAGATGGCCAGAGAACAAAGTTCAACAGTACAGAAAAATTCACAAACTTGAAGTGCAGTGATACATGGAATCGCAAATTCAAGTTATACAATCCAGAGCAGTTATGGTCACGGAATCAAAACAGCGAAGTGATAGAAGCAAGTTACAGAAATGCATCTGATCAACTCAAATTTGTATTCTTTGAAAAAGTCAACGCAAATTAAAAAGGGAAAGTTTCTGCCTTTTTATACAAGAAGGATCGAACGCTCTCAATTCAAAACCGTGATTATCAAGTTAAAAAATATCAGGAAAGCCGTGTGTATCAAGGTGTCACAAAAATCAGGAAAGACGTGCGCAACAGGCATTAGAAAATTAGGAAAGCGATGAAGTCGTGAATTCATATAAATTCAACCCGAAGGTATCATCATCAGGCAAGTGCTTCAATTCACAATCGAACTTTCAATCGCAATCCCAATTTACATCATCGGCTATTGAGTTAAAATCGAGTTATCAAGAGAAAAAGGAAAACAATCAAACCAGCAAATGAAAGTAATACATACCAATTTAACGAACTCGGTCATCAAAAGAAGCAGCTGCGAACAATTCACAATCTCAAAGTTGCGAATCATCAGAGAACAAGTCGCGAAACATCAGAGAACGAGCACGAGCAAAGAGTATCAATTATCCAGAGCCGAAGCCCTAATTCGAAAGAAGCCGAAGCCCTAATTCGAAAGAAGCCGAAGCCCTAATTCGACAAAGAAATCGGCCATCATTGTTTACAGTAGAAAGAGGAAAAGAGAACGGGTTGAAAGATAAAGGGGTCGGCCTTTATTATTTTTTAAAGGGGAATTAATCTCTTATTTAGGGTTTAAATTTTTAGAAGGTTTTTTCTTATTTTTTAATTGAGCAAAAATTACGCATTCAAGTCCGAATTTTAATTTTTGCTCCTGTTTTATTTTTGAAGTTGTTTTTTTTTCTTTTCGAGTCGAAGAATTTGTAAATCACCACCTAGGGATTAGGTGGTGTCAGATTGTCTATTTAGAATTAGTTCAGTGAGCAGGGTGTGCGAGTTTGCAAAGCTCTATAGGCGTGAGCAGTGTTTGCGAGTGAGCGAAACTCTATAGTTCGGGAGCAGGGTGTGCGAGTCTAGTAGAGTGTTTGTGAGCGGGAGCAAAAGGGTCTGCGAGTCTGGTAGAGTGTTTGTAAGCGTGATACTGTTTAATTCTAATAGAAATCTGGGAATGCAGCAGTAGGCAGGGGTTGCCGAAGCTGGGTAAATTTTGTGTGTGATTTACTTTTCAGCATATTTATTTCTGCAATTATATTTCGGTGTTTAATTCGAGAAAATTTGCTATAACCCTATTCACCCCCCCCCTCTAGGGTTAATCTAGATCCTACAACAACACTTTACGATGCCAACTCTAAGCTGCCAACTACTTCATTAAGTACATCAGCTAATTATATTGTTTTTTTTTAAATTCAAGTGGATATGGGTTAAAAATTTTGGGATGAAATTGTTTAATCGGTCTGTCCAGAACGATTAAATTAATGCGACTATTTTTACGTTGGACTCCAATTTGCACGAATGAATATATCGTTTTGATCAGTGCGACAACGCGCTTCCAACAGGACACAGATAATCGCGATACGACAGTTTTATAAAAACTCAAATTTACGCCGCTTAAATTGTTCGATTTGCAAATAATTTAAATGAAACAGGCGATGAAGAAATTTGAGGAAACGAATTACGACATCTTGATCATAATAATTTTTACAACATAACTGTGTAAAAATACTTGGATTCAAACGATAAATTTTACGCAGCTTTATATGAACTGATATATAGTAAAACGCGAACGAAATTTACTGCAATATTTTACGATGAAACTTTTTTCATATTCATAACTAACTGGACACATCTTATAAATAGAGTTTGGACGTTAATTAAGAACGTATAAAAATTTCAAATTTTTATATATTAAAATGATGGATTTAAATTTAAATTTGGGTCAAAAATTCAGGGTTGTTACAATCTCCCCCACTCAAAACTTTTCGTCCTCGAAAAGGAATGAGACGAGTGAAGTAAGAATGAAGTAAGCAGAAAAGTCAAGATAAATTTTAAGAAAATTTGGATTATACCTGAAATTAGTAATTCGGGGTTTGAATCCTGAATACTATCCTCGGTTTCCCATGTGTAATCTCACTCATCTGCACTCCACTGGACTTTGATGAGATTGACTGACTTCCTTCTAAGTTGCTTTGTCTCACGATCGACTATTCGAAGCGGCTTTCACTCAATAGTCAAGTCAGGCTCGATAACTATCTCTTTCAACTGAGCAGTGGGAATGGTCATAGATGGATCGTGTACAACTTTGCGAAGATATGAGATGTGAAACACATTGTGCAAACCGGCGAACTCCTTTGGTAATGCAACTCTATAGGCCAATGTTCCAACTCTTTCCGTAATCTCAAAACAGACCAACAAATCTGAGAGCTAGCTTCCCTTTCCTTCCAAATCGAACAATATTCTTCAAAGACGACACTTTTAGAAATACTTTGCCTCTTACACTGAATTCGAGATCTCTTCTCCTTCAATCAGCGTAGCACTTTTATCTATCCTATGTCGTCTTTATCTTCTTCCTGACTTCTTCAACTTTTCTGGAAGCTTCCATAATTATTTCTGGACCAAGCACTAATTGGTCTCCAGACTCAATCCAACAAGCCGGTGATTTGCACGGCCTTCCATATAAGGCTTCCAGCGGTGCCATACCAATGCTTGCCTGATTTATTAAAGATAATTAATTAAAATTCAAATATACTTATTCAAATTTGAAATTCAATTTCTTTACCTGGTAACTATTATTGTAAGTGAATTCCACCAAATGAAGATGGTCTTCCCAGGATCCACCAAAGTCTATAATACAAGCTCGGAGAAGGTCTTCCAAAATCTGATTCACCCTCTCAATTTGACCATCTGTCTGAGGATGATAAGTTGTGCTCAAATTCAGTTTGGTGCCCAAAGTATCCTGAAATGCTTTCCAGAATTTACAAGTGAAAATAGGTTCTCTATCGCATACAATACTAGATGGTACACCATGAAGTTTAACAACTTCTCTCATGTATATCTCAGCTAAACTCGAAGCAGTACGAGTGAACTTAGCTGGAATAAAGTGAGTGAATTTCGTCAGTCTATCGACAATCACCCAAATGCTTTGTTACCCTTTCTAGCCTTTGGTAGCCCATCAATAAAGTCCATAGAAATATGTTTCCACTTCCAACTTGGAATCTCTAGTGGTTGAACAAAACATGCTGTCTTTTTGTGGTCAGCTTTAACTTGTTGGCAAGTTGTGCATCTGCTAACATAGGTAGAAATATCGTGCATCATCCCACTCCATCAATATAGCTTCTTCATATTTTGGTACATTTTAGTGACACCGGGATGAAATGAAAGCGAAGATTGATGGTTTTCTCTCAGCACTTTCTGTCTTAGACCATCAACATTAGGAACACAAATACCATCGTCAATTCTCAATACTCCATTACTATCAACTTGTGCACCCATCTTATTGTTAGCATTTTCGACTCTTTCGAGAACTATTTCTTTGATGCGATAGAGCAAAGTGTCCTCGTATTGCTTGGCTATAATGCGATCCATAAGAGCTGGGGAGACGATGAGATGGAATAACATTCCTTCAACCAGATTACAACATGCCATTGCTTGGTTCCTGCTTAAAGCATCGGCTATGGCATTTGCTTTCCCTGGAGTGTAATTAATATCAAGATCATATGCAGCTAAGAATTCGAGCCATCGGACTTGTCTTTGATTCAAATCCTTTTGCGAGAAAATATATCTCAATGACTTGTGGTCAATGAATAACTCGAATTTGGTTCCCAATAGATAGTGCCTCCGTAGCTTAAGAGCAAATACAACCGCAAGAAGCTCTAAATCGTGAGTTGCATAATTTGCTTCATGGGGCTTTAACTGACGACCCACATAGGCAATAACCTTTCCTCTTTGCATTAAAACTTCTCCTAAACCATCATGGCAGGCATCAGTATAGACGGTCAATCCTTCGCTACCGTCAATAATTGGAAGAACTGGGGCAGATATCAACCTTTGCTTCATCTCATTGAAATCTTCTTCGCACTTTTCACTCCAAATAAATTTCACATTCTTTCTGGTCAGTGCGGTAAGTGGGGCAGCAATACGAGCAAAGTTTTCTATAAATCTGCGATAATAGCCGGCCAAACCAAAGAAACTACGTATATCTGTAGGAGTTTTGGGTGTCTCCCAATGCTGCAAATTCAAGGATTCGAGTTTAGATAGTGATAAGATGTTTAGATAGAATTTACAAATAAGGATAAAACTTACATTGATTACGGCTATTTTAGCTAGATCGACCAAAATCCCATTCTCTGAAACAATAAGGCCAAGAAAATGAACTTCATCTCTCAAAAAGTGGCATTTCGAAAATTTGGCTTTAAGCTGATGGCTGCGAAGAGTTTCAAGAACAAAAGCCAAATGTGACCTATGCTCTTTCTCATCTTTAGAGAAGACAAGAATATCATCGATGAAAACAAGAACGAACTTGTTAAGAAAATCCCCAAAAACTCTATTCATCAAGTCGACGAAATAAGCTGGAGCATTAGTGAGGCCGAACGGCATAACTAGCAATTCATAAAAACCATTTTCAGTGTGAAATGCTGTTTTAGGAATACTATCCCCAACGATTCTGAGTTGGTGGAAGCCGGTGGCCAAATCAAGTTGGGAGAAAACTTTAGCTCCATGAAGCTGGTCGAATAGATCGTTGATGCGGGCATCAAATACCTGTTCTTGTGTGTGAGCTTGTTTAGCTCTCTATAGTCCACACACATTCAGAGAGAGCTATCAGATTTTGTGACAAATACAACTACAGCACCCCATTCTAAATGACTTCTCTGAATCAAGCCTTAGCAAATAAATCTTCAATTTGAACATTCAATTCTGCCTTTTCTTTAGGAGCCTTCTCCTAGGAGGGAGAACTACTGGTCGTACACCAGGGATAAGATCAATGAGGAATTCGATTTCCCGCGGAGGTGGTAGAGAATTGACTTCTCCAAACACATCAAAAAGAATTGGACAACTGGAGTAGAGCTTAGTTCACTTGGATGAGAGTCAAGAGAGAATATAAAACTCCCAGCACATTCTTGAGGCGATTTACCTTTGATAACTAAAGGTATGCTCTTGTCATCAACAAGAGAGACGGTTCGAGCTCTGCATGAGATAACGGCTTCGAACTTCCGTAGCCAATCAATACCTAATAGGATGTCGAATGCCTCGAATCCAAGTACAAAGAAATCCCAAGTAAAACGATGCATGCCATACATAAGCGTGACATATTTGCATACCCTTTTGAGGTTAGCGGTCCCTCCAGTAGGGTTAGATACAAATAAGAAGGTAGATGCAAGAATAGGTTCCAATCCAAGCTTATTACATAAATCAATAGATATGAAACTATGTGTTGCTCCGGTGTCAAATAGAACTCTAACAGGTGAAGAATGCAACAAAAAAGTACTCTGTAAAATACCTTGATTGTCTGGAACTTCCGAGGCAGGTGTGGTAATAGCAAAAACTCCAGATGGGGTACCTCTCTTCTGTGTTGGGCGGTCTTTCTTAAAGTGTCCTGGCTGTAAGCAAATGTGACAAACATCTCTCTTGGCCATCTGAGCCGGTGGCGGAATAGCTGTACCCTTTGGGGATGGGCAACTACTGGCATAATGACCTTTCTGGTAGCAGTTGAAGTAGGTGATAGAGAAGATGTCAATGGGGTTCTTATGAGAATAGCCAAGCCCGGATTTCTTCTGCCAGTTCTTCTTATATTGCTCAAAATTTGGCTTCCACTTCCCAGTCTAAATAGAGGATGGCTGAGTAACTGGAGCCTTAGTGACTAATGTTCCCTTTGGCTTTCCCTCATATCGAAGAGCAAAATCCATCAACTCAGTGAAAGTTCCATGGACATGAGCTATGAGGAGTTCGTAATACTCTAGACATGCTCCATGGATGAATTTCTCATTCTTCAGCAGTGGTGTATCAATCAAAGCAGGTCCGAACTTGGAGAGTTCGTTAAACTTCCTTTCATACTCAGAGAAAATCATATTGCCCTGTCTGAGGTCCATAAATGATCGATAAAGCTGAGCCTTTTCGGCTGCTGGGATCCACTGAGCCGTAAAGGAATCCCTATTTAAGTGATAAGAATATGAGTCAGAATTTGACGAGATAAAAGGAATTTTGTTTAGATGTAATTTAGATAGATTTCTACCTAAACTATGCCCAAGTAATGGTTTCTTCGTCAGTACGAGAAGTGACCGACTCCCACCAATCCTGTGCTGCATCCTGAAGCTACCAAGCAGCCAACTTACGCTTCTGAGCGTCATTAATCTCCATGCCAGTAAAGATCCACTCTAAACTCTTCAGCTATTGCTGTGCTTCAATGGTACTCTCGGAGCCAGTGAATTTGACTCCGCAAAGCTGAGTGTATTCTTTGCTAAGAGTGGAAAATTTGACTGCGGGAGATGGAGCACGTGGTTCGGGAGCGTTTCCTCTGCCCCCCTCTAGCATTTCTTCCGGTAGCCATCCTGGAATACCAAAAGTGATTTAAAATCAAAGATAGAGATTCATGGAATCTTAAAGAAATTCAAATTGAGTGAATTCAATAAGAAGGATGGAATCAAAGAATATGGATTCTGAAATGATTCTCCTCATTCTAGGGTATGGTTACCATATCTCTAATGAGCTTTAAAACTCCACAAGCTAAAGTTTTCGGGAACCAAAGCTCCGATACCAACTGTAACAACCTGTATATTTGTACCATTAAAATTGACAATAATCCACACATGTCAACTTAAATAGTACAAAACACGAATCATTAATGGAGTGTGTGTGTGTATATATATATGAGAATCATCACAGAACCACAGAAATATAACATCACATAATAGTGCAGCGGAATTACAACATAGTCATAAGAGTAGTTCATGAAGCTACCCATAAATACAACAATGTCTCAAATAAAAAGAAATAGAACAAAATAGAAGTCCAATAGTCCAAATATAAAGAGCAATACTAACAAGATAAGATAATGATAGTCTTCGGTCTTCAGCTCCAAGTAGAACAGCAACAACAATCCTCAGTCTGATCCGAGCATAAGCATAAACAAACACTCGAATCAGGACGTATATTCTTATGTAGATAATATGGTACAAATTCAAAATAACAATAACTTAAAGATGAATGGAAGAACATCTTTCAGGATCCGATAAACTATTTATACATAGTAGTGTACGATAAATAGATAATGTCTAACAGTAAAGTAAATATCAAAATAGTGTTAAGGCGTTACCATTGTCCCCCTTAATACATTTCATATAGCATTATAGATTATACAGCACTGTAAACTCCACCGTAAACTAGTGGGATATCAGCGAGTACTCCATAGGCATAATACAAAACAAATTCGTAGTGGTCGCGTATATGGGAATACAAGTATGACAAGGCACATGAGGCGATACCCAAGGTAGTGAAACTACCGTTTGCCTGATCCGGACTGCTAAGAACGCATCACCGTAACGAACGCAACACCGCGAAACAACACTCCAAATTCAGGGGTGCGCACCAATCAATAACAAGTAATGAGTAGCTTACGAAGAAGTGTGTTCGCTCGAGGTAGGTAACCCCATTTGGCCCGGCACGACTCCGATTTTAGTCTTTTCCAATTTGACACAAGTGTCAAGGCTATCCATTATCGTTCTCTTTCTTCAATCATCAAGTAGGTCATTCCAACCACTTCATTCTGGATCACACTCCACGTATAGTTATTAAAGTGGTTTTCGGTTTAGATAGTGAGTATGTCCCTAACCGATTCCGGTCTCTTTAATAACCTTTGTAATTATTTTACCGATTGCTCGTTTAATAAATTTCAAAACCGAATTAATTTCAACTTCAATTAAAATTTGTAAACCATTATTTCATTTGTCTTTCTAAACCAATTTCAAAAATTTATGTTTCATAACTTTCTAATTTTATTTCGAAATTCTTTAACCCAATTTCAAAATATGGTTTAAACAATTCAAGTATACACTTAAGTTCGTATATAAGTTTCATTCCATAATCAATAAAAATAAACTTAATTTAACGTTCAAATCGATTTAAACTCATTTATCGATTTCATTCAATATTCGTTAGATTAATTTACCATTTAAAACAATTTCTATTAAATTTCCAATTCATTAAATTAATTACTTAAGTTCAACTTCATTATATCAAAGCTTACAAATTAAATTTAAATTAAATTTGTCAAATCCAATTCAAGTCTTACATTTGTTTCGATAAAACACACTTTTATTTCTTGTAAAAGAAATTCAATTTCATTTGATTTAATTACTTAGCTACAATTGCAAAACTCAATTAGTAAAGAAACTTAGTTTCACTTATTCAAGAATTCAATTTAAATTAAATTATTAAATGATTCAATCTCATTAAATTTATCAAATAATTTCAAATCTTAATTACTACTAATTTCAAAACTTAATTATTAATAATTCCAAAACTTAATTATTAATAATTCCAAATTTAATTATTAAATAATTAAATTTAAACAATGTTCTTTCACCAATTTACTACGTTAATATTTTGTTTCAAATTTAAAATATTCACATTTTCTTTCATTAAAATTTAAATTCCAATTTTATTTCAAAACCTTATTTTTATTCAAATAAATTTTTTATTTAAGTCAAATTATGGATCAATCGGGTTTAATTTAATTTTCTATCCTAAGTCAAAGTATATTTGGGTATTTATCATTTCAACCCAATTTCATTTCAATTCAAACATCAAACATAGCAAAGGGAACTTACAGTGTGATAACTGGTATGGTGTCTGTAACGACCCGGAATTTTGGGCAGTATCGATTTAATAATCTGTAATAATAATTAAATTGGTTTGATAAATTTTCTTTATAACTTTAATTTAAATTGGTGAAATTAATCTTTTAGAGAATAATAAATATTTAATCTGGTAAGTGTGATCAATATCTTTTAACAATTTAAAAATTGGTTAGAATTATTTTTCAAAAGCTAATAAAATTTTATCCTATTTATAATATATATGTTTGATATATATTGTGAATAGAAATATCATTTGTTTTAAATAAAGTTGAACTTTCAAATTGTAATATATGTAAGCATATGTTATAATTTGATATTGTTTTGAAAATTTAATCTTAATCTATTAATAAATTATATGAATTGTAGTTTAAATCTTTGCTTTAAAACTTAATATTTTTCCAAAAGCTAATTTAATTTTAATTCGTTTGTTTTCAAAATATAAGATAATTGTTGTTTTAAAATATGATAGTTAAAATGGACTTAATTAAAGTTTTATTTTTTTCTTAAAGGTGCTTAATATAAAATGGATATAAATGTATAAGTATAAATGTTTAGATTTTAAATACATGTATAAGATTATATTTATATTATAATTAGTTTAGGATATTTTCTTTTAAAAGTAAACTTATTTACATACATGTAAGTATTTTTAATAAAGTAAGTAAATATGTAAGTTTATATTTACATTTAAAATTTAATAAAATTCAATTTAAAAATACTTAATGACACGTGTAACTATATAAACATGTCTTAAAACACATGTAAACCCATTAAGCTAATTAATATGACAAGTGTAAGTTTATAAACAAGTGTCTTCACCTTAAAAAAAAATATTACTTTCTTTTTATTAGATCATAATTCATTTTTCATCTTTTCTTTCTTTGCTTCAATCTATTTAATATTCTCAGCTGGAAAAAAAAGAATCTTCTCCTAAATTATTCTTTCAAAACCAAATCAGTAAAACTCTCTCAAAACTAAAATCAAACACTCCTCAAATCAAAATCATACCCTGTTTTGTCTCAAGCCTGTAATCCACCTCTGTTTTTCTTCTTTTCAAATCAATGTAAACTCAAAGTTTAGAATCTAAAACCTGGTATGCCAAACCTGTAGCCTTCTGCAAAAATTCAAATGCCTGTATCAGGTTTAAGCAAAATTTATCAAATTACAACCTGTAAAGAATCAATTCAGAAAGATTAACTTCAGCTTCAACACTTAAAAACATCAATTAGCAGCATGCAAAGGATTTTCTTCAGCAAATGCATTTTCTAAATTAAAGTTCAAGCCTGGAAGTTAAAAGCTTGCTCTGTGCTGTGCTCTGCAATTTATCAGGTGAGTAAATGTTTTTAAAAACAGTTGATTTAAATTTACTGCTATGCATGTGTTGATTGTATTGAATTAAAATACTATAGTTTAAATTTATATGTATTGTTATGTTTAAGATGGATGAGTTTGTCTGTCCATATACATGCTAGAATTTACTCTGATAAATTACTGCGAAGGTTCTGTTAAAAGAAATATTCAATACCAATAAAACAAATTAATATTTGTTTTCAAAATTTAAATAGAAAGTTGTTTGTTAGTAGATGATGATGGTTTTAAAAATAATTCTAGGATTTTAACTTTAGCAAATAAGTTAAAAATAGGAAAACACAGTAGAATACTGTTATTCATGATAAATCAAAAATCTTGATTTATAATTAGGATTACATGAATAAATTAGGGAGTAAGAATCATGATTTTTAATACTTGTTTCATGATTTTTATTTTGACAAATCATGAGAAATTTAGGTTTATGTGATTTTGGGAGTTTTGAGGATTACCATTGATTGGCATATTGATTTAAGCTAGATTTTTGGTTGAAGCTTGCTTAGATGTGGAGGATATTGGGAAAAATGCTTTTGGATTTTTCCAGTGATCAATTTGCTTGGATTCGAACAAAGTAGGGTTTTTGCAGTGAGTTTTGTTGCCTTGGGTACTGAGGCATTTGCGACTCGGATAAAGGATTGAGTTCGATCGCGTTTGGGGAGGAATGAAGTTTGAGGTCATGGCGTACGTTGGTGAAGAGGGCGGGGTTCAAAAGTGATGAGATGGTCGGCAGCGATGGGTTTTAAGAGTCGAGGTTGTTTTCTGTTCAAGCCGATGGATGAATTTTTACACGAGTGATTGTTTGATCGAACTAGGTTCGAATTCATACTCGCGTGGGTTCATGGGATCAATGGGGATGGTCGCGTTGGTCGTCGGTGGCCGGAAAAGGTTGGGCATGTGCACCGCGCACAGAATGATGTCAGGTTGAAGTTCTGGAAACTTTGGTTGGGAAAGATGAAGGCCAGCTCGAAGTCGAGCTCGTGTTGTTAGGGTGGCGACCCGAAGTAGATGCTGTTGGGGGTGACTCGAGCCAAGCATGAGTTTGCATCGAGATTTACTTGGAGTTTTGGTCAGTACTACTCGTGTTTAACCCGAGTTTTCCTCTCGAGCAAGTATTTGCAGGTTGTTTTAAGAATATGTTACAGATTAAACTCATTGATTGAATAAATGAATTCAAGCAAAGTTTTATAGAAGAATAAATTACAGGGTTAAAGCTTGTTCTGTGAAATGAATGTAAATCAACTTTTAAAGGTAACAATTGAATTTATTTTCAAAATTTAAAATGTTTTAAAATGATTGCCTTAGAAAGTAATTATCTTAATTTAATTTTTGAATTTCAATTTAAAAGAGTATTTGGAATCTTAAAAGTGAATCAAGTTTTAAGTAAAATTCTAAAATAATGTTTTAAAAACTTAAGTTTCAAAATTTTATTCAAAATAAAGAAGTTTGAATGGGGAAAATTTAAGTGTTATAGATTTTAAAATTTGATTTCTAAATGCTTTATTTCCAAATAAAGTTTTAAGTTATAATTTTGTAATCCAAATAAATAATTTGTCTTCAAGTTATTTAGATTTGATTAAATTCAAATAATTTACTTATGTAGATAAATATGGTTAAATTATTTTTGATATGAACTTAAGAATTCTTGGTTATATGAATTGATTATAAGTAAAAGAAAAAGTTTAATTAAGGATAATGTTTTCTTAATTAATTAAGGATTTTGAAATATAAAGTAATTAATTAATTAATCGTTCAATTAATTTTAAATAATTAGTTAATTGTTTATTTAATTTTAAAATAATCACTTAATTATGGATTAATTAAGTGTAATTACGTAATGAAGTAATCAATGGTTAATTTTTGAATAAAATTTAGAATTGTAATTACCTAGGGAAGTAATTGGAGAAGTTACCCTAGGGGTAATTAATTGAAGTAACTAATGGATAATCACTTAATGTTATCAATTGAAGAATTGATCAAGTTAATTGTTTGAAATTAATTAATTATGAGGTAATTAATTTATTTAAAGAATGAAAGATTATTTAATAATGGAATTAATTATTTGTTAAGTAATTAATTAAGATAGTAATTAAAAGAAGTAATTAGATATAATTACTTATGTAAGTAATTAAGAGTTAATTGCTTAAATTATTTTAGTTAATTGATAAATGTAATTAATTAATTAATAAAGTAATTAATTAAGGATTTATTTATTAATTTAATTATTTAATAATTACTTAATGAAGCAATTAAGATTTATTAATTAAAGTAATTAATCAAATGGTTAATATAATTAATTAAGAAGTTAAATTAATTAAGATAAGTAATTACAATTGTTAATTATTGTTTATGATTAATGAGATTATTAATTACAAGTTAATTATTTAATTAATTAAAGGATTATTAATTAATAAAGATTATCAATTAATATAATTAATGAAGTAATTAATTTAAGTAATTAATTTAAGTATGATTAATTAATTGTAATTAATTAATGTTTAATGAAATTAATTATTGTTAATTAATTAACGAAGGATCATTAATTATTGTAATTAATGATAGTAATTAAAGGTTAATTACTGAATATGGTTAAGGATAATTACTTGAATGTAATTAAAGGATAATTAATCATGTAGGATTAATTAAGGAAGATCATTAAGAGATGATAATGAATTTGATTTGTAATAAATCAATAATCCAAGTGATTAAAGGATAGTATTTAATTTAATTAGAGATTAATTAAATTAATTAAGAGTTAATCAGTTCTGCTATGGGTGATTGATTAATATTGAATGGTTGATATTGAGTGATTGATATTGGATGTTGAATGATATTGGATGATTGATATTGGGTGTTTGGTTGATACTGTATGATTTGGATGTCTATGAGATATGTGATATGCTGCTTTGTGAGATGAATGTTGATATGAATTATCTATTGTGATAATGTTATTCATCTATCTGTTTATATCATCTTGAATATAAGTTAAACTATTTAAACCCTTAAGTACAACTTGGACATTAAAATAGCGTTTGGTTTCGGTGAGACCGGGATCGGGTTTCCATATTTGGATATCCGAAAACCACATCGATTCCAATTAAACGTTAGGTCGTTAATCCAAGTGGAGCAAGTGAAGACTCGAGGTGTAAGGGCTATATGTCAGTATAACTCTGTGGGTGATTCCGTAATGAGTTTGATGGAATAGAACTTATAGGTTCGAGATGGAGATTAGAGTGCAAGGGCTATGGTCGTTGACTCTGAGGGTGATTCCAATGAGTGCAACGAGATAGTGCCTTCGGTTTCGTTCTAACCCGGAACGAACTTGTATGGATTGAATGCTTTCAGCACATCGTCAGGCGGACGATGAACATTCTAAGATATGTGTCCTATAAAGGTAATCGCAGCCTCAAGCCTCATCAAACGGGAATGGCTAAAACAGGGGAGGTGCAGCAAGGCTTCGTGGGAAGCTCCCACTGGAGAGCAAGATTTACCCCTGTCTAGAGGTCTCTTTTCATTCGGCTGTGTGGGGTGGTTGATCCGGACAACTGCCGGGGTTGTCTTGTTTGGGACTGTTCAGTAAGGAATGGTCCCGGCCTTGTGTTGCAGGGGAGTGGGAGTACTCCTCGGTACGGTGATATAGGCCACGTACTGTGACGTGCGGTACCCCAGTAGCCCTGCCATTGATGGAAGCCCATTCTTCCTACGAGAACCTACGGTTTTGATTGTATTCCCCACTCTTGTGGCTAGTAGCTGGAATTTAATCATGTAATAATTTCGGCTATTTCATATTTACTTGAAAACCCTAGACACTATTACAATATCACCGGATTTCCTATCAAATGTTTTGGTTAGCGTAAGGTAAAAACTTTTGCATGTTTATGTGTGGGAAGTCTTACGTGATACCTTTTCTTTTCAAAGGTTTTCTAAAGTTAAGAAATTTTAACCCGTTTACTCACACCAGACCCCTGTCTGACCCGAGTGTTTATTTTCTGTTTTATTAAACTCTTGGGTACTCATATTATGTATGAGTAGTCAAGTGATTCAGGTTAGCTTGACGAATTCTGAAGGAGTAATGGAGCAGGAGGCTTCCACGTGTAGATATATTGGTTCCGCTGTGTTTGGTTGGTATCTGTATCTTATATACTTGAGTTGTATGAATTAGATAGATGTTTATAACTGTCTAATATGTGTTGTATAGTTGTGTACTCTGATGTATTATGATACTGTGTAATATTTTACATGTTATATTATATTTTATTCGTTCCGCTGTGAGTTCTCTAATGTTGTTGTTTTTCTTCTTTCTCTTTCTTTTCTTCTTCTATCCCTTTCTTTCTTCAAGATGATGCGATTTCCTGGAGATAGAAAGTCGGGTCGTCGCAGTGTCAAAGTAAATAAACAAGCAATAATAACCAAACATAACAATTCAACAATTTATTCAAATAATCCTGAAATAATCGATTTAATTTACATTTGTTATTTATGCAAATTAATATAATTATTTCTAGAATCTACACTATCATTTCGTGCAGATTAAAGATTATTCCACTAATTATTTGTACGGTTTTTCACTTGTCATTTATTTTCAATTCTATAGTACAACAATTATACAACATATATTCAATAGTTCAAGGTGTAGTTATCACTATTCTACGTGTCGGTTTATTTAACATTTAAAGGGGTCAAATTTAACTAATCAATATTCAACATATAAATCAATTTAAAATTGTTAACTATCATATATCAAATTCAATTTGCACATTATTTTACACTTTAACAATAACAAATATCATCCAATTTCAACATCACATAGCAATCACTCATCAACCAAACTTGTATAAGAATATAAGTCGTGAAAATTAATTCACCTTTCGTGGATAAAGAAATTGACGGCGAAGCAAAAAGAACACGAATAGAGTCGCTACAATACGAACAAACGGACGCTGCAAATATCGACTAAAGAGAGATGATATTAATTCAACGAACGTTCATATTTAATTTATAAAATTATATAGATGCACTTACCGATGACGGAGAAAAGAACGAAAGCTGAAAATCGATGTTGCTGCAAAAGGCTTAACCGGTCGCTTCTGCACACAACAAACAGAGAAAAGTGGTTACTATTTTCAGCAACCAAAATAGATATTTACGTGCAATTTCTTCTGCAATATCTAAAAGCAACAGTGTGCTTCTCCGATCATTCTTTTTTTATAAAAAAACAAACTATCACTTTGCAGCAACCAGACGCATATACAAAATTTACGTATATGCACCTCCTTCAACCCAACTCTTCTTCACCTCACAATTTCATTTTTTTTTTCTACTCTCCTTTATCACTGCTACAACACGCACTCAATACTTATGCATGCACACCACCAACATACACACGGCACACAACACGCACGCATCACACTCGGCGCATGCTACAACAACACGCACAGTTCCAACTTCTTCCCTTTCTACTTACTATAACACGCACGCTACTCGCTTGCTTTTGTTTTTTTTTTCTTTTTTTTTTTCACAGGAACAGAGACTCAAAACTGAAATGTTTTTCAAAACCGCATACACTTTCACTTTCACAACTCAAACTGTATACACTTTTCATCACCCTCCCCTTGAATCTTCTCTTCGGTTTACCATCATTTGCACTCAAAATTTGAGTAACCATTTGAGTAGCATAAGTCCAATGAAATGCAAAGTATCCAAGTATATATCTGTCCAACTCTTGCACTAGTTTTATGTACATGATTTCAGGTTCCGGTTCTTTTGAGATGAATTCATAAATACTTTCCTCGCATCCATTTGTTTTATTAAGATAATCAATTGCGAGTTTTCCTAGTTGAGGGCATTCTTTCCCACTCACAAATCTCATTCGTCTTGCAACGTTATCAGAGAAACTCTCGAGCTCCTCGATTCTCCCCAATCACCAACAACGAGTTTGGGAACCGATTTAACATCATTCATCACCAAGTGACTTTTCGGGTATGTCTTCCGCCGCCGAACACGTTACGCTGTAGCGGCGGCGGCAGAGATGATTAATGCGTTGAAAAACAAGAACTTTGTCAACCTATCTGATTAATTTCGGAGAAAAAAATAGCTAAGGAATAAACTTATGGCACTGTGAAGGGGAAGGATGCGTGCTCTTTTGATCGGCCATGCTCTTTCTCTTTTTTTTTATGTTTACAGAATGAAAAAGAAATGAGAAGAAGAAGGAGGAAGAGAAGACGTAACCTAAAGCTTGTTTTCGAATGAAGGGATGAAACAGTAAGATGAATTTGAGTTGTAAACATGTCCTTTAAGTTTCAACGTGACCGTAAATTTATTATGGAACCGAGGAATCGCAACACTTTATGATGCCAACTCCAAGCTGCCAACTACTTCATTAAATACATCAGCTGATTATATTGTTTTTTTTAAATTCAAGTGGATACGGGTTAAAATTTTTGGGCCGAAATTGTTTAACCGGTCCGTCCGGAACGATTAAATTAACGCGACTATTTTTACGTTGGACTCCAATTTGCATGAATGAATACACCGTTTTGATCAGTGCGACAATACGCTTCCAACGGTACACAGATAATCGCGATGCGACAGTTTTATAAAAGCTCGAATTTACGCCGCTTAAATTGTTCGATTTGCAAAACAATTTAAATGGAACAGGTGATGACGAAATTTGACGAAACGAATTACGACGTCTTGATTAGAATAATTTTTACAACATAACTGTGTAAAAATATTTGGATTTGAACGATAAATTTTACGCATCTTTATATGAACTGATATACAGTAAAACGCGAATGAAATTTACCGGAATTTTTTGCGATGAAACTTTTTCCACATTCATAACTAACTGAACGCGTCTTATAAATAGAGTTTGGAAGTTAATTGAGATCGTATAAAAATTTCATATTTTTATATATTAAACTGATGGATTTAAATTTAAATTTGGGTCAGAAATTCAAGGTCGTTACAGATATTCTATATATGAAAATTGACCGAAAAATTACCATTGACACAATGGTGCAACCTTAGTGGCTTAATTCTGATAATTTTACAAAGTTATTTTATTATTTAATTAATTAACAAATTAATTATTATGGGTTAAATTTTGGGTTGTTACAAGTCGACTGAGGGATATGTTTCAGTCGACTGACCTGAGCATCTTCAGTTTTTGCAGGCCATTGGTTAAAAAATGAGCATCGTCTTTTTAATGCATCTGTTTGTGAACTACTTTAGGATAGATTTTAACATAGAAAAAAATTGGACTTTAATTCTAAGCAACATATATATGAACCATACTTTATATCGTTGAGTCTTCGTAGTTCTTTATCATAGATTGATGAATCTTCGTCTCAGTTGAATTTCTTATCATTAATCAAAACATAGGATCCAACAATTTTATTTTGTAGAATTTGGGAAATTAAATTCTGATTTTGTAAATTAGTTTAAATGGTGGTTTAAACAAGCGATTAAATCAAAAAAAAATAGCAGTGCTTCTTCTCTTAGGTATTGATTTTTTAACATCTAATTAACCTAGTGGATCCTTAGTAAACTTCAAACCTATTAAGACTATGTTGCTAGGAGAGAAATAAAATTATACGTTTATTTTTTCTTTCTTTCTCATTTTAAAGTAAACCAAATCAAAAATACTCTTTATCTCATGAACCCTAGAGCTAAATCGTCAAAACCAAGAGCAAATCAAAGGGCTTTGGGCTAATACTTATAGAAATCAGATAATGTAACCTCTTCTATCTTATAGTTCATTTATCAGGACTTTAATTTTAATCTCATCTTGGATAGTAGTTGTATTTTGTAAAGTTCTAAAATTAAACCTAGATCTATGTAAAGACCTATTTCTTCGGCCTTCAGAAATTGACACTAATACATCCTCGGTATATACTTTCCGAAAATTCGACGTAGAAGACTAGGTTCCTTAAGGGTAAAAAGGAAAAGGAAGGAAGAATAGAATCTTACTCAAATGGAATAACATATATTATTCAATAATAATCGTTACAGTGGAAAATTTTAAGATACATATATCAAAATCTTACCTAGATTCAACTTAGACAGATATTGTAATAACTCTGGTTTTGGAGAGATTTCCAATTAATATTAAATTATAATGGTAGTTATAATTTAATATTGTAAATTAAAATAAATTTGAAAATTTTAATTGTTTATTTGGAATAAATAATGAATTTGGGTAATAAAATTAAAGAAATAAAGTTTGGAACTTTATTTTATTTATTTGGGTTAATAATGATTGGAAAATGTGTTTTATTTTGAGAAAATGCAATAATTTTATTAATTATTACCAATTACTTCTTTTAATAATTTTTAAAATAAGTATAAGATTTTTAAAGGTTTTTTATTTAAATAAAATGATGAAAATTGGTTTAAAAATGATTTTAATTATAAATTTGAGTTTAAAATGGTTTAAAACATTTTTCTAATTGAGAAAAGTATTTTTGTGGAATTTTAGAAGTTAAAAATGTAGACTTTCACATTTTTTGGTGAAAATTATATATTATTGTTTAATAAAGGATTTTAATAATAATAATGTTTTAAACATAAAAAGTAATCCTTTTTATGGCATAAAATAATTTATTACTTGTGTATGTAAATTTACAAATTTTGTTTGGTTGAAAATTGAAAGGAAAATGACTTTGTTTTGTAAATTAGTGTATATAAGAATGCATTTGGTTTTACATTGAGTAAATAATTTAGGCCATCATACCTTCTTTTGTTCAATGGGTCCGTTAATCTCATTAGCACTTAATTTGGTTTGAGAAGGTGAGAAAAAGATGACAGTACATTCATTTTACTCTTCTTTCTTTCTCTTTCTGGAAACATAAATACAGTAAAACCCATCTCTACCTTTTTGTAAATGTCAAGCTCTTCCTTAAAATTAATTCAACAAGCTGAGAACTTTATCAAATTAGAGTATAATTAAAAGGTAACATCACTCCAAAACTTTACAATTTCATCAAATTCCTATTTTTAGAAGTAGATTTTTCTAATTTACTGTATCTCCTTCTTGCATGTGTTGTTTTAAGTCTGTACAGATTATTTGAAGTTAAAATCACCTCAAAGCTTGCCTTTTTCAACATAAATTCAAGGTTTGATCATCTCTATAGCAAGATGAGTTTGTTAGCTCACAATCTCTAGCAAATCAAAGTGGCAAGTTGCTTGATTCTGTGAAAAACGAGTTACAATAATCGTTTATTTGTTCATAGTTTTCTTCTGTTTAAATCTGATTTTTGTTGCTTCTTTGAATGGCTATAACTTTTGCCAGCAAAGAAATGCTGCTGTATTTCGTTCATTTGGTATTTTTCATGTTAGACTTGGACTCCGCAAAATTTCATAGCCTTTTATTTTCAATTTCTATCTCAAAATTATTCCGCAAAATCATTACGGAGGTTGGAAAAAGCCTGTACAACAATCGTGTATGAATGGTCGACATGCCTCCTTCCTAGGTCAACAGGTAGGCCGACCTAGTGGCTACATAGGTCGACAAGTCTGTCGACCTATGAGCTTGGATGGTTGACATCTAGGTCGACATGCATGTCGACCGGAGAGCCTTCTTTGCTTTGTTATTTCTAGTGTTGTGCTTCATTTCTAGCTCGTTTTCTCTACTTTTTGCTTCATATTTCTGTGATATTTCTGATTGAGTTTAAGGGCTATGATGTTTATCAATATGCTAGCCAAATTTTTGAGATATTGGAATTCAAAGTTTTTAATTAAATTTGAATTTAGTTTAATTGAATTCGAATATTGGTTTGAGTGATTTTCTTTGTTTTTCTTCGTTTTTTAGCATGGATTTTTCCAAACTACTTTGAAATAATTTTTAAAATAAGTGGGCATTTTAAATTATTGTTAGATGATATTTTTAAAGTATTTTCAAGTGTAAAATCTATTTATTCTCCATAATAAGGAAAATTTTCAAATAGGGTTTTCAAATTGATTTCGAAAATTGGTTTTCAAAGCTTGTTTTCCAAAGTAAATTATTTTATATATAAATGACAAATTTTTGCACTATTCGAGCGAATGAGAAGGAGAATTAAACGTTTTGGTTAAAAATGTGGTATGGGACAAGTGCATTTATCTTATCGGTTAATTCCCGACTTTTTTGTTTAATCGTTTTGACCTTCAGGTCGAGTTTACCGATGAGATGACGTAAACTTTTTACTGCTTTGGGTGTGAAATTTACTAGCGGTTAATAAACCGTTTAGTGTGAACGTGTGGTATGTGACACACGTTAACATTGTTCGGGTTCCTAATCGAGAGTTTGTGGCACATTTTCCATTACCGCGTGCCAGCCCTAGACCTTCGAATCATTACCATTGCGGCATTAGCCATTGTGGCGTTAGCCATTGCGGTGTATTCGTCTTTGAGGCTTTTGGCATTGCGGCGTTTGCCATTGTGGCATTTGCCATTACGTTGTATTTTCCATTACGGCTTATTTACCATTGTAGTGTATTTATCATTGTGACGTTTTTCCTTCAGGCGAGGTACCTATTTGAGATTACAGTACTTGGTGAAGCTTCGGCCACTTGCACGTGCAAACACTTTTGAGATGATTTCTTTAAACTATTTTCCCTAGTGTGTCGCTCCTTTTTAGAATGGGTCCTTTGAACCATTCGATATATATTTGGAGAGATTACCTTTCGCGAATTTGAACTCTTGGGAGTCTATTTCTAAGATTTGAATTGCTTATGCTGGCGTTATTTGAGATTTTCCTTACGACGTATTATTTGAGATTTTCCTATTGGCGTTATTATATGAGATTTGCCTTTTGGCGTTTGTTTGGGATTATAGTCTCCAATGTGGGAGATTTATATTTGATTGCCTTATGGTGTATTCTAAGATGGTGATTTCTTTGAGATTTTTTAAGTTTGCCAATATGGCGGGTTTGGAATTTCTCTTTTTTAGGAGTTATATTTCCCTAAACCACTATTAGTGATTTGTGATATGCCGATGATATGAGGCTTGTTATATTTAGCGTTTAATGGATTGTCTTATCTCTTTTGAGATTATATGTTTGTGTAAGTGATATCATTCCATCACTTGAGGTAGCCATACCATACTTATACTCATGTTTATACTCAGTATTGTTCCTTTTTGTTTAAGAAGAACATTACCCTTATCCTTATACATCTATTACCGCTATCCTTATAACCGATATGTTTAGCTAGACTGGCCCGTGTATTTTATACTTTGGTCAGACCGAGGTGTTTCAAGTTAGGTACCTTATGGACTTGGCCTATACTGCTTCCACATGGACTTACCTGCTATCTCTTTTTGTTATAGTCTTTTTGTCGCTATTCTGATATGTATTTATTATTTTGACTCGTGTGTATATTATGGTCGTCATACCACTTATAATGTATTATTTGTATTGTATTGGGATGTATCATTATATGTGTGTGTGTGTGTCTGCTTATTATTTTGTGATGTGTTATACATTTGAGTTGTTGTATTTTATTTTGATAGATCTTGTAGCCACATGTAGTTTTGTATTAAGCATTTATTGGATATGTCAATCCACTTGAGATATAAATTGAAAAAAAATAGAGCACTAATTGATATATTCAATTGATATTTAAGACAATACTATAGATGATCACTTCTAACCAGCCATATTCTCTGCACTAGTAGACGGTATTACCTAGTAATACTCTTTGTTAATGTAGGTATCGGTGTGGGGCATCATAGTTATAATACACATGTCCTTACATTTGCTAAAAAATAAACAACACACAATGCAACGGAAAATAGAATATGTCCATACGTTGATGAAGATATCCAACCTCCTCTAGATACTCCAAGTGTGTTCATGTAACATAACGATTTTGTCGGGATCCGAAGGTCGGCACTAATACGTCCACTGTATCAAATGCCACATAATCGAATGCCAAAAATCGAATTGTTAGAGTTAAAAAGAAGAGGTAGAAGAAAAAGACAGAAGAAATAAGAAAAAGATAGAACAGAAACAATATCAGAATCTCACATATCGCAGCGGAACAACATATAATAGATAAACGAATAATCTTTAAATAAAAAAGAACTATCTCAGTTATTACATTACATTATCATCAGAGTGTACAACAATAATATATAATACAACAAACAATGGACAGTTATACAACATGTCCTTACAAGTGAATTATACAGCGGAAAGATAATATCACATACAAGTAATACGCCTCGCCATCCAGCTCGCAACTTGAGCTCCATAGCACCGTTGAATCCAGAATGACCTGATAACCTGACTCTAGACTGCCCGTGTGGAAAATTATGGTCATCCAGAGTTTAGGAAGAGAACAATAAACTCCAGGTCAGTCATGGGACTGGTGTAAGAACTTGAAATAGTTATTTATCTTTTAAAACAACAACAACGATAGAAGTAGAAAATATCCGTAATGCTTTTGGAAAATAAAACTACCATAAGGCCACCCCGCACACACACAATGCAAACGTAGAATTGGAGGATATTTCTCCTTATGATAGTCAAAGATGCTTAATACGCAAAAACAAATCATTTTTGATATTATTATTAGTGCATAGTGTAGAAAGCATTTTGAAAATAGAATATAAATCTTAGCCAGCATAGACATTCCGAACTATGCCTATTATAGCTACCATCCAAACAGTGGGGCGCCACCATAAGTGAATGACAAGTTATACAACTAAAACCGTACAAGGATCGTATTGTTTCTTTGGATTTCGAACAAATGGCCAGTCTAAGGAACTTCCTACTGCCACATGGGATCGCCTTTGGCTGGAAGTCCCGAGAACTTAACCAGCTCTCTGCCAACACAAGGTCGGGTTACCTTTGTCACTGGGTAACTACTACACGAATATGCCACCCCCCGGTCCTTTGGGACCTTTATCCGAGGGACCTCTATCACCAAGCAACAACCACACAGAAAAATGAGATTGGAGCAACCACATGGTTAAGCATTAGGGCTCCGTACCTAACACCACCCTTTTCCAGAAGGGAATGACATACCCTAAAGGGAGCGACCCTCATAACCTTGCCGCATATTCCTTTTTTGACCATTTTCAGGGTGTGAGGTCTGACGAAGTCTCGTCCACAAAGCTGCGCTTTTTCACAAAGTCACGCTTTGATCAACAAATGATCAATAAATAATCATCACACAGCAACACTCAGCATGCCACATTACCAAATTGGGAATATATCGCTGATAACCTTCAACTACAAAACCTCGAAGGGTGTTAAGCTAAGAGAATAAATTCTCTGCCACCAATGGAAATGTATTTGAAAGAAATCTGCTTTATATCTCAAAATGTAATGTCAGACACGTAACCATACAAGTCTGTTCCGGGTTCGAACAGAACCGAAGGCACTTCCGAAGAAGCCCTTACAATCCGGGTATTCACAATCCCGATCGAATTTCCCATCACAAAGGAAATCTCCATACCGTAGCTAACGGTGCAGAGACAATCGATAGGTCTTCCTATCGTTTTCACAAATACCCGGTCTTCACCACCGGTCTTCAATGCTATCCATTACGTCGTATCACTATTCGGAATGGGTAATCCGAATAACGAGCGCAATAATTTAAAAATAAGTGTAGCATTCAACTTCAACCAATTCACAACAAATAGCCACTTAAGGGTCAATATTGATAGTCGGTTATTTAACTATCAATCAATATTCACAACATCACCCGATTTCAAATAATTTCCCAAATTATTTATTTCCAAAAATATCTTTACAAGATATAATTTCCACACTTTAACCATTTGAAAACCAATTCCAAATCAATTTACACTCTTACAACTTTCATTTCAAAATGGTTCATTTAAACCAATTAAATGAATCCCTACCGATTTATTAAATTTACGTTCCAAATTCGTAAATTTATTTCCACACTTCAAAATAATTCAATGTTTATTTTTAAACAAATTTCCCTTTCTTTTATAAATTCCATAGTGAATTTACATTTCCAGAATATCTATGAATATACGATTTTCAAATCGATTTCTAATATTCATTTTCAATTTATCTTTAAAAGATAAAATCTCAAAACATTCACTTTATATTGGAAAAACATTTCCATACTTATTTAATAATAAGTAATTCACCAATCTATTTATTTTCAACATTTTGAAAATATTCAATATACTTAAATCCAAATTAAGTATATATTTTATTCTTTAAGGAAAACGTTCACTTAAACACATTTATTTGGGTCAAAACGAATGTTGCGTAAAACATCGTTACGACAACCCAAAATCACTAGTATAGGGATTCGAAATTAAGACAGATATATATAAACCCCAATACTATACAAAACTTTTCCTTTCGGAAATCATTTACTATAACAACAGTGTTATAGTCCACCATTTCCTTCTATTTCTCGAAAACGTCTATTTCAACAACGAATGTTGAAATCTATGGTTTCGATACTTAATGCATTTTAAAACATCTTTAAATCGTTTTAATTCAATTTAAAATATCACTTTCCCAAAATATTTCTTTAATATATTATTCACCGTCCAAAATTGGGAATATACTTCGTTAACCAAATTCAATTTCTACATATTTTATTTAAAGGATTATCCACCATCCCAAAAACGTAGATATATCTCCTTTAATAAGCTATAATAATTAAATTTATTAAAATAAGTCGATTTCTGATTTATAAAACAACGTTTATAAATTCCATTTATACTTTATAAAAATTTCAACTTATAAAATCACTTTATTAACAAATTCTATCAATATTCCATTTATACGCCAAAAATCCAATTTATAAGCTAATTACTTATAGATCTTTTATTTTACAAAAATCTATTCATTTTATAACTTCACAATTTATAAATCTATAGATTTCATTCACTTACGAAATCCATTTATATTTATTTTAACACTTATAAAAACTCGTTTTATAATTCCAATATTTTAGTTTGTAAATATCAATTTTATAAATCTTTTATATAAATCATTCATAATAATTCAAAAATCCCAATTTAACCCATTTTATAAATTAATCAACTACTTATTTCAAAAATAACATTTCGGTTATATTTCACAAAAATCATACGTTTTATGACATAAAAATTACAACGTTTATTTATTTAAAATGAATAAATTCCAAAATTAAACTTTATTGTGAATTCTCAACTTAATTTTCAAAAATCAAATTTTATTTATTTTCGGAATCTAACGATACCAAAAATATATTCGGCTAAAATTTAGCCTTTAACGATCTCAATCACAAAGATAATCACGCAGATTATAAATAGATCAATAAATAGATCAACACACAACATTGAAACTAATTCAAATGTTTGAGGAATCCAGTTGGATCCCTCCAACCTGTTTCCCCGCATAAAAAGATGTTAGCACAATACCAATTCCGCTTCAAGGCGAAATATCGCGGCATATGAGATTTATAAAATACTGTCCGCTATTATGTGGCGCAATAGGGTCTCATCCGCTATATAATGTGGGAAAATTAACTCCAAATACATATATAATACCAATTCCATACAAGTTGGAATTATCGCGGTATATGTTTTTAATAAATAACATCCGCTTAATATACGACGTATAATATCTATTTAACACAATAGATAATAAATTATCATTCAATCACACAATCAAGAAATTTTAAATCTAACCATTTAAAATTTAAGTCGAAATAATTCGATTGAGTGAGAAGTTCTCACCTTGAGTTTCCGATAACAATTGTAGCGTTTTATTTCGAATAAAATCAAATGTGCGTTTAATTTTATCCAAAATTTTCAGTAGCTCCAAACGATTCCAAACCAGCTCCATTGCGTAGTGCTCGACAAAACGAACCCGACGCAATTCATTTCGTCACAATCCAACCTTGTATGACAAAGATATCAAATTTTAAACATCGTACGATTTATAATATAACTTAATCACAATTTCTTTTATAAACCTAGATTAATCACAGCCCTCCATTTCAAAACCCTCATATCTGGGCCGCACGCACACAATCATCTTCTTCCTCCAGATAAATGTCGCGTACGAAACCCATTCGGCCGCCACATGCCCTAATTCACGCGACGCACTACGAACACTTTTGCATCGATCTAAGACCATGGCTTCAAAGCCCATCAACATGTTGACCTTCGGCTGCAACCTCCCCGAGCTCGGCCCCCCTAGCACGAGATCCAATGACTTGAACGTGGCCACTACACGAGCGATTTCTGGTCGATCCACAGCTCCTTTTCCCATCACCACTGTGGAACACGAAGATCTCGTGATGATCTACAATATTCGTGTTGGAAGTTTCTTGAATTAGTGTGTGGATTTGAATATTTTGAGGGGAGAAAGAAATTGAATCTTGACCATTGAACGTTTTAAGCGGCGGCCTGAAATCCTAGGGCTTAATGTTTGCAAATGAAATAAGCCAAGGCCTTTATAGAAAATATCCAAATTACTACTCATCCGAAATTTTCGGAATTCCAAATCTCACGTGGTGACCGGCGTTTCTATGGTTTACCCCGCATTCCGGACACAATGGAATAGGTTTTGGAAGCTAATTTGATCATCTGTGCGAGTTATGGCAATAAACGATCAAATTTAAATTAAATCGATTTAAACTAATTTCTATGCGTTTTGGCTTGCCCCGGACGAACGGTAAATCCGATTGACACAAAATTTGAAACCATACAATAATATAACATTACGGATCCGATGAAACTGGTTTCTTCGAAATCCGAGACTGCTTGAAATATGGCTACCTTCACTAGTCGATTAAATATTAAAATATTCAATTTTCACAAATTAACTTTTAATTCAATTTTAAAAGTTCACAAACATTGTTCTAACTCCAATATGATTTAATATAACTTTATAAATCATTTTTAATCACATTAAATCCAATTTCAAATTATTTATGCAATTTCGAATATTAAATCATCGATTTAATTATCCAACTAAATCTAAATATTCGAAAAATAAATTATTCGACTTATAAATTTTACTTGTTGATATTTAAAATTAATTAAATATATGAATTTCAAATGAAAGAAATTCTAGGTCTTTACAAAATTCCCCCCTTAAGAGAATTTCGTCCTCGAAATTACCAAGTAAGAAAGAATTACAGAACTCATTAACTTTTCAAAACAACCCGTTCAAATTTGATTTACAAATCTCTTAAGCGTTTAACTTTTCCAAATCCATGGTTAACCCTCTTACAAAATATTTACTAAGTTTTCAAATCCATATATAGTTATCTTTTCAAAATCAACTATATCGTTTAACCTTTATAACTCAAAAATCAAACTTTTAGTTTACAAATTTTTTGCCCAAATTTCCCGAAAATTTTCCAACACCTTAAATTTTCAAAAAATTTCGCCATAACCTCCTTTGTACGGAGGAGCTTTTACAATATCACAATAGAGATAAATATATATACATCGATGTGGTGACCCCTTTCAATTTTCACAGAGATTTTTAATTTATTTTAAAAAAAAATGAAGGTGTAATTAAATCCCATAATGTTAAGTTTGAATATTTGGAAAATTCATAGTTTATTTTCCCAAGATCCTGGATGACCAATATAACTATATCAGTAAAATAGCTCTACATATTTGATGATATGTTTGCTTCTTTTATTTTGCATGATATGAAATTTACAACAAGCCCATTGCATAAGTGATTGAGATACATAGTGCACCTTTATATATATATATATATATATATATATATATATATATATATATATATATATATGTATGTATGTATATATATATATTTTTTCTTTGTCCTTAATTCACTACTTTTTCTACCTAGATATGTCTGTTATCACCTAAAGTAGTGTTAAATGTTATTTGGATGAAGTTACTTTGGAGAAATGTAGTTACAAGCATGAACATTTTAAGACTGAACAAATTACAGTTTCACTACATTTTTCAGACAGGTTAGAAATGCATACTGGTATGCTTGGAGTTTATGTTGCAAAAACTTGGTGTTTTTATGTCTTTTTCTTTGAACTGGAAGCACTTACCCAATATGGATTATAGAGAAGTGATTTCAGGCATATAAGAATTTGATCATTTGGCATCTAGGCCGGCCATGATCCCATACTTTCAAAACTATATTTTTTTTTCTGAAATTTTACTTGCTCAGGCATTCAATACTAAGCACCAAAATTTCCAAGTCCATTTCTTTTTTTTTTAATCAAATGCATAAATATTGATCAGAGATATTTCTCAGAGTTTATGTATCAACCAATATCTGTTACTGGCCATACATCATCCTATTTTTATTCAAAATTTGTAAGCTCATTTTCATTTTTTTAGTAAATCAGTTCACTTGTCAATCTTAATTGCCATTATTAAAACACAAATCAGTTTCAAACAAAAGAACCAGCGACTGACATGCACACATATCATATTGATATGATATATATCAGTTTTCTCAGTCCCCAAAAAAGATAACCAAACATTTTATAAAAGCATCATCTAGTTACTTGCCATAAGAATTCATTCATCACAGTTTTAGTTAGATACATGTCATAATCCAAGCACCCAGAAAAAAATATCCTCACTATTAACTTTAATTACTAACAATAACCAGGTCTTTCACTACAAGCAATCTGCAAATACAAGCAATGTTTCTCTTATTTATACTAGCAGCTAATGCCTCCTTCATCCATCATGTCACTCTTACTTACCTGCATGCAAATCATTGAGCTGCCCCATTTATTTGAGACACCCAGATGTTTGCAAGGCAACCAAAAAGGGTCAGTTTACACTAGTATGAACATTAATAGATTTTATACATATGTTTACAATTTTTATGAACTTAAAAATACTTGTTTAAATCTAGCAGATTGTAAACTTGCATAATAGTGAATATTGCCAGATATCTTCAAGGATACAAACATTCATTCAACAAATAATCAACAAGCAATGCATCAATTCAATCAGATGTTCAGCAAGTCATACATCGGTCAATACATCATTTTTACACAAAGGATCCCAAATTATGTCCTCCCATATTTCTCCCAGTATTTCTAATCAGGGCATCATATATTAACCCTGATAAATTTAAATCCCTGTCCAGATGTTTATAACCCAGAGATTTATAGCCTATACCCCATTTTATTTTATGGTCTAAATCCCCCTGTCATATGAACACAAGTATGCATTGTGAAGAAATCACCCAATTTGTTTTATTTTTATTTTTTTCCAACACACAAAGGCCACAGGGTGCACTTGCACCATGCATATACTTCCTCACACCTGAAGCAAGCAGATCATTGACTAACCCCAGATGACCTATTTAATTTTTCTTTTATTTAATCATAGATTTTATTAATTTAGTAAACTCCCCTCCAGTTTTCTGCTTAACTTATTAAGCCCCTGCTTATAGTTTAATCATAAAAACCTTCAACCCATTCATGTTTCAGAAAAACATAAATACTTTCTAGTACAATCCTTTGTTATCCATTTAACTTTTCTTACTGCAGAGATTTACAGCATGTGTGTGATCTTTCCAAAAATAACTTAAGCATCATGATCCTACTATTTTATTGAAGAAATATGGACAGAGGTGTTTGTTAATAAAATTCATCAAAAACTCAGTAAAGCCTCCTACCTTATATTTAGAATATAAACATGAGCTAGATCTTCATCTTGCTGCCTATGTTCTAAATAATTTAGATCCATACTTAACAATAATAAAAACAGAATTAAAAATGCTCAAACCATCTTGGCTTGGAAAAACTATCATACAAAACTCCAAACAGAAATGCACAACAAACATCCATTTCATCCATATCAAACCATTTCAAAGATTTAAATAATTCTTATAATACTTTTAGGCTGCCTACCAGAGGACTTAATGCCATTGCATAAAATGGATTAATGCTCACCTAGTATTTTCCTTTACTATCTTGCTCCTTTACTCAGCAAATCCCTTCAGAACTGCATACCTATATTTCTTCTATTTTATTTTTGTTTTACCTTGATTCTGAGAGAATGATTGGCATGATGGTGTACAGGTTTTATAAAGCTATTTTAGGGTTTTAAGGAAATGGGTAATCCCCTTGATGCCCCTAGGTGTTCATGCTCAAATCATTACACTGTGTGGTCCTTATTTGGAATTGCTCTCATCTGGTTTCCTTTAGTGGTTATTTCGGGAATGCATCACTTTTATCACTGCATGCCATTTCCATGATCCTATTGTGTTCATGCCATATGCATGTGACTTTTACTTATTTTATTCTTTGATCTATTTTTATAAAAAATGTGAACTCATTTTAAGGAGGTTATATTCTTTTTGCATTTTTTTTCTACCTAGTCTCTATTTCTATTCAACCATGTACACTGTCTCATATATATATTTGTGTGATGTGATAATTATTCATACTATATTGTTTTATTCCACCCCTTAAAACAGCAACTCCTTTATATATATATCTATGTTATAAAAATTACACACACACACAAGATTATTTATTCTCTCTTCTTTCAGCATGATTATATAAGTCATTTGAAACTTCATAAATTTCCATTGTATTTTTCTTCTTAAATTAAACAGAAAATTCCCTATATTTTAAATACATATACTCATATAATTCTTTAGACATGGAACTATATTTGTTTTAAGTCCCAATTTTCTTTATAACTTCAGAAATTCTTAAAATAAATATAACTTTCATTTTATTTTGGTTTAGGGTCATTACATACCCTCCCCCTTAAAGGAATTATGTCCCCATAATTTCTCCTAATTTCTCCAAATAAAAATGCTAATCCATAGTCTGTTTTAACTCCATAACCCCATACTCACATTTTATGAAAGCAAGCAATGCATAAGAATATTCAGAGAATCATCATAAACTTCTTAAACATACCTCTCCATCAGTAAACAAGTTGGGGGTATTTAGCCCTCATTTTGTTCTCCACCTCCCATGTACAATCATTGGTGTCCAAGCTCCATTGAATTTTTACCAGTTTGATCACCTTGTTCCTCAACTTTTTCTCCTCCTTGGCAACTATCCCTACTGGTTCATTTGCATAGACCAAATTCTTTTGGACTTGAATTTGAGTAGGTGACTCCAGAATTGCTCCTTCATCATGCACCCATTTTCTCAATTGAGAAACATGAAACACTGGATGCACATCACTCAACTCCTCAGGTAACTTAAGTTTATAGGCCATAGCACCAATTCTTTGCATAATTTCATATGGCCCTACAAATCTTGGTGATAACTTACCAGATTTCCCAAACCTGAACACCTTTCTCTTTGGTGATACCTTTAGAAAAACATACTCTCCTACCTTAAACTCCATTGGATTTCTTCTTTTATCTGCATAAGAATTTTGTCTTGATTGTGCTGTCTTCATTCTCTGTCTAATTAATTCAATCATGTTGGAGGTTTCTTTAACGTGATCTGGTCCTACTAGTATACCCTCTCCCATATCCAACCAACAGGCAGGAGATATGCAGGGTCTCCCATACAAGACTTCAAAGGGTGCCATTCCTATTGTTGACTGGTAGTTATTGTTATATGTAAACTCTGCCAAATGAATGTGATCCTCCCAATTACCCCCAAAGTCAAGCACACATGCTCTTAATAGATCCTCCAATATTTTATTTACTATTTCTGTCTGCCCATCACTTTGAGGATGGTAGGCAGTACTTAAGCATAGTTGAGTTCCCATTGCTTCTTGGAAGCTTTCCCAAAACCTTGAGGTGAACAAAGTGTCTCTATCACTTACAATGGTCTTGGGTATGCCATGTAGGCTTACCACTTCCTTAACAAATAATTGTGCAAGCTTAGATGCATTTCTATCTGACCTGACAGGGACAAAGTGAGCTGATTTGGTTAGTCTATCAACAATTACCCATATACTATCATTGCCTTTCTTAGTTCTAGGCAAACCATCCACAAAGTCCATGGAAATACTTTCCCATTTCCACTGAGGTACCTCCAAAGGTTGCAACATGCCAGAGGGCTTTTGGTAGTCTGCTTTAATTTGCTGACAAGTGAAACACTTTGCCACATATCTTGCCACTGCTTGTTTCATTCCTGGCCACCAGTAGCTTCTTTTTAAATCATGATACATTTTAGTACCACCAGGGTGTATGGTGTACTTGGTTTTGTGATGCTCATTCATGATTTCTTCCTTCAACTCTGCAATGTCTGGTACACACAGCTTCTCATTCTTCCTCAAATACCCCTTGTGATCTATTTTAAAATTTTCCAACTCAATGTTGCTAAGTAACATTTCCTTCTTCTCCTTCAAATCCTTATCTTGGTCATGCATGCTACCAATTTTCTCCACTAGATTAGATTTCACTGTAATCAATCCTAGTGTACCATATTCTACCATATCATCATGCTCACTAAAATTCTTTTCATTCTTGCTATATATATCTGCCTCCCCAAGCATTACTAGGTTTTTAAATTCATCAATCATTAGACTTTCTAACCTAACTTGATGCCTACTCAAGGCATCTGCCACCCTATTGGCTTTTCCAGGGGTGTACAAAATATCTAGATCATATGCAGCTAGAAATTCCATCCACCTTGCTTGTCTCATATTCAAATCTTTTTGAGAAAATAAATACTTCAATGCTTGATGGTCTGTGAATAATTCAAATTTTGCTCCAAGCAAATAATGCCTCCAAAGTTTTAATGCAAACACTATTGCAGCTAATTCTAGATCATGAGTTGCATATTTGGTTTCATTGGGTTTAAGCTGTCTTGATGCATATGCCACTACCTTGCCATGTTGCATAAGCACTGCACCTAACCCAGACCCACTAGCATCAGTATATACAACCATTCCTTCATTTACTTCTGGGATTTGCAAAACAGGAGCTTCCACCAGTGCTTGCTTCAATTTCTCAAAAGCTTGTTCACACTACTCAGTCCACACATATGGTTGGTTCTTTTTTGTCAACTTGGTCATTGGTGTGGCTATTCTTGAAAAATCCTTGATGAACCTTCTATAGTACCCTGCCAATCCTAAGAATGATCTCACCTCAGTCACTGTTCTGGGTCTACTCCATGATTGAACTGCAATCGCTTTGCTTGGATCCACACTTACCCCTTGCTGTGACACTATGTGTCCTAAGAATTTTACTTCATGTTGCCAAAATGTACATTTTGAATACTTGGCTTTTAATTCATGTTCTCTAAGTATGGATAATACTAGGTGTAGATGCATAGCATGATCATCTTCTGTCTTTGAGTAAATTAATATATCATCTATAAATACTAGAACAAATTTATCCAAAAAGTCTCTGAAAATTCTATTCATTAAATCTACAAAATAGGAGGGAGCATTGGTCAAGCCAAATGGCATTACTAAAAATTCATATAGGCCATACCTTGTGTTAAAGGATGTGTACTCAATGCTTTCCTCTGCAACTTTCATTTGGTGAAATCCAGAGGCTAAACTAATCTTGAAAATATTTTAGCTCCATGCAATTGATCAAATAGATCATCTATTCTAGGCAGTGGGTACTTATTTTTAATGGTTACCTTGTTTAAATCCCTATAATCCACACATAACCTCATTGTTCCATCATGCTTCTTAACAAAGAGCACTGGGGAACCCCAACTAGAACTACTTGATCTTATGAATCCTTTCTCTTCTAATTCTTCTAGTTGATGTTTTAATTCTACCAGTTCTTTTGGACCCATCCTATAAGGCTTTTTAATGATTGGATTTGTTCCTGGCATTAACTTTATTTTTAGTTCAACTGGTCTATTTTGAGGAATTCCTCTCACTTCTCCAAACACATCTATGTATTCATTAACTACTGGAATTTCCTCTATTTTTAATTCCTTTTGAATTTCATTTATACTCCAAATTTTATTAAAACATGTGTTCTTTGCTATTTCACTTAGAACTGTAATTCTTTTGCCTTCATTTGTCTCCCAAGAAATAGTAAGATTTTCTAAATTTAAAATTGCTTTATTTTTCATTAACCAATCTACCCCCAATATAATCCCAATACCAGGATAGTCTAAAGTATATAGATCTGAATTAAAGCCATAACCCCCTATAATTAATTTCTGACCCATACACTTCATTCTTAATATACAATGACTCCCTATGGGGCTGTGTACAGTTAAGGGTTGTTCAATAGAAACACAAACAAGTGCTAACTTCTTTACAATTTCCAAAGATATTAGTGAATGTGAGGCACCAGTGTCATATACTACTGATATTGGTTGGGTATTGATTAGAATTATACCTTCAAGTTGCCCAACATTTTCAGTGGTGTTTGTTGCCAAAGCTCCTACCCTTGCTGTTTTCTTATGAGTCTCTGGGCAGTCCTTCTTTAAATGTCCTATCTTCCCACAGTTATAGCAGCTTCCTTTAGGTATTTTAGGGTCAGGGCATTGGTTACTATAATGTCCAACTTTTCCACAATTAAAACAATGAGTGAATTTCTTGCTTTCAGGTGTTATTGCTCCTTCCCCCTTCTTAACTCCTTTACTTGCATTTCTCTTGTCATAAGGTTGCACTTTATTCTGACCTCCCTTCTTCTTATTGAGCTTCATATTCCTGAATTTCTCTCTTGTGGTGTCATGTTGCTCAAATGAGAGAGTTAGATCAATCACCTGATCAAAGGTTTTATCTTTGTATGGCAACATTGCCCTGGATAGATTGGGGTTCAAGCCTTGATGTACCTTGCATTCTTTGCTTCTGCATTCCCTATCAACACCATTCCATATTTGGATAATGCTTCAAACTTCTGAGTGTTCTCATTCACACTCATGCCTCCTTGCCTTAACCTAATAAAGTCTTCAAGCAGTGTGGCTTTGGCAGATGCTGGGACAAATCTGGCCTCAAGCATGACCTTGAAATCATTCCAAGTGATGGTATTCTCTTGCCTTCCTGCTATCACAACCTCCCACCAATCCAGTGCAACCCCTTTCAATTTCCTTGAAGCTATTTGTCTCTTCCTTTGGTCACTGATTTGCATATCTGTGAAGACCCTCTCCATAGTCCTTATCCACATTTGAACACCCATAGCTCCTTCAGTGCCTTTAAAATCCTTTCCTCCCAAATTGGTACAGGTCTTAAGCAATTTGGAGAGCTCTTCATGAGGATTGTCTTGCCTTGGTGCCATTCCATCCCTCAAAGCCCTCACAAAATCTTCCATGCTTATCACAGGTGGCTCACGTGATGGTCCTGCACCTGTGTGATGTCTTGGTCCTACCATAATGCTATAGATATAAATTTTTAAGTTAGTTTATTTACCCCTATTATTTTTAGTATCTTTACTTTGTTTATTTATTTTATTTGGGTGTACCCTGTACATGTATCACAAGCATACATTTCATTCAGTCATGTAAAAACATCCAATTCTTCTAAAATTCAATCAATACATTCAATTATCCATATACATACAATAATGTTTACTATGTTATTTTAAAACATAGCTCTGATACCAACTGTGGTGACCCCTTTCAATATTTATAGAGATTTTTTTAAAAAAAAAAATGAAGGTGTAATTAAATCCCATAATGTTAAGTTTGAATATTTGGAAAATTCATATATTCTTTTCCCAAGATCGTGGATGACCAATATAACTATATCAGTTCATGTTTCACTTTAAAATAGCTCTACATATTTGATGATACGTTTGCTTCTTTTATTTTGCATGATATGAAATTTACAACAAGCCCATTGCATAAGTGATTGAGATACACAGTGCACCTTTATATATATATATGTATGTATTTTTTTTCTTTATCCTTAATTCACTACTTTTTCTACCTAGATATGTCTGTTATCACCTAAAGTAGTGTTAAATGTTATTTGGATGAAGTTACTCTGGAGAAATGTAGTTACAAGCATGAACATTTTAAGACTGAACAAATTACAGTTTCACTACATTTTTCAGACAGGTTAGAAATGCATACTGGTATGCTTGGAGTTTATATTGCAAAAACTTGGTGTTTTTATGTCTTTTTCTTTGAACTGGAAGCACTTACCCAATATGGATTATAGAGAAGTGATTCCAGGCATATAAGGATTTGATCATTTGGCATCTAGGCCGGCCATGATCCCATACTTTCAAAACTATATATTTTTTTTCTGAAATTTTACTTGCTCAGGCATTCAATACTAAGCACCAAAATTTCCAAGTCCGTTTCTTTTTTTTTAATCAAATGCATAAATATTGATCAGAGATATTTCTCAGAGTTTATGTATCAACCAATATCTGTTACTGGCCATACATCATCCTATTTTTATTCAAAATTTGTAAGCTCATTTTCATTTTTTTAGTAAATCAGTTCACTTGTCAATCTTAATTGCTATTATTAAAACACAAATCAGTTTCAAACAAAAGAACCAGCGACTGACATGCACACATATCATATTGATATGATATATCAGTTTTCTCAGTCCCCAAAAAAGATAACCAAACATTTTATAAAAGCATCATCTAGTTACTTGCCATAGGAATTCATTCATCACAGTTTTAGTTAGATACATGTCATAATCGAAGCACCCAGAAAAAAATATCCTCACTATTAACTTTAATTACTAATAATAACCAGGCCTTTCGCTACAAGCAATCTGCAAATACAAGCAATGTTTCTCTTATTTATACTAGCAGCTAATGCCTCCTTCATCCATCATGTCACTCTTACTTACCTGCATGCAAATCATTGAGCTGCCCCATTTATTTGAGGCACCCAGATGTTTGCAAGGCAACCAAAAAGGGTCAGTTTACACTAGTATGAACATTAATAGATTTTATACATATGTTTACAATTTTTATGAACTTAAAAATACTTGTTTAAATCTAGCAGATTGTAAACTTGCATAATAGTGAATATTGCCAGATATCTTCAAGGATACAAACATTCATTCAACAAATAATCAACAAGCAATGCATCAATTCAATCAGATGTTCAGCAAGTCATACATTGGTCAATACATCATTTTTACACAAAGGATCCCAAATTATGTCCTCCCATATTTCTCCCAGTATTTCTAATCAGGGCATCATATATTAACCCTGATAAATTTAAATCCCTGTCCAGATGTTTATAACCCAGAGATTTATAGCCTATACCCCATTTTATTTTATGGTCTAAATCCCCCTGTCATATAAACACAAGTATGCATTGTGAAGGAATCACCCAATTTGTTTTATTTTTATTTTTTTCCAACACACAAAGGCCTCAGGGTGCACTTGCACCATGCTTATACTTCCTCCCACCTGAAACAAGCAGATCATTGACTAACCCCAGATGACCTATTTAATTTTTCTTTTATTTAATCATAGAGTTTATTAATTTAATAAACTCCCCCTCCAGTTTTCTGCTTAACTTATTAAGCCCTTGCTTATAGTTTAATCATAAAAACCTTCAACCCATTCATGTTTCAGAAAAACATAAATACTTTCTAGTACAATCCTTTGTTATCCATTTAATTTTTCTTACTGCAGAGATTTACAGCATGTGTGTGATCTTTCCAAAAATAACTTAAGCATCATGATCCTACTATTTTATTGAAGAAATATGGACAGAGGTGTTTGTTAATAAAATTCATCAAAAACTCAGAAAAGCCTCCTACCTTATTATTTAGAATATAAACATGAGCTAGATCTTCATCTTGCTGCCTATGTTCTAAATAATTTAGATCCATACTTAACAATAATAAAAACAGAATTAAAAATGCTCAAACCATCTTGGCTTGGAAAAACTATCATACAAAACTCCAAACAGAAATGCACAACAAACATCCATTTCATCCATATCAAACCATTTCAAAGATTTAAATAATTCTTATAATACTTTTAGGCTGCCTACCAGAGGACTTAATGCCATTGCATAAAATGGATTAATGCTCACCTAGTATTTTCCTTTACTATCTTGCTCCTCTACTCGGCAAATCCCTTCAGAACTGCATACCTATATTTCTTCTATTTTATTTTTGTTTTACCTTGATTCTGAGTGAATGATGGGCATGATGGTGTATAGGTTTTATAAAGCTATTTTAGGGTTTTAAGGAAATGGGTAATCCCCTTGATGCCCCTAGGTGTTCATGCACAAATCATTACACTGTGTGGTCCTTATTTGGAATTGCTCTCATCTGGTTTCCTTTAGTGGTTATTTCGGGAATGCATCACTTCTATCACTGCATGCCATTTCCATGATCCTATTGTGTTCATGCCATATGCATGTGACTTTTACTTATTTTATTCTCTGCTCTATTTTTATAAAAACTGTGAACTCATTTTAAGGAGGTTATATTCTTTTTGCATTTTTTTTCTACCTAGTCTCTATTTCTATTCAACCATGTACACTGTCTCATATATATATTTATGTGATGTGATAATTATTCATACTATATTGTTTTATTCCACCCCTTAAAACAGCAACTCCTTTATATATATATATATATATCTATGTTATAAAAATTATACACACACACACAAGATTATTTATTCTCTCTTCTTTCAGCATGATTATATAAGTCATTTGAAACTTCATAAATTTCCATTGTATTTTGCTTCTTAAATTAAACAGAAAATTCCCTATATTTTAAATACATATACTCATATAATTCTTTAGACATGGAACTATATTTGTTTTAAGTCCCAATTTTCTTTATAACTTCAGAAATTCTTAAAATAAATATAACTTTCATTTTATTTTAGTTTAGGGTCATTACAATCGACCCACCCGGTCGGAAAAACAGATAAACAGATCATATTTCCTATTTTTATTGCGTAGGCGTATCTTTTTAGCATTCTTAAGCAAAGCAGTTATTTATTAAGCATTTTGCGCAGCCCAATCCCGCTAATAATAGCCCCGGTACCTGTACTTACTCAATATAAACACGTAAGTGACATATATAAGAAATTATTAACATTTTACTCTTTTAAACAACTAAAACACATGCATATTAAAAGAAATGCATACCAAACAAGGTTTATAAACAACTTATATGATTTCGACGTTACTTATAATTTTTTACAACCAATTCATATACAATAACATTCAATTATTCATTCTCAATTAGTTTACATTCACTAATTTACATTCATATCAGTTCACTTTCAATTCAAATCAATTTCCATTCAATTTAAATTTACTTAACTTCCAATTTGAATTCAATTGCTTTAGCTTTCAATTCTATTCATTCGATTGCATATGAATTTCTATTCAATCAATTAAAAATAATCTAACAACCAATGTATAACCAATACAACCGAATTTATTAAATTTACATTCAACATTCATATTCACTTTGTTTACCTTCAATTTGGTTTAACATTCTTTTACTCCAATTGGTTGATATTAAATTGACTTCCATTTAATTATTCAATTTCTCAACTTCATTAGCTTTAATGAATTAACACTTACATCCATTTTTCATATCAATTTATTTACATTCGATTAATTAACATTCAATTCATTAGTTCAATGACTAATTTATTTTACAAGTAAAGTTGAATCTTCTTTATATAACTCAAGTTCATATTCATTTAATTCACTTTATTAATTTACTTAGATACCAAAATCAACTTTATTTAACATCACTTAAGCCATATTCCTTTTAAACATCATTTGTTTAACTTTAACTTAAATTTCCATTTCAACAACATATCTAATCCAGTAAAAAATCCAATTCAGATTCCAACTCCAAAGTAATTCTATTTAACTTTTACCAAAGTCAATCTTATCACTTATTCAGATTCATACTTCGTTTTGCTTAACAAAGTTGTTTAACCATTTTAATAATTGGTTTTACTTACATCTTCACATTTAATAAGTTATACAACTTATATTCACTTCCAAATCTGATTTAATTTATTTAACTTCCTTTAGTTAAATTTCAAATCATATGTTTAATCATATCAATTCAAATTTATTTCAACTTTAGCAAAGTTAAATCTTTATTTCACATTATAAGTTCAAAACTTGATAATTTATATTCGTCAATTTCAACTTGGATTTTAAATTTTAAATTTGTTTATTACAACAAAATTCAATTTCAATTTACTATGGTTGCAAATCCATCACACAGAAACTCGAAAATGATACTGATGATGCTGCAGTCATCACCCTTATTATTCCCCAGCAACAGTAGTGAATCCAACGCTTTAAATTCTTTCAAAATTTTCTTTCATTTATAAATCACATTTATAAATCTTTTATATAATTTCATTATTTCCCTTTACTTATACCAGATTATTCCACAACTTTAAATCATTTCAATTATAATTCTACACTTGTACAATTGTTGCTTTTATATAATTTATTCTTTCACAATTGTTGTTTTTATTCTTATTCAGATTATTCGAACAACTTTAATTCACTTATATATTTTCTTCCATTTTTTCAACAATCAAACAATTCAGCTTTACATACACTTTGATAATTCTAAAAAATTATTCCTTTATATATAAAATATAATCGAGGTAAAATTATTTCATTTACCCAATTTAAAACAGTACTATGTCGGTTTATCTCGTTTAAGAGTTTAGAAACCCCTATCGATAACAGTTAGCTAGACTGCACCGACCAGAATCTATAAACAATCAACTGATAAGTCAACACAGTACAAAACAATTTCATATTCACTAACAAATACGCGCTCATATCTATTATTACACTCAAACTCATTCTAGAGTACTGCTGACTCTATCTCTAATGAGTAATTCCCAACAGAGCCAAGGTTGTCACTTAACCATGTGCTCTGATACCACGTTGTAACATACCAGGCTTTTCAACCATCGTCAGCGGCTAATAACTGCCGTGGCTTACACTGGTATCCCAAACTTGCTTTTACGGCCAGCCTTTCGGCTGTCACGGCTTACGCCTAGCCAACCCCTATTCACTAAGAGAGGACATGTAGGGGTAAAAGTCTCATATTCGCCACCTAACCGGGAAGCGAGAACCCCCACCACGTTTCACTAAGACGAGCAAGACTGGTGTGAGAGATTGAAACAGTTATTTATCTTTTAAAACAACAACAACGATAGAAGTAGAAAATATCCTCAATGCTTTTGGAAAATGAAACTACCATAAGGCCTCCCCGCACACACACAATGCAAACACGGAATTGGAGGAGATTTCCCCTTATGATAGTCAAAGATGCTTAATACGCAAAAACAAATCATTTTTGATATTATTATTAGTGCATAGTGTAGAAAACATTTCGAAAATAGAATATAAATCTTAGCCAGCATAGACATTCTGAACTATGCCTACTATAGCTACCATCCAAACAGTGGGGCGCCACCATAAATGAATGGCAGGCTATACAACTAAAACCGTACAAGGATCGTATTGTTTCTTTGGATTTCCAACAAATGGTCAGGCTAAGGAACTTCCTACTTCCACATGGGATCGCCTTTGGTTGGACGTCCCAAGAACTTAACCAGCTCTCTGCCAACACAAGGCCGGGTTACCTTTGTCACTAGCTAACTACTACACGAATATGCCACCCCCCGGTCCTTTGGGACCTTTATCCGAGGGCCCTCTATCACCAAGCAACAACCACACAGAAAAATGAGATTGGAGCAACCGCATAGGTTAAGCATCAGGGCTCTATACCTGACACCACCCTTTTCCATAAGGGAATGACATACCCTAAAGGGCGCGACCCTCATAACCTTGCCGCATATTCCTTTTTTGACCATTTTCGGGGTGTGAGGTCTGACGAAGTCTCGTCCACAAAGCTGCGCTTTTTCACAAAGCCACGCTTTGATCAACAAATGATCAATAAATAATCATCACACAGCAACACTCAGCATGCCACATTACCAAATTGGGAATATATCACTGATAACCTTCAACTACAAAACCTCGAAGGATGTTAAGCTAAGAGAATAAATTCTCTACCACCAACGGAAATGTGTTTGAAAGAAACCTGCTTTATATCTCAAAATGTAATGTCAGACACGTAACCATACAAGTCTGTTCCGAGTTCGAACAGAACCGAAGGCACTTCCAAAGAAGCCCTTACAATCCGGGTATTCACAATCCCGATTGAATTTCCCATCACAAAGGAAATCTCCATACCGTAGCTAACGGTACAGAGACAATCGATAGGTCTTCCTATCGTTTTCACAAATACCCGGTCTTCACCACCGGTCTTCAACGCTATCCATTACGTCGTATCACTATTCGGAATGGGTAATCCGAATAACGAGCGCAATAATTTAAAAATAAGTGTAGCATTCAACTTCAACCAATTCACAACAAATAGCCACTTAAGGGTCAATACTGATAGTCGGTTATTTAACTATCAATCAATATTCACAACATCACCCGATTTCAAATAATTTCCCAAATTATTTATTTCCAAAAATATCTTTACAAGGTATAATTTCCACACTTTAACCATTTGAAAACCAATTCCAAAACAATTTACACTCTTACAACTTTCATTTCAAAATGGTTCATTTAAACCAATTAAATGAATCCCTACCGATTTATTAAATTTACGTTCCAAATTCGTAAATTTATTTCCACACTTCAAAATAAATCAATGTTTATTTTTAAACAAATTTCCCTTTCTTTTATAAATTCCATAGTGAATTTACATTTCCAGAATATCTATGAATATACGATTTTCAAATCGATTTCTAATATTCATTTTCAATTTATCTTTAAAAGATAAAATCTCAAAACATTCACTTCATATTGGAAAAACATTTCCATACTTATTTAATAATAAGTAATTCACCAATCTATTTATTTTCAACATTTTGAAAATATTCAATATACTTAAATCCAAATTAAGCATATATTTTTTTCTTTAAGGAAAACGTTCACTTAAACACATTTATTTGGGTCAAAATGAATGTTGCGTAAAACATCGTTACGACAACCCAAAATCACTAGTATAGGCATTCGAAATTAAGACAGATATATATAAACCCCAATACTATACAAAAATTTTCCTTTCGGAAATCATTTACTATAACAATAGTGTTATAGTCCACCATTTCCTTCTACTTCTCAAAAACGTCTATTTCAACAATGAATGTTGAAATCTATGGTTTCGATACTTAATGCATTTTAAAACATCTTTAAATCATTTTAATTCTATTTAAAATACCACTTTCCCAAAATATTTCTTTAATATATTATTCACCGTCCAAAATCGGGAATATACTTCGTTAACCAAATTCAATTTCTACATATTTTATTTAAAGGATTATCCACTGTCCCAAAATCGTAGATATATATTCTTTAATAAGCTATAATAATTAAACTTATTAAAATAAGTCGATTTTGGATTTATAAAACAACGTTTATAAATTCCATTTATACTTTATAACAATTTCAACTTATAAAATCACTTTATTAACAAATTCTATCCATATTCCATTTATACGCCAAAAATCCAATTTATAAGTTAATTACTTATAAATATTTTATTTTACAAAAATCTATTCATTTTATAACTTCACAATTTATAAATATATATATTTCATTCACTTACGAAATCCATTTATATTTATTTTAACACTTATAAAAACTCGTTTTATAATTCCAATATTTTAGTTTATAAATATCAATTTTATAAATCTTTTATATAAATCATTTATAATAATTCAATAATCCCAATTTCACCCATTTTATAAATTAATCAGCTACTTATTTCAAAAATCACATTTCGGTTATATTTCACAAAAATCATAATTTTTATAACATAAAAATTACAACGTTTATTTATTTAAAATGAATAAATTCCAAAATTAAATTTTATTATGAATATTCAACTCAATTTTCAAAGATCAAATTTTATTTTTTTGGGCATCTAACGATACCAAATATATATTCGGCTAAAATTTAGCCTTTAACGATCTCAATCACAAAGATAATCACGTAGATTATAAATAGATCAATAAATAGATCAACACACAACATTGAAACCAATTCAAATGTTTGAGGAATCCAGTTGGATCCCTCCAACCTGTTTCCCTGCATCCAAAGATGTTAGCACAATACTAATTCTGCTTCAAGGTGTAATATCGCGGCGTATGAGATTTATAAAATACTATCCGCTATTATGCGACGCAATAGGGTCTCATCCGCTATATAATGCGGGAAAATCAACTCCAAATACATATATAATACCAATTCCATACAAGTTGGAATTATCTCGATATATGGTTTTAATAAATAACATCCGCTTAATATACGGCGTATATGTCTATTTAACACAATAGATAACAAATTATCATTCATTCACACAACCAAGCAATTTTAAATCTAACTATTTAAAATTTAAATCGAAACAATTCGATTGAGTGAGAAGTTCTCACCTTGAGTTTCCGATAACAGTTGCAGCGTTTTATTTCGAATAAAATTAAATGTGCGTTTAATTTTACCCGAAATTTTCACTAGCTCCAAACGATTCCAAACCAGCTCCATCGCGTAGTGCTCGACAAAACAAACCAGACGCAATTCGTTTCGTCATAATCTGACCTCGTATGACAAAGATATCAAATTTTAAACATCGTACGATTTATAATATAACTTAATCACAATTTCTTTTATAATTTTAACCAAGATTAATCACAGCCCTCCATTTCAAAACCCTCATATCTGGGCCGAACGCACGCAATCATCTTCTTCCTCCAGATAAATGTCGCGTACGAAACCCACTCGGCTGCCACATGCCCTAATTCACCGACGCACTACGAACACTTTTGCATCGATCTAAGACCATGGCTTCAAAGCCCATCAACACGTTGACCTGCTGCTGCAACCTCCACGAGCTCGCCCCCCCCCCCCCCCCCAGCATGAGATCCAATGACTTGAATGCGGCCACTACACGAGCGATTTCTGGTCGATCCACAGCTCCTTTTCCTATCACCACCGTTGAACACGAAGATCTCGTGATGATCTGCAATATTCGTGTTGGAAGTTTCTTGAATTAGTGTGTGGATTTGAAGATTTTGAGGGGAGAAAGAAATTGAATTTCGGCCATTGAGTGTTTTAAGCGGCGGCCTGAAACCCTAGGGCTTAATGTTTGCAAATGAAATAAGCCAAGGCCTTTTATAGGAAACTTCCAAATTACTATTCATCCGAAATTTTCCGAACACCAAATCTCGCACGGTGACCGGCGTTTCTAGGGTTTACCCCGCGTTTCGGACACAATGGAATAGGTTTTAGAAGCTAATTTGATCATCTGTGCGAGTTATGGCAATAAACGATCAAATTTAAATTAAATCGATTTAAACTAATTTCTATGCGTTTTGGCTTGCCCCGGACAAACGGTAAATCCGATGAAATTTGAAAACATACAATAATATAACATTACGGATCCGATAAAACTGGTTTCGTCGAAATCCGAGACTGTTTGAAAAATGGCTATCTTCACTAGTCGATTAAATATTAAAATATTCAATTTTCACAAATTGACTTTTAATTCAATTTTAAAAGTTCACAAATATTGTTCTAACTCCAATATGATTTAATATAACTCTATAAATCATTTTTAATCACATTAAACCCAATTTCAAATTATTTACGCAATTTCAAATATTAAATTATCGATTCAGTTATCCAATTAAATGTAAATATTCGAAAAATAAATTATTCTACTTACAAATTTTACTTGTTGATGTTTAAAATCAATTAAATATATGAATTTCAAATGACATAAATTCTGGGTCGTTACACTTCAGCTAATCCTAAAGCCACTCGGATCTAACCCGAGTATAAAAGTACTCGGATTAGTCTGGCAAATTAGCGTGAGAAACATGAATCTTAAGTGACAGTGTCATAGATCAGAGTTGGTGATAAAAATCTTTTGAAAACAAAGAGTGTCTCATAAGACCATGCCGCACTTAAACATGGACAGGTTTTTGTCTTATGATAATTAGAACATTTTTATCAAATCATTTGATATTATTTTTAATGACATTCTTTGAAAACACTTATCAAGCAAACATATTCAAATAGCCAAAATTGTTACCATTATTAAAATTTCAGCATACTAGGCTTTACAAACAAAATGGCAGGCACATATTAAAGAACGGATTTCTAGCAAATGACCAGGTAAGGGATTACCTTTCGCTGGTACATCTCTAGAGGAATGTACCGAGGCCCAACTGATGGTCCCCTACTAACAAAAGACGGGCCTACTTCTAACTATATAGTACCGAATATGTCATTACCCCGATTGTTACCGACCTATCCAATCGCGCTCTAGCTCATATCACATAATTTAAACCCGAATGTTATAATGGGTAGAAGTATATCTAGAAGGGGATGATTGTACCTTAATTGTTGCAAACCACATAGCTTTGCTGCATCTACCAAGTTTTAGTCATTTTCGAGTGCAAGGACCAAGGTAACAGTTACCTTTTACTTAGAACATCAACTTTCCACTTTGAATGTCATATTGTAATTTTATGATCACACAACTAATTTTTACAAACGTATAACTCCTAAGCTCATATGTCTTAGGAAAGCTGTTAAGCTAATAGAAGTTGTCTTCACCACCAAATAGATGATAAATTTATGGAGATCAATCAACTTGATTTTAAAATGCAATGTCAAACATTCTTCCATACAAGTTGTTCAGGAACAGGACAAACCAGAGTCACTTCTCCTACCACGTCCTATCAGGAATTACCCCTAGAATTAGTAGTGATTATTCCTTGCAAATTGAAAATTTTCATAACAGAGCACTACTGCCACATTATTATATGTCATGGTAAATTTCACCGAGGTTCTAATGGCAAGAAGCTGTACATCATAAAGATATTTGTCTTCAATGATCTTTGCCTTCAACATGTTTTATTTCAAAAATATAAATTGGTTCGAAGTGGTTTTCAGACAAGAATCGTCTAAATCCGATCCTGGTCTCTTCGAAATCTAGTCATGATAAAAATGTGAATATGTGTATATATGATTTATTGCGCCTCTTTTCATTTTTAGTGGTTAATCAAAACCCTTTTAACTTTGTACATCTTCAAGTCATTTACTTAGGAAAATTTAATTTCTAATGTAATAAAAAAATTCGCCTTTTGAAACATGTCTTAACTGGGTCAAAAACAATGGTACTTAAGAGATTATTTACTGTAGACCCAAACCAGTTATGTTGAGTAAAAGATTAGACTAATCATACCCCAATTAATTTTCATATTTAACTCGTACTATTCGTGGAATAGTGATGAAATCACCTTTTGAATTCACGCGAATAGTACATTTCCCTCCTCGGAACTTAATGCAGAGTTTCGCTAGAGTATTCCTTATACTATTAAAAATCTGGTTTAATTAACTCCTTTGAAAATTTCTTATTTTTGGAAAAACTTAAATAAGATCTTTTTTAGAGCATCTGAGCTTTTCCTTCGAACTGTTCCACCCTCGCCTTGAAAGAGAAAACAGAGGCTAGATAAGTTCAGGACACCGGTTGTTCCATCCCAAATCTTAGTTACACACCTTATTTTATCTTTCCAGATCTCATGGGCGAGACAAATTACTAGTCGTTTCCGCATGCTCAGTTTGTTATTACGTTTAAGGAAATGATTTCAATTATACTATGTAAGTTTATAAACAATTTCTCTTAACCATTTATTTAAACTCTTATTAAAACTTCCAAATCATCTTTAAAATACTAATTTTTTTATTTAAAGATATTTATAAAAGATTCGAGAAAGAAGAGTTAAGTTTAAATCTATATTTCTAAAGTTTATTAAAATTGCAGTAGAAAAGTGTTGTGGATAGTGTTTTAAAAGTATATATGATTAAAACAACTTTTCTATCGTTTGGAAATTCTTTTTTTACTCAAATCTCTTTAAAAACATTTTAACATATTTACCAAACTTATTTCATATTTTAAACATTTAAAAATATTCTTTTTAAAGAATTTTACAGTTTAGTCACTTAACTTCAAAAGTGCGATTTTCATGAAAATTTAATTTGGCCATATCTTAAAATCTACAAGATAAAATCTTTTTTTTCCATTTGAAAACTACGGTTACAAAATCTAGAATTTTGAAGAATTTCGACTCTGTTTCTATCCTATATATTTATTTAGCTCTTTCGGTACGAAATCATGAACAACCGTTACACGATGCGCCTTATTTTGACTTGTTTTTCACCATTTTCCTAAACTTCTTCGAATTGCATTTTATTATTTATATAACAAAAAACATTTTAAATCAATACTTTACTAATTTATTCATTTAAAAATCATTTTCACTTTATTTCCAAAATATTCCATATTTCATTATTTTAATATTCAAACTTCCATTTCTTAAAACTTTTTAACTACACAAAACAATATGCTATTTATTTTTCAAATTTATAGCTTTGTAAAGTTTTTAACTCTGAAATCTAAAACATTAACTTCCATTTTTCAAAACAACTTAAAATTTCTATCTTTACTTTTCATTTTCAAATCGAATCTCTATCTGTTTTCTTTTCAAAATGAATTATTTTTCTATATTTAATATAAAGCAGACCTAATTATGCCTAGTATACCACATATGATTTCTAAACAAGTTTGATCTCAAATCAACTATAATTAATCATGACTAATAATATAGTCATAACTAACTTTAATTAAGGTGTTGATATTATCAATCACAAATTCATCCAAATTCATCCATACAACCAAATTCATTCAAGATGAAGAAGCTTGAAAAAGTGAGAAGAGAAGGTGTGAAGAAACAAGAGAATGGAAGGTGGTATTTATAGAAAAAGTAAAAGTGATAATTTACAGAATTAACCCCTTACTAGATTAACAAAATACCTTTGGATATTTCTCTTAAGCTTCACATCACCCTTTTTCAACACTTACCATCATACCATCATACTACCATACTTAATAATAAGGTAAAACATGCATTTAGAGTGATTTTATGTTTGCTTTTCATTCCATAACTTTTAAGTATTCTTAATTTATAAAATAAAGAAACATATATATATATATGATTTGACTAAAGGTATACATAGTTTGAAATATGTATTAAGATGTGCTAAAATCATGTTAACAACATTGCAAAAAGTTAAAACAACTTCCGTTCGACGAACGATCGAAAATCATAAAAATGATCGTCGGTCACATTTTTAGTTTTAAATCAAACTATTTATTTATGTAAACAAAGCTTGAAAATTGAATTGTTATCATCTTTAAATAATTAAAACAAGTTTATTTAAGCTATAAAACCATATTTAATATATTAAAATCCAATTATAAAAAGACGACGTAGATCTACCAAAATGCAACAAAGTATGTACATTTCATAAAATAAGTCTATATATTTAAAAATCCATTCTAAATCAAATTACTTAACATTACCAAATTAATTTGTAAATAGATTATTCGTCAAAAAGAATTTGAAAATGATTATTTGAATATATACTTAATTTTATCGGAAACCGTCTTTTGTTCCTTTTACGATGAAAGTCAAAAATCTCTATTTTTGAAAAAAAATTAGAATTTGGTTTACCATTATTAATTATAATACAAGGCATGATTATTTCTTTTAAAATAAACCTATATTCGAATATCTAATTTTATTTAATATTCTTATTTTCAAAGTTGTAAAATTACTGGTCGTTACATTCTCCCCTTCTTAATAGAATTTCGTCCTCGAAATTAAACCAAACCTAAAACACAAAAGATTTGCATAAAACATTATTTCATAAACTTAAACCCACAAGATGTACCCAAATAATCCATATAAAATATCTGATTTGATCTCTTATTCGAATACAAAACTTTTCTTCTAAACAAAAATTGATCCTCCGCTCCTCTAGTGCGGACTGTGATCAAGCTTAGAAACTTTTATTTTCCTTGCATAGCTCTCAACTATGATAGAAAACTCAAATAACCAACCACAAACCTTATCAATGTTCGCCGTCAAAAATCGAGTGATAAATCCTTTTTCGGATCGGTATAAACACCTCAAAGTTACTTGAATTTTAGATCAAATTTGTGTGATGAAATGATCTACATATAAATTATGTATTTATTACTATTGGTTGTTATTATTTTAACTGTAACAAATTCTTTTTTTTCGCATCCTTTATTATTTACATTCATTTCTTCCTTAGTGTATTCCGTTTGCTACTAATAACATTTAGGAACCCTTCCCTAAAATTTTACTTAAATTTATAAACATCTACAAACACAACTTTGGCTTGCTCAACCCTTTAAAACTTGCATTTCATAACCATTCACTACGTATTAAATCCATTTTTTTGAACAACATTACTTAAGTGTGTAAATAGTTAATTACTTAAACTATATTTGTATAATACACCTTTACATCCTAAGGTTACATATACGCATCCCGAATTTTCATGTTGACTTTACTTAAATCAGGGTGTTTAACAAATTCAAAACTTATTGTAATTTACTGTCATATGAAATTCATAAGTTTTAAAACTTATTCCTTATATTTTACAAAAACACTTAGCTTCCTTTTTCATATCAAATTTTGGAAATTCTGACTGTCCAAATCGTTGAAAAGTCCATTTTTTCCTATTAATTTGTGATCCAAAATTATCTTTAGTTTAAGCATTTTTATAAAGATGCTTCTTTATTACTAATCAATTTATCAATTAATGATTCATATTATCTCTTAACTTAAGAAAATTATATAGATCGAGGAACTCCAAAATGATACCAAGGAACACGGTACAACCAATAGCATAATATATCCCCTTAAATAGAAGTGTTTACCATCCAAACATATCTCCTGCCCGTTTTTTTAGTTACTTTCGAACCACATGAAATAGTTATCATAAGATACTTCTTTTCAAATGCTTTATGTGAAATAATACTATATGTATTTTTTTAATAGGTTATTTACTATTTTTTATAAAAACCAAGGGGTTATAAATCCACTTCTTAAAATCATCATAACTTCCTTTTAATCATATTAAACTTTAAAGAAAAATTCCAAAATATCTAGATTTAAATTCTCAAAATTTATATAAAATACCTTCCATATTTAACTTTTACAAAAAAAATTATTTGCAAAACATGCTCATAAATTTATCTTAAATAAACTTCTTAATCTTAAACCAATCTTATTACCAAACACCTTATAGTCAAATCATGAAATGCAATTCACAGGGTATTTATACCTAAACATTTAAATCAAACAATCAACCAATTAGCGATAATAACTGAATATTGTCATCCCTTAACAACCAAATACTCAATAAATAACTATATCATTTTGAAAATATCTTTTATATCCAATATATAATCCTAGGTAAAATTATTTCATTTACCAAATTTTTTCCCAACACAAAAGTCATTTTATATAGCATTAACAAATGCACGCTCATACATATAATACTCTCAACTCATTATAGGGTGTCACTTATCCTATATCTAATGAGTTAGTCACCTAAGGGTATTACTAACCCTATTTCTAATGAGTCTTTTCCTTTATCAAGCTCAGGTGTTCACTCAACCTAAGCTTTGATACCAAATGTAACAACCCACAAATCCACACTATTTAAGCTGACAATAAACAACACATGTCCAACCCAAAATTGATGGAAGGATAAATATTTATTGGATAAGGAATAACAGAATCTTGATGCAATAGAATAACATATATTATTGAATAATGTTTCCTGGCACCCTGACCTGGCTATATTGGACTAGTCACGCAAGACAGACTCGACTATTTTCAAGAAGGTTGATCGTGAAGCAGTGGCTATAGGACCCATAAATAGAGTTCACATGGTTACATGAATCCCAGATTGAACAGGGTTAATAGACAGACAATGTAGGATGTCAGAAATATGGAAACCAATTTGGATGGAATTTGGATCGGCATAGTCATTTGTCAACATATATAAAATACTAGAGGGATTAGTATAACAAAGTGAAACATAAGGATCGGCATGTCTATTTGAATTGATAATTAGCATGAGTAGTCTAAAAGAGGGGTCAGCATAAGAGATAGCGCTTACTTTAACATGACTTGTTAAAACTCGAGGGATCAGCATAGAGTTCGGGAAATGGAGGGATCGGCATACATTTATAAAGCAAGAAGGACTGGAATATTCTATGAAGCCAAAAGGATCGACATAACATTCTAAGCATTATGGATCGGCATGTATTTATAAAGCAAGATGGATCGGTATATATCTATGAAGCCAGAGGAATTGACGTAATGTTCTAAGCATTATGGATCGACATAGCACAATTGAATTAGAGGGAACGACACAACTTATTTGAGGGATCAGAAACAATGGCATAAATGGGGATTCGAACCAAAGATCAAGCGAAAACTCGAGTTCATAGATCCAATCATCATGACATTTGAGATACCATTATATTCAAGCATGAGGAAGCTACCACAGGGTTCGCTGCCCCCAAATTCAACATATGGAGGGATCGGTACTGATATGTGTCCACTGAGATTTAGGCCTAGCGCTCTCTATGGTGGGCCCAAATGGATGAGAAGGTCTTATTGCCGAAGTTCCAGTTAGATTGGTGGTCGCCTTCACCTATAAATACAGGCCCAGGGGGTCATTCTAAGGATCTTTATGTTGTTGGTTAGATAGCACTATTATTGTAATCAACTTCCTCCGTTATTCTCTTGTTTCTTACCGTAATCAAGATTATTGTAAATCAATAAAGAGAATATTCAAAGTGGACATAGGCAATCAATGTCCAATCCCTATAAATATTTTTGTTCTTGTTTTCTGCTATGATTTTCTTATTAATTTGATATATTCCTCTATTTTAATTTAGTTTCTTCATTTATTTCACTACACAAAACTATTCTTAGGTGTTTGTAGCCAAATTGGTTGTAAACAAATAATAATCGTTGCAGCGGAAAATTTTAAAATACATGTATCGGAGTCTAACCTAGATTCAACTTGGACAGTTATAAAACAGCTGCCTTACAATTGCTAAAAAACAAAAAGTACACAATGCAGAGGAAAGTAAAATACGTCAATACATTGATGACGTTCACCAGCTCTCCTCCAGAAACTCCAAGCATCTTCAACTAATCCTAAAACTACTCGGATCTGTCCCAAGTATAAAATACCCGAAATGGCAAATCAACGTGAGAAATACGAATCTTAAATAACAGTATCATAGATCAGAAATTGGTAAAAAAAACCTTTTGAAAAGAATGAATGTCTCATAAGACCATGCTACACATAAATACGGTCGAGTTTATACCTTACGTTAACTAAAACGTTATTATCAAATTTGATATTATTTTTAGTGACATTCTTTGAAAACACTTTTGAAGTAAATATATTCAAAAAGCCGATTTTATTACCATTATTAAATTACACTATATTTGGCTCTACAATCAAAATGGAAGGCACATATTGGAGAATAAATTTCAACAAATGACCAGGTAAGGAACTACCTACTGGTGGTACATCGCTAGAGGAATGTACCAAGGCCTAGCAGATGGTCCTCTACCAACACAATACTGGCCTACCTCTAACTAGATGGTACTGAATACGTCATCACCTCGATCGTTACTGACCTATTTGAGCATGCTCTAGCTTAACCTCATAATTTAAACTCGAACATTATAGTGAGTAGAAATATATCCAGTAGAGATGATCATACCGTAATGATTATGAACCACAGCCTTGCTGCATCTACCATGTTTTAGTCATTTCCAAGAGCGAGCTTGAGGTAATGATTACCTTTCACATAGAACATCAACTTTCCACTTGAATGCCACATTGTCATCGTATAATCACACAACTGATTTCTACAAACGTATAACTCCTGAGCTTGTACGTCTCAGGGAAGGGTGTTAAGCTAAGAGAAGTTGCCTTCTCCGCTACCAAATAGGTGATACATATATAGAGATCAATCAACGTGATTTCAAAATACATTGTACGAATTTCGTCTATACAAGTTGTCCAGGAAGAACAAATCAAAGGCACTTCTCCTACCACATCCTGTTAGAAATTACTGTAACAACACGGAGTTTCACCATATTAATTTTCGAATATTTAATTAATTTTAAATATTCAATAATAGGTATTATAATTAAAAAAATCTATTTTAAATAATAAATATTGAAGATAAAATAGTTTTCAAAATTATTTTACAAAAATATTTAGTTCGAAGAAAAATTGAAAATGCGACTGGAATTTTCTTTTTGAATTTTTGACTTTTCGTCAGCTAAAAGTTGGCAGAATGTTGTAAACTCTTTTGTAAAAATATACATATACAAACATAAATAAGCTTGTGAAGGTAGGGGACATGGAGGGGGAATATGATATTCTCAAAAACTAAAGGAAGGGAGACATGGAAGTGAGATGGCATTCGATTTGTGGAGGATAGGGGACAAGGGCAATTAGGTAATTCATATTTTCACTTGCTTATAAATAGTCTTTCATCTCTCTAAATTTTCTTCTTCTTCCATTGATAAGGCCTCTCTCATATCTTGTCCAAATGAAGTTATTCTTTTCTCCAAACCATGTAAAATTCTAGTAACTGCAACTTTTATGTTAATCACTTCCTCAAATTTTGAGCATAGCTATGTCAAAATATTAATTGTTTATATAGTGTTTTTGGACCCAAAATTTCAAGTCCGAAAAATGGTCCTTCTTTTTTGACCATTTCTTCTTCAAAACTAATTGAAAATAAGTGGTTCTTTTTATGGATAGAGAAAAGGATTTTATAAACCTTTCCTCTTACCAATGTTTCAAAATCCTAGAGTAAATAATCCAAAAACCAGTTAGAAAATGACCTATTTTTGGGTTTATTTTTGAGAATTTGATGATTATCAAAAGTGGAGTTACTAAAACAAGTTTCACTTCTTTCTTCCTTCAAATCCGAGCCAATCTAGTGCATTGAGGGTACAAGACTCCATCTTTTGCTTAGGAATAGAAGTGTTCGGTCATACCCTAAGTTAGCGAGGGTTTGGATAGCTTTAGGTGAGTAAAACTACATTAAACCAAGTTTATACTATGTTAGTGTTCACGTAAACAATCTATGAGTGCTTGTTGTATATTTGAAGTGATGGTTTGGTTGTTTGTTTGTCTCACGCTTTGAAAATTTGTTGCGTTTGAAAGTTAGTAGCATGGGGTTAGCTATATGAAAAGTTGGTAGTAAAAGTTAATGTAACTGTTAGTACATACTTATTACATGTTGTTTCATCATTATTTACCTTGTATTATGCTTAAACCATTGCTATATGTTGTTTGTTTGTATGGCTAATGTCATAAGCTTGTTTGCCGAGTTGTCCATATACCGATAGTCGCTATGTTGGCACTTTTGGAAAATCACATTTTATCAATACCGTTCGGTTTTATTATCGTGCTTGGAATTATTTTACAAGTTAAGCAAGTTTTTGATTATTAACGTTTTCAAAAAACATAATAATTAATTGTTTAACAAGGATTATTTAATTAATTAATTACTTAATTAATCAATTACTTAATTAATAAGGATTAAGGTTAACTAATTACTTAGTTAATGATATGTTTTAAGTTTAACTAATTTCCCAGTTAATGATTTGTAACAACCCTAGATTTTGAATATAATTTTAAAATTTGACTTTATTTTATTTGAAATTATTTTAAATTTTTTTATTGCAATATTTCATTTTTAAATATTTTTAAAGTGATAATAAAAATTTTCCAAAATTTATTGCATTTATTTTCTATTTTTAAAGCCTAGTTTCCATTTTTCTGCGATTTTCTTCATTTAATTATATTTAATTAAAATTTATTTATTTATTTTTATGCATCATTTCATTTTTGTGTTTTTATCTTTATTTATAAGTATTTTTCAGGTACATAAAATTTTTCCAAAATTTATTGCATTTATTTTTAAATTTTTAAGCCTAGTTTCTAATTTTTGCTATTTTTCCTAATTTAATTATATTTAATTAGTATTTATTTATTTATTTATTTTTGTGAATTCATCGTATTTTCGTGTGTTTATCTATATTTATATGTATTTTACATGTATTTAAACATTTAAAAAGAATTAGGGAAATTGGAAAAGTTTGTGACTCTTTAAGTGCTTTGTCTTTTCCTATTCTAATCACCTTTTCACCAATCAATGCACCAATTCAATTTGCTGCCTTATACTCTTTGCTTCAGCCGACTTTCTCATTATTTCTCACGTGAAAATAAAACTTCTCAACCCTAAAACTATTGGCCATCTTCCTGAAGCAAAATTTTTGGTAAAAACTTTCAGTCTTTTTCACCTTTTCTACTTGATTTTTGTTGATTTTGCACTTGCAATCACCTACTTAGGTTCGGCCCCTCCACCTCCAGCCCCTTGGCCACCTCCACCACCACCTATTCCAGCCACAATACCATGCTCTCCACTGCCATTCTAGAGCCGAACCATCCATGATGAAGATCCACCAAGATTTTGACAAAAACTCCACTTGAAACTTCATAGCCGAGCTCTACTTGATCCACCACTCCACCATCATGCTTTGGTCGACCCAAACACCACCACCATCATCCACAACCCGAGCCTTGGACCTCTGTAGCACCTATAGTTGACCCTTCTAGATCAAGCCATGCCCAATAGTCCCTTGGCCGAAGCCATTTAGGCCTTGAAATCTATGTTGTTGCTTGTAGTTGTGTGTTGATGAACATATACCCCTCTCTCTACTTCATATATTGTTATGCCCAACCTATAAGACCTCAACCTGATCCTAACCTGATCCAAAACCATCACATTACAGTGCTTTTATAGTCCATAGCTGAAGCATAAGTGCTTGAATGCAAATGCAAAAAGTTCAGCTATGTATCGTGCTTATATTTCTAACTTTGTTTATAATAGTTTGGTTTGAAATTTATGTATTGTACTTTGTTTTGTTTATTACATAACAAGGCAATTAGTTGTGGCTCTCCCACTCCCGAAACATAGTGATGCTATCATGCCTTTGTGGATCTCATTTTGTGTACTTTGGTTGTTTTCTTCAACTTATACTAGTGAGTTATTCTCACCAGACAGTTTTGTACTTGTATGACTAGTAAACTGATCACATTTGAATTTGCATACCCATATCACCATGCTATATTTGCTATGGTATGATCATATGATGTTCATCCATGCTTATATACCTGTTATAACATCTGTTACTGTTACATTATGCTATTCTGTTATTTATATCAGTTTATCACACTGCAAGTTCCCTTTAGATTAGAATCACTATGGGTTGAAATGATATATACCCAAACGGATTTTAGAATAGGAAAAATCGTTATAGGATGAGATGATAGGCCTGAACGATTTTTAATTATTTCATTATATTTGGGACCGCGGGTTTGAAATTGTAACGTTTCGGATTTTGCTCGCTCGAAAATCGACATCCGTACTTCATATCGTATTCGAATGTCATAGATTCGACCGTTCAAATCCGATTCGCCGGAGCTTATAACAATCATTAAGTAAATAACACAGCGGAATAAAAGAATAATACATTGATATACGGCTTTGATACAATATCTGATACAACAGATGATCCAATAGATATCAATATACATCAGAGATATGATACAATAAAATAGCAGCGGAAAGAAAATAGATAACATCTAGCATACGGAACAAATAACCCTGAGATAATATTCAAAAGAGAACTCCGAGAACTGCAACTCCATTTCCAAGAATCAATCAAGCAATAGCTCGAACTCCCAATAACGATGCACAAAGATAAGCAAGACTGGTGTGGTCCAAAGACTGAACTAACTCCAGATAATCCACTATATCTAACTATCTGTAAAACCCAACTCTAGACTGCTCGTGTAGAAAATAATGAGCACCCAGAGTTTAGGAAAGAAACAATAAACTCCAGATCAGTCGTGGGACTGGTGTGAGCAACAAAAACAGTTTATCCTTTAAAACATTCAACAAAAGATTTTCAAAGTCAATTCGCAATGCTTTTTAAAAATGAGACTACCATAAGACCTCCCGCCACACACACAATGCAAACGCAGACTTGGAGGAGATTTCTTCTTATGTTAGTCAAAGATGCTTGATACGTATTAAAAAGAAACATTTGATATTATTGCTAGTGCATAGTGTAGAAAAAATTCATTTCGAAAGTAGAATATAAATCTTAGCCAGCATAGGTACCATTATATTATGCCTACTATAGCTACCTCCTGAGGAAGCAGGTTCTACAACTAAAACCGTACAAGATCGTATTGTTTCTTTGGATTTCCAACAAATGGTCAGGCCAAGGAACTTCCCATTGCCACATGAGAATGCCTCTGGAAGGACATTCCCGAGAACCAAACCGGAACTCTGCCAACACAAGGCCGGGTTACCCCTAACTGGGTAACTACTGACACGAGCACGCCATTCCCCGATCGTAAACGACCTTTCTCATGGGATCCCGATAACCAACAACCACAAAGTAATAAATTCGCAGTAACCACATAGGTTAAATATCTGGGCTCCATACCATGATACCACCTCTATCCAGAAGGAAATGCACATACCCTAAAGGGAGCTACCCCTCATAACCTTGCCGCATCTTTCCTGTTTGACCATTTCCGGGGTGTGAGGCTCGACGAAGTCTCGTCCACAAAACATACTTTATACAAAAGCCATGCTTTGGGTCAACAAATGATCATAGAAATGATCACCAAGATAGACGATCAAACAAATGATCCTATCACAAATAATCAACACAATGATCATTTCACAGCAACACTCAGCATGTCACATTACCAAATTGGGAATATATCGCTGATAATCTTCAACTACATAACCTCTGAGCTCGTACGTCTTAGAGAAGGGTGTTAAGCTAAGGGAATAAATTCTCCGCCACCAATAGAAATATATTTGAAAGAAATCGGCTTTATATCTCAATTTGTAATGTCAGACATACTATCCATACAAGTCTGTTCCGGGCTCCAACAGAACCGAAGGCACTTACAAAGAAGTCCTTGCAATCCGGATATTCACAATCCCGATCGAATTTCTCATCACTTAGGGAGTCTCTATACCGTTGCAACTCAGTGCAGAGACAATCGATAGATCATACTATCGTTCTTGCAAATACCGGGTCTTCAACACCGATCTTCAAATGCTATCCATAGCGTCAAATCACATATTCGGAATGGGTTATACGACACAAAGGTCCTTTCCCGGCTAAACCGAATAGTGACCGAAAATATTTTCAAAACATATGGATATGGGATTTCAATTAAGTCACAACTTATTACCCAAAACTTTTCTTCAAATGGCTTAACAAATTACCATTTTAAATCTTTTAAACAAAAAGATTCTTTTTCACAACCTTTAACGGTTTAAACAATTTTCACATTTTAATCTTTTAAACAAAAGATTCATTCACAGATTTTCCAAATCAATTTTCATTTCAATTCGATTAACTCGTTAAATCTCTAAATCAAAGATTTAACTTATAGCCTTCAAAACAATTTCATTTCAATTTGATTTAAACAAATCATCAATTTAAATCTGTTAAAAATAAACAGATTTAATTCATAGCTTTCAAAAAGAATTCATTCATAACTTAGGAAAATCATTTCTCCATTCAATCTTGAAATTCCCCTAATTAACTGGAATCTCAGTTCTTATTTAAGAGTGTTTATCATTTGAAAACAACCGTTTTCATTTTGGAAATCTGATTCATTTATACGAGTTGAAATCCTTGGGTTAAATTCAAATTCCCAAAAATAATACTTTAAAAATGGTTTAACTCATATACAACTAGTATAATATCGTTAATCCCTAGTTTCAAATTACAGAATTCAATTTGAATATTGAATTCAAATTTAAATTAAAGTACTTAAATTCCAACACTTAATCCAGTTATTCAAAATAAATTTCCATCTTTGAAATTCCATTTCAAAAGCTTTTCACTTCTATTCCAATTCCAATTCCAAAACACTTGAATTTAAAAATTCAAATTTTAAACTATTTCAAAAATCTGTGACTTAATCGATTTCCTCGTGAAATCCATAATTGTGTGTGTATGGTGTGGTCCAGGGGTTTAACACAATAGTGCAACATCATTCAATCATCACAGATTAAAACACAGAAATATAGTTGATAAGCGATATAAATTATAACGCTTATCGTCCATACACAGATTCACAGATAGTATACAAATGTAAATAAATATACACAGCTCAATCTACAGAACAAAATATCACAAATCAGATAGGATAATCAATTCAAGGCATCTCATACAATATAATCATTCATAGGTAAGGTCAAACATTCAATAAACATTTATAAGCAGGATTAATTATTCATTTAATCCTATGTAATTCAATTTATCTTCAATCAAATTAATTACTTATGAATTTATTATCCAATTCTGATTTATTAATTCCAAATCATTTGATATAAATTAATTTATCAAACACTTTAATTAATTAAATTATTCTTAATCAATCATATTAATTAAATTGACTTTCAAACCAATTATATAATTAATTAACTTCTTAATTAATTATTTCAAGAAATTTACTCTTTAATTACTTACCATTAAGCAATCATCTCATAATAACAAATCATTAATTACCAATTTGTCTTTATCAATAATTTAATCAAAATATTCAAATTTAATTACAATTAGTAATTAACCTCTTAATTGCTTTCATTAAGTAATTAACAATTTACAATTGATTTAATTAATTAATCTAATTTGTTATCAAAATTTATCACATTACTTTTATTACTTAATAATTCATAGTTAATTATTCTCATTAACTAATAACATTTCTTACTTTACTTCTTAATTAATCTCTAATTATAAATTAATCTAAATTATTAATTTATAAATTAAATATATAAGTCATTCCTTAATTATCTTATTCATTTAAATCATTTTAATACCTTAATAATTTCTAAGATAATCTATTTCTTTATTAATGACTTCATTAATATTAAAGTGTATTAGAACACTACATTTTGAATTTTAAATTCAAATTCCATTTTGAATTTAAGATTCAAAATGATTATTTACTACAAATCATTTGAGATAAATTATCATTTACATGGTAATTTAAAAACAATTTTCTTTTAAATTTTCTTTAAATTCCATTTTAATTCAAATTCCATTGTTTCACTTAAGTGCTTAATCACTTTTTTTTTTTATTAAAAACAATTTAAATTCAAAACTTTGTTTATTTCTGGATTTAAGTCTCAACTAAACTTGAGTTTTTTATTCAATGTTGATTTTAGACTTTAGTTTAAGACTTGAATTTAAATTGCCAAAACCAAAATAAGTTTCAGTTCTAAAACCTGTACAATCATATCACGCAAACACTTGCTCCGAGTCCAACACTCTATTGCCTTCGAGTAACCACTATGGAGTCACACATGCTAACCCTGTTCTCACCCAACTAACCAAAATACCCAGTTTCATCTTCTCCCCAACTTCACAACCCCAGGCACAACTATCACGCGTGCACGTGTACGATCATCGGAACGTTCTTCGACCAACATCTCGACCACCCACCAGTCACTCTCGACCCCATCAACGAACTTGACCACCCAGTTCGACGAAGCTCACCGGAAAATCGAATTTGGCAATTCGAGCAACACCCCAACACAACCTGGAAACAAAAAGAACAGGTACTCCTCAAACCTGTCACGGCGTCGACCTCGCCCCATCGTCCACCGGAACCCCTGAAATTCTGGTCACCGCTACGTCAACAACTCCCTTATCACCTCCCTGAGTATCATAAAACTCGATCCATCCCTGACTCCACACGAGTACGAGAATCATGCCGAACCCAAAATTCACGTTAAACCCTAAATTCGATTCATCACAAACATTCTTGCATTGGAAAAATTATTTAGCATTTTTGTTATGTCAAAACATCTCCAAGCTTGCTTCATAATAAATTTCAACAATTAAAATTTATCGAGTCAACCCATATTGACAAAAATGCAACTTTTATTCACATTCAATTTGTACCTTCAGTATTGATTTAAAAATCATCGTTCCATTTTAAAAAATCCTAGCTTTGTGTGATGAATCAAGTTATGAAATCAAATCACCAATTTAAAACATTCGAATTTTAACCGTTTGATTTCTTTTTACTGTAAAATGCTATTTTCACAATATTTATATAATATTGTGACTTGAAATTATTTTTAAGATGAAGTTCAGGATGTTGCAAACAAATGCTTTTTAGGAATCAAAGCTAAATTTGGTTTTGGAAGGAAGATATGATTTTTCTTCCTTCTTCTTCAAGATGTTATTTTCATTCTGTTGATACAACAGAGTAATACCTGTACACAATATACATCTCATCATATACTCACACAGACAAACTGGAACTATAACAGAGTAGCTACGGTTGGAAATAACACACATACATCATACATCTATACACACAGCAGATTCACCCAATACAAAATTAGTTCAACAACACTAGCATGCAACAAAATTTGGCTTTAAAGTAACAAAAGTGAGGTTACTCACAGATAAAAGAATCAAAGAAGTCTAGTTTAAAAAGAAGATTTGCTCACATTGATATTTGGAAGCAGAGATCAAAAACAAGAACAGGATTGAATTTAAAACTTGAAATGATATCCAAGTTTGAAAACTGATCTGACTTGCATACTTTCCAGGCTTGTATTGATTTGGTTTGCTGTTGTTTAAGTTGAGATGGTATTCTTTTTCAGAGGTTGCTTAGTTGTGATAATGAACTGAAGTGAGGAGTTGATGCATATACAAAGGAAGCATGCAGTTTTGAAGTCCTTTGCAAGTACAGGATGTAACTATTTGGAATGACTTGTGTATGGCTGAGGTGCATTAGTTATGGCTAGAGATGAAAGCATTTATTACTTTTCTTTGTACTTCTTTATTTCAGCCTTACTTACTTTATTTATATTTGTTTTATAAACTTGTACAGTTTGTTTATGTTTTTATACTTACTTTCTATTTGCCTGCATATTTATGTATTTGTTTTGTTATATTAACTTGTTTCATATTTTACATTGTATCTAGTTACTTTATTATTTTGTTTACTAAGATAAATTTTAACTTGCTTGATTTAATTTACAAGCTCTTGTATTTGATTTGTTACTTTTTTTTTCTTTTTTTTTGTTTTGTTTACTGTCATTTTTTTTTTTAGATTTATATTTTATACTTTGCTTGTAGTTCATTTTACTTATGTATTGAATTCTAATTTAACTTTAACATTTATTTCTAACCATAAATTTATTTGAAACATTTATTGCTAATGCTTATTTTACTTTGTTTATATATCTTACTTTGTTTTGTTTCTTATTTATGCATTTGTTTATTTATGTAAAAATATATACTTTTATTTTGCTTACTTAAATGTATTTGCTTTATTCTTGCATTTTAAATTTACTTCTATTTTTATTTTACTCTTATTACTTTTGTAGCCTACTCCATTTGTATTATCTTGTATTGATTTATTAATATGAGATTAAAATATATATATATATATATTTATTTACTTTATATTGTTATATCTTATATTTTATTTACTTCTTATTTATTGTCTTGTATTTATTATATATATTTTATATAACTCCAATTATCATCATTTATAAAATTTTAAATCAATTTATTTATTTATTTCTATACTTGTGTCTAAAGTATATTATTTATTTTTCAAAATCATTTATTTAAGAATTTATTTAAAATCCAATATATACATATATATTCACATATATACAAATTTTCAAATCCATATGACTTTACATATTTTCTATTTGAATCGGGGAAACTCGCTTCCATTTATAATTAATTTTATAAATTTTTATTCAAAATTTCATTTAATTATCAATTTAAATTAAATTAAAATCTAGGGTCGTTACAAACTTCCCCCCTTAAAAGAATTTCGTCCTCGAAATTCGCAGGCATGAAAACAACACAGAGATAGCTAGATAGAGAAATATCTTTTCAAATCAAGCTAGATATCAGTTCTGCATTTGGCTCACCAAATCAGAATATCAATAATAGATACAAGAAATCATAATAAAATTTCAAATTTTGGTTTTAAACAAAATCATTTTATCGATACCATTCTAATCATTCTTCATATCCTATTAATCAAGTTAACTCAATTTAAAATTTCCAGTTTATTTAAAATTTCCAATTTCTAATTCATTTATTAGAGTTTAAATCGAAAAGCCGATAAGAAATCGATGAAGTACGAAATAATAATTTTCTGCAACGATTCGTAAGGCCACCATCACACCGAAACTTCTTTTTGTAGCTGGTATGAAGAAATCAAAAGAATTTGGAAACGAATCAAAGAAATTGATAAGAAAGTTATTTCCATTGTTGTAGGGTATTGACTATTTATAGTCGTATTTCCCTGTCCCCTATCTCATTCTCTTCTTGCACTCATACTTACTATCAGTGAATAGTAAGATAATTTACTGAAGCATTCAAACGGATATCTTAGGGATTACTCATTCTAGGGATACTTCACCCTATCTCTAATGAGCTACTTAATGTGTTACACTCCCGAGCTAAAGTTTCACCTTAGCTCTGATACCAAATGTAACGTTTCGGATTTTGCCCGCTCGAAAATCGACATCCATACTTCATATCGTATTCGAATGTCATAGATTCGACCGTTCAAATCCGATTCGTCGGAGCTTATAACAATCATTAAGTAAATAACACAGCGGAATAAAAGATAAATACATTGATATACAGCTTTGATACAATATCTGATACAACAGATGATCCAATAGATATCAATATACATCAGAGATATGATACAATAAAATAGCAGCGGAAAGAAAATAGATAACATCTAGCATACGGAACAAATAACCCTGAGATAATCTTCAAAAGAGAACTCCGAGAACTGCAACTCCATTTCCAAGAATCAATCCAGCAATAGCTCGAACTCCCAATAACGATGCACAAAGATAAGCAAGACTGGTGTGGTCCAAAGACTGAACTAACTCCAGATAATCCACTATATCTAACTATCTGTAAAACCCAACTCTAGACTGCTCGTGTAGAAAATAATGAGCACCCAGAGTTTAGGAAAGAAACAATAAACTCCGGATCAGTCGTGGGACTGGTGTGAGCAACAAAAACAGTTTATCCTTTAAAACATTCAACAAAAGATTTTCAAAGTCAATTCGCAATGCTTTTTAAAAATGAGACTACCATAAGACCTCCCGCCACACACACAATGCAAACGCAGACTGGGTGGAGATTTCTTCTTATGTTAGTCAAAGATGCTTGATACGTATTAAAAAGAAACATTTGATATTATTGCTAGTGCATAGTGTAGAAAAAATTCATTTCGAAAGTAGAATATAAATCTTAGCCAGCATAGGTACCATTATATTATGCCTACTATAGCTACCTCCTGAGGAAGCAGATTCTACAACTAAAACCGTACAAGATCGTATTGTTTCTTTGGATTTCCAACAAATGGTCAGGCCAAGGAACTTCCCATTGCCACATGAGAATGCCTCTGGAAGGACATTCCCGAGAACCAAACCGGAACTCTGCCAACACAAGGCCGGGTTACCCCTAACTGGGTAACTACTGACACGAGCACGCCATTCCCCGATCGTAAACGACCTTTCTCACGGGATCCCGATAACCAACAACCACAAAGTAATAAATTCGCAGTAACCACATAGGTTAAATATCTGGGCTCCATACCATGATACCACCTCTATCCAGAAGGAAATGCACATACCCTAAAGGGAGCTACCCCTCATAACCTTGCCGCATCTTTCCTGTTTTGACCATTTCCGGGGTGTAAGGCTCGACGAAGTCTCGTCCACAAAACATACTTTATACAAAAGCCATGCTTTGGGTCAACAAATGATCATAGAAATGATCACCAAGATAGACGATCAAACAAATGATCCTATCACAAATAATCAACACAATGATCATTTCACAGCAACACTCAGCATGTCACATTACCAAATTGGGAATATATCGCTGATAACCTTCAACTACATAACCTCTGAGCTCGTACGTCTCAGAGAAGGGTGTTAAGCTAAGGGAATAAATTCTCCGCCACCAACAGAAATATATTTGAAAAAAATCGGCTTTATATCTCAATTTGTAATGTCATACATACTATCCATACAAGTCTGTTCCGGGCTCCAACAGAACCGAAGGCACTTACAAAGAAGTCCTTGCAATCCGGATATTCACAATCCCGATCGAATTTCTCATCACTTAGGGAGTCTCTATACCGTTGCAACTCTGTGCAGAGACAATCGATAGATCATACTATCGTTCTTGCAAATACCGGGTCTTCAACACCGATCTTCAAATGCTATCCATAGCGTCAAATCACATATTCGGAATGGGTTATACGACACAAAGGTCCTTTCCCGGCTAAACCGAATAGTGACCGAAAATATTTTCAAAACATATGGATATGGGATTTCAATTAAGTCACAACTTATTACCCTAAACTTTTCTTAAAATGGCTTAACAAATTACCATTTTAAATCTTTTAAACAAAAAGATTCTTTTTCACAACCTTTAACGGTTTAAACAATTTTCACATTTCAATCTTTTAAACAAAAGATTCATTCACAGATTTTCCAAATCAATTTTCATTTCAATTCGATTAACTCGTTAAATCTCTAAATCAAAGATTTAACTTATAACCTTCAAAACAATTTCATTTCAATTTGATTTAAACAAATCATCAATTTAAATCTGTTAAAAATAAACAGATTTAATTCATAGCTTTCAAAAAGAATTCATTCATAACTTAGGAAAATCATTTCTCCATTCAATCTTGAAATTCCCCTAATTAACTGGAATCTCAGTTCTTATTTAAGAGTGTTTATCATTTGAAAACAACCGTTTTCATTTTGGAAATCTGATTCATTTATACGAGTTGAAATCCTTGGGTTAAATTCAAATTCCCAAAAATAATACTTTAAAAATGGTTTAACTCATATATAACTAGTATAATATCGTTAATCCTTAGTTTCAAATTACAGAATTCAATTTGAATATTGAATTCAAATTTAAATTAAAGTACTTAAATTCCAACACTTAATCCAGTTATTCAAAATAAATTTCCATCTTTGAAATTCCATTTCAAAAGCTTTTCACTTCTATTCCAATTCCAATTCCAAAACATTTGAATTTACAAATTCAAATTTTAAACTATTTCAAAAATCTGTGACTTAATCGGTTTCCTCGTGAAATCCATAATTGTGTGTGTATGGTGTGGTCCAGGGGTTTAACACAATAGTGCAACATCATTCAATCATCACAGATTAAAACACAGAAATATAGTTGATAAGCGATATAAATTATAACGCTTATCGTCCATACACAGATTCACAGATAGTATACAAATGTAAATAAATATACACATCTCAATCTACAGAACAAAATATCACAAATCAGATAGGATAATCAATTCAAGGCATCTCATACAATATAATCATTCATAGGTAAGGTCAAACATTCAATAAACATTTATAAGCAGGATTAATTATTCGTTTAATCCTATGTAATTCAATTTATCTTCAATCAAATTAACTACTTACGAATTTATTATCCAATTCTGATTTATTAATTCCAAATCATTTGACATAAATTAATTTATCAAACACTTTAATTAATTAAATTATTCTTAATCAATCATATTAATTAAATTGACTTTCAAACCAATTATATAATTAATTAACTTCTTAATTAATTATTTCAAGAAATTTACTCTTTAATTACTTACCATTAAGCAATCATCTCATAATAACAAATCATTAATTACCAATTTGTCTTTATCAATAATTTAATCAAAATATTCAAATTTAATTGCAAATAGTAATTAACCTCTTAATTGCTTTCATTAAGTAATTAACAATTTACAATTGATTTAATTAATTAATCTAATTTGTTATCAAAATTTATCACATTACTTTTATTACTTAATAATTCATAGTTAATTATTCTCATTAACTAATAACATTTCTTACTTTACTTCTTAATTAATCTCTAATTATAAATTAATCTAAATTATTAATTTATAAATTAAATATATAAGTCATTCCTTAATTATCTTATTCATTTAAATCATTTTAATACCTTAATAATTTCTAAGATAATCTATTTCTTTATTAATGACTTCATTAATATTAAAGTGTATTAGAACACTACATTTTGAATTTTAAATTCAAATTCCATTTTGAATTTAAGATTCAAAATGATTATTTATTACAAATCATTTGAGATAAATTATCATTTACACGGTAATTTAAAAACAATTTGCTTTTAAATTTTCTTTAAATTCCATTTTAATTCAAATTCCATTGTTTCACTTAAGTGCTTAATCACTTTTTTTTTTATTAAAAACAATTTAAATTCAAAACTTTGTTTATTTCTGGATTTAAGTCTCAACTAAACTTGAGTTTTTTATTCAATGTTGATTTTAGACTTTAGTTTAAGACTTGAATTTAAATTGCCAAAACCAAAATAAGTTTCAGTTCTAAAACCTGTACAATCATATCACGCAAACACTTGCTCCGAGTCCAACACTCTATTGCCTTCGAGTAACCACTATGGAGTCACGCATGCTAACCCTGTTCTCACCCAACTAACCAAAATACCTAGTTTCATCTTCTTCCCAACTTCACAACCCCAGGCACAACTATCACGCGTGCACGTGTACGATCATCGGAACGTTCTTCAACCAACATCTCGACCACCCACCAGTCACTCTCGACCCCATCAACGAACTTGACCACCTAGTTCGACGAAGCTCACCGGAAAATCGAATTTGGCAATTCGAGCAACACCCCAACGCAACCTGGAAACAAAAAGAACAGGTACTCCTCAAACCTGTCACGGCGTCGACCTCGCCCCATCGTCCATCGGAACCCCTGAAATTCTGGTCACCGCTACGTCAACAACTCCCCTATCACCTCCCTGAGTATCATAAAACTCGATCCATCCCTGACTCCACACGAGTACGAGAATCATGCCGAACCCAAAATTCACGTTAAACACTAAATTCGATTCATCACAAACATTCTTGCATTGGAAAAATTATTTAGCATTTTTCTTATGTCAAAACATCTCCAAGCTTGCTTCATAATAAATTTCAACAATTAAAATTTATCGAGTCAACCCATATTGACTAAAATGCAACTTTTATTCACATTCAATTTGTACCTTCAGTATTGATTTAAAAATCATCGTTTCCATTTTAAAAATCCTAGCTTTGTGTGATGAATCAAGTTATGAAATCAAATCATCAATTTAAAACATTCGAATTTTAACCGTTTGATTTCTTTTTACTGTAAAATGCTATTTTCACAATATTTATATAATATTGTGACTTGAAATTATTTTTAAGATGAAGTTCAGGATGTTGCAAACAAATGCTTTTTAGGAATCAAAGCTAAATTTGGTTTTGGAAGGAAGATATGATTTTTCTTCCTTCTTCTTCAAGATGTTATTTTCATTCTGTTGATACAACAGAGTAATACCTGTGCACAATATACATCTCATCATATACTCACACAGACAAACTGGAACTATAATAGAGTAGCTTCGGTTGGAAATAACACACATACATCATACATCTATACACACAGCAGATTCACCCAATACAAAATTAGTTCAACAACACTAGCATGCAACAAAATTTGGCTTTAAAGTAACAAAAGTGAGGTTACTCACAGATAAAAGAATCAAAGAAGTCTAGTTTAAAAAGAAGATTTGCTCACATTGATATTTGGAAGCAGAGATCAAAAACAAGAACAGGATTGAATTTAAAACTTGAAATGGTGTCCAAGTTTGAAAACTGATCTGACTTGCATACTTTCCAGGCTTGTATTGATTTGGTTTGCTGTTGTTTAAGTTGAGATGGTATTCTTTTTCAGAGGTTGCTTAGTTGTGATAATGAACTGAAGTGAGGAGTTGATGCATATACAAAGGAAGCATGCAGTTTTGAAGTCCTTTGCAAGTACAGGATGTAACTATTTGGAATGACTTGTGTATGGCTGAGGTGCATTAGTTATGGCTAGAGATGAAAGCATTTATTACTTTTCTTTGTACTTCTTTATTTCAGCCTTACTTACTTTATTTATATTTGTTTTATAAACTTGTACAGTTTGTTTATGTTTTTATACTTACTTTCTATTTGCCTGCATATTTATGTATTTGTTTTGTTATATTGACTTGTTTCATATTTTACATTGTATCTAGTTACTTTATTATTTTGTTTACTAAGATAAATTTTAACTTGCTTGATTTAATTTACAAGCTCTTGTATTTGATTTGTTACTTTTTTTTTGTTTTTTTTTGTTTTGTTTACTGTCATTTTTTTTTAGATTTATATTTTATACTTTGCTTGTAGTTCATTTTACTTATGTATTGAATTCTAATTTAACTTTAACATTTATTTCTAACCATAAATTTATTTGAAACATTTATTGCTAATGCTTATTTTACTTTGTTTATATATCTTACTTTGTTTTGTTTCTTATTTATGCATTTGTTTATTTATGTAAAAATATATACTTTTATTTTGCTTACTTAAATGTGTTTTCTTTATTCTTGCATTTTAAATTTACTTCTATTTTTATTTTACTCTTATTACTTTTGTAGCCTACTCCATTTGTATTATCTTGTATTGATTTATTAATATGAGATTAAAATATATATATATATATATATATATATATTTACTTTATATTGTTATATCTTATATTTTATTTACTTCTTATTTATTGTCTTGTATTTATTATATATATTTTATATAACTCCAATTATCATCATTTATAAATTTTTAAATCAATTTATTTATTTATTTCTATACTTGTGTCTAAAGTATATTATTTATTTTTCAAAATCATTTATTTAAGAATTTATTTAAAATCCAATATATACATATATATTCACATATATACAAATTTTCAAATCCATATGACTTTACATATTTTCTATTTGAATCGGGGAAACTCGTCATTTAATTATCAATTTAAATTAAATTAAAATCTAGGGTCGTTACAGAAATTATAAAACCCGGATTTTTTTTGTAAATTACGGATTGAAACGATATAATATCTGTATCACTTTACCTAGGCTAGAAAATGATATACAGACCCGTGGTTAAAATATATTTTTCTAAAATCTTTAAAGTATGTTATAAATGTAAATATTATAATATTTTTATTTAAAACTTAATTAAAAATGATTTTTGTAAAGTATTATTGAATTTATAAGAGAAATAAATAAATGGTAAAGTTAGAAATTTGAAATATAAGTTCTTTTAGAAATTTTGATTTGGTTATAAATGGAATTTAAATTAAGTAGGAAAATATGATAAATAGATTTAAAATTTGATTAAAAATGAATTTAATAATTTTATAAAGTATTAATGATTTTTGAATAAGTTAAAAAGTTAAATGAATGACTATTTAAGCTGAATTTTGAAATATAACTTAGATTGGACATTTGTGAATTTTGTTTAAAAGTGAATTTTTAAGTTAAGTAAATGAAATGAAAAAAATAAGTTATATTTGTAAATTTAAACTTAAGTGTTAAGTTAAAATTTTAATTATAAAGAATTGAAATTGAGCGTTGGAATGTAATAAGTAAATTATTATTAAATATTGATTTTTGAATGAAAATTTAACTTTATAAAATCATGAATATAAGGGTATTTAAATAATTGTTTTAAAAGTGAAAATATATGATTTTATAAGTGTAAACGGTTTAAATAAAAATTTAATTGTTTTTGAAACTATATTGAATATTTGGAATTTAATTAACAGCATTTTTAAAATGCTATTATTTTCTAATGTTTACAGCATTTATAAATGCTGTAGTTGATAGAAATGAACAAAAAGCTAAATTTAATTAATGGCTATTATAGCACTTTGTAAGTGCTGTAATTGTTGAATTTAATAAACTTTTATTTGAACTAAAGTAACTCTATTACAGCATTTTTAATGCTGTCTTTTGTTAAATTGAATTGTTTTAAAAGTAAATTTCCGTAGCATTTTCTAAATGCTGCGAAAGGTGAATTTTCACTGTTTTGATAAATTTGAGTGAATAAATGAACTTTGAAAGATTAATTTTGAAAATTTAATATTTAATTATTAAATATAATGACTTTATTTTTATGATTTAAAATGAAGTAATTTGTTTTGAAATATAAACTATTTTGAAATATGAATTGAAATGGTATTTTATATAAAATGAATATGGTTTTGAAAAGATATGATATATTGATATTTTGAAATGGATTGGAAATGATATTGAATTGTTAAATGATATTTGATTTTTTAAATATAAATACCATTTTCAAATTATAACTACATGTTATAATAACGATTGGTTGTTAAAGAGACCGGGATCGGATATGGACACTCTCTGTCGATACCAAAACCAATTTAACAACTGTGTACGCGGTGGATATACCAAAATGAAGTAGGATGGTGACGACGTTCCTGAGGTACATTACGTGGACCTAACTCCCGTGAGTTAGCTTAAGGTGGCTAAAATAGGAGCGATCTCGGGCCAAAAGGGGTAGCTCCTTTGGCCGGACACACTTCTTTGATACCATTCTATTACTGTTGTGATTGATTGGGTGCACCCTTTGATTTTGGAGTGTTGTTCGGGGTGGGGGTAGTGGCTGCTACGTGACCACCGGCCCGTGTGCGTAATTGGTATATCTACCCTGCCATTGGCTTGTGTGCCGTGTCACCTACCGTACCGAGCCTTTACTACGAGTTTGTTTTTCTCCCGTAGCCCATGGAGTATTTAGGGTAGTCTCCTGATCTGGAGATACGCTGACACTGGATGGACTACTGGGACTATTACGTGTTAAGGGGAATATTGGGTCACTCCTTAACGCTATTTTAAAATAAGTTTATTTTACTGTAGACATTATTATAATAGCGCAATATTACTATATAATTAACAGTTTAACAGATCCTTAGAGGATGGGCGGTCCCAGGCATTCTTTAAGTTACTTGTATCTTTATTACAGTTCACTTGAGTTGGTTTACATTATATAAGTATATATATGTCCTGACTCGAGTGTTTTGTGTTTTGTTTTATGCTCGGGTCATCCTGAGTATTCATAGCTTTGGATTCTCTTTCTGGAGCTGGTCTTTGCTGGAGATTCTGCCTATCTATATTTATATCTATTTCTGTTTCAGCTGTTCTAGTTTATCTCATGTATTAGTGAACTTCTATGTATTTGGGATCTCTATTATGTTGTTTTCAGACTGATATTATGTATTTGTTTTGTGACTCTGTTATAGTAGCTTCATGAACTACTATGTTATTTTATATTCCGCTGCGAGTTATTCCGATTGTTCTGTGTCAGTGATTTTATGTATTTGATTTCGTTTGCTCCAAATTTATTTACAATCTGTTATTTTGCATCATTCAAGTCCGATATGTGTGGATTATTGTCGATTTGAATGGTACGAAATAGCTGGTCGTCACATTTGGTATCAGAGCTTTGGCTTTGGCAAACCATTGCCTCTGCGGAGCAAAAACTCATTAGAGATAGGGTATTTCTACCCTAGAATGAGTGAAATCAATCTCAGAATCATATCTTTGAGAGAGGACGTATTCTCAACGTATAAAATAATTTTCAAAATGATTTTAAAAAAAGGATTTTTCAAAGATTATTTTGATATATAAATTTTTCTTGTTTTAAAGGATTTTCAAATGTTTTCTAACTTCTTTTCTTTCGTATCTACCTTGTTAGTTTTTTCTTCCTTTAGGATATTCATCCAAATGAATTCTCTTGTCTTATCTTAATTTATCTTTGGCTTGTCTTTAACCTTGTCCTAAATTCATTCTTGATTTTTCAGGATGAAGATGAATCGAGGAAATGTCAGAGGTAGGGGTCATGGTATTGCCCCAACTCCTCAGCCTATTGCTCCTGTTCGATTCACTGTTCTTTGTAAGGAATTCTCTCAGCTTGGTGGAATCCCATTCACCGGTTTAGAGAGCATCATTGAGGCTCAGCAGTGGTTGTGGAGTCTTGAGAGGATATTTACTGGTTTTGATATTACTAATGCCCAGAAGCGTCAGTTAGCAGCTTGGCAGTTGCTGATTTTGCTCTAGATTGGTGGGAGTCCGTTACACCGTCGAGGCTGATCTTACTTGGGAGCAGTTTAGGTATCTTTTGTGTTATCTTGAATTCTATTCCTATTTTTTTCCTTTTCTTTTGAATCTATCTTAAGCTTGTTCTGTATCTCTTTTCCAGAGAGGCTTTTGTGGAAAAATGGATGCCAGAAGCCGAGAAATCTCAGCTTTATCGTGAATTTCTGGATCTTAAGCAGGGTAGCATGTCTTTTGTGTATGAGAGGAAGTTCAATGAACTTTCCAAGTTCGGTCGTAGCTTGATTAACACTCCTCTCAAGAAGAATGAGAAATTCATTGCTGGTGCTCGTCCAGAGTATTATAGTCGCCTCATTTCTCATGTTCATGGCCCTTTCACCCAGCTTATGGATATGGCTATTTGCTATGAGAACCCTACATCTAAGGGTCCTGCTGTTTCTGGTGCCCCTCCATCTCAGTCTTCTTCTGCTAATTCCAAGAAGCGTAAGCCTAATTTCCATCAGCAGAAGAAGAATTGGCAAAAGCGTTCTGGTTTGGGATCTTCATCATCTGCTCCTGCCCAGAGGCAACCAGTTGATCTCTCATCTATCACTTTAGGCGTGATAAGAAGGGACACAATGCCAATAGCTGTCCTACATTAGCTGGTGCTGCTGTTCCTCTACCTGCTCAGTTGGGTAGGCATGATCTCTGCCATATCTGTCTCCAGCCTGGTCATTTTAAGTAGGACTGCCCTACCCAGTAGAGGGGTACGCCTTCTGGTATATTTGCTGTCACTTCTACCTCTTATCCAGTTCCTCCACCTGCTTCTACTCATAGTGATGACCAAGGTACTCTCCAAGGTTCATTTACTTTATTCCAGCATCCTGTTCGTGTTTTATTTGATACTGGAGCTTCCACAGTTTTATTTCTGTTGATTTGCGTGATAAATTTGAGCATCTCCTTTCTTCTAAGTATGCTTCTGTTCCATTATGTGTTTCAAATCCTATTGGGGGTCCTGCTAACCTTAATCTGATTTGTAAGCAAGTGAAATTTCTCCATTCTGATCATCGCTTTTGGGGTGATTTTTATGTTCTGGGCTTCGATGCTTTTGATTTATTGCTTGGTCAGGATTGGTTAGGGAATCATGATGCTCACATCTCTTGTAAAGCCCGGACTGTTCACCTTGTTGATGACAAAGGGAATTCCTTGATTATTCAGTGCCACATGCCTCAGGATTTTGCTGGCAACTTTATTTATTCTCTGAATTCTTCTCCTAGTGATCTTGATTCGACTCAGGTGGTTAGATTATATCCCGATGTATTTGGTGAAGTAACTTCTTTACCTTCGAAGCGGGAAATTGATTTTTGGATTGATCTTATTCCTAGTGCTCGACCTGTTGTTCTTCCTCCTAGAAGAATGGCACCCCGCGAGAAGGTTGAGATGGGGAAGCAAATTGAGGACTTGTCTTCCAAAGGTCTAATTATGCCTAATTTTTCTGAACGGGGAGCCGCGGTGGTTTTTTTCACCAAGTCTGATGGTTCCCTTCGTATGTGTGTTTATTATAGGGAGCTGAACAAGCTCACTATGAAAAACAAATATCCAATGCCTCGCATCAATGATATGTTTGATCAGCTTTATGGTGCCACTGTTTTCTCTCAGCTTGATCTTTCCACAGGTTTTCATCAGCTCAAGGTTGCTGAGGATAGCATTCCCAAGACTGCTTTCTGCACTGAGAATGGTTTTTATGAATGGTTAGTCATGCCTTTCGGTTTGACTAATGCTCCTGCTTTCTCTGTTGATTTGATGAATCGTGTTTTCGTGGTGTGCTTAATAAATTTGATCTAGTCATTGTTGATGGTATCCTTGTCTTCTCTAAGACCAAGGAAGAGCATGAGTCGCATTTGAAATCTGTTTGGAGACTCTCAGAAATCATCAGTTGTAGGCTAAATTTTCTAAATGCCATTTCTGGAAGGATGTAGTCCGATATCTCGGGCATATTATTTCTAGTAATGGAGTTTCTGTTGATCCAGTCAAGATCGTTGCGATCAATGTAAGTCTTTCTTTCTTCTCTTTTCTATATCATTTAATAATTCTATCTTTTCGGTTGTCCTTATTTTCTCCCTATTCTGTTTCAGGACTAGGAAACTCCAAAGACTCCATCTGATATTCGTAGTTTTTTGGGCCTTACCGGTTACTACCGGAAATTCATTGAGAATTTTTCTCGGATTGCTGCACCTCTGACAGCTTTGACTCGGAAGAACGCAAAGTTTGTCCGAAGTGATCAGTGTAAGGCTGCATTCATTGAGTTAAAGAGCAAGCTAACTTCCACACCAGTTCTCACGGTTCCGAACGGAAGTAATGGATTGACGGTATATACAGATGCTATTCGTGAGGGTTTGGGTGCTATTCTCATGCAGGATGGTAAGGTCATTGCCTATGCCAGCCGTTAGTTGAAAACCCACGAGGCAAATTATGCTGCTCATGATTTAGAGTTGCTTGCTGTTGTCTTTGCTTTGAAGCTTTGGAGGCATAATCTTCTTGGAAACAAGTTTGTGCTTTTCACCGATCATCAGTCTTTGAGATATTTCTTCACCCAGAAGGATTTGAATCCGAGGCAAGTTCGTTGGCTTGAATTTCTAGCCTCTTGCGACCTAGATATTAGCTATATTCCCGGTAAAGCAATGTTGTGGCCGATGCTTTGAGTTGGAAGAAGGCTTTGTTGTGTCAGCTTGTTGTTTCTTATTCTCCTCTTATGGATCATATCATGGCTAAGCAGGATGAGGATGAGATGCTTATATTGATGAAGGAGAGTGTTTGTAGCAGGGTTGGTGGTGGTAGTGGTGGTAGTGGAGCCCAGATTTACGATAGAGGGATTTTGAGGATTAATGGCAGGATTTATGTCCTGAATGTTGATGGTTTGAGCAGGAGTTGCTTCAGGAGAATCGCCGATCTAGGCTTTCTATTCATCCTGGTGTGTCGAAAATGTATCAGGATATGTAGAGGCTTTATCGGTGGAGGGGGATGAAGAGGGATATCTCTATCTTTGTTTGTCGGTGTGCGACTTGTCAGCAAGTCAAAGCCGATCACCAGAAGACCCCTGTTTTGTTGCAGCCCCTTGAGATTCCCAATTGTAAATGGGAATAGGTTTCCATGGATTTCATCAGTGGTTTACCGAGGACTCGAAGGGTTAATGAGAGTATCAGGGTTATTGTTGATATACTGACCAAGTCTGCTCATTTTATTCCGGTCAAGTCTACTCAATCTGCTTCTAGCTTACCTGAGATCTACATGAGAGAGATTGTTCGTCTCCATGGTGTTCCTCTCAGTATTGTTTGTGTGACCCTATCTTTACCAGTCAGTTTTGGAAATCTTTTCAGGAATCTCTGGGTACTCATCTGAATCTGAGCACTACTTACCATCCACATACTGACGGTCAAATGGAAAGAGTGAATCAGATTCTCGAGGATCTTCTTCGTGCTTGTGTGCTTGATTAAGGAGGATCTTGGGAAGATCATCTCCATCTTGCCGAATTCACCTACAATAATAGCTATCGGGTATAATCTTATCTTTTTTTTCCAGTCTATGCTTAATCTTTTTATCTATCTCATTCCATCTTTGCATTCAAGCCAGTCTCAAAATGTCTCTGTTTGCTGCTCTATACGAACGACCTTATAAATCCACATCTTGCTGGATTGCGGTAATCGTTTGGTTCTTGGCCCTGATGTGATTTTGGAAGCTTCCGAGAGAGTTGAGGAGATTAAGAAAAGGTTGAGAGCTGCTCAGGATAGGCAGAAGAAGTATGTTGATAGGCGTAGGTGGAATTTGGAATTTGCTATTGGTGATCAGGTGTTCCTTAAGGTTTCTCCCTTGAGGAATGTCATTCGCTTTGGTTGTAGAGGGAAGCTTTCTCCTATGTTCATTGGTCCTTTCCGCATTGTGGAAAGAGTTGGTTCTTTGGCTTATCGTCTGGATTTTCCCGAGAAGCTTTTTGAAGTGCATGATGTATTCCATGTCTCGCATCTTCGCCGACATCTTCATGATCCATCGCTTATTGTCTTGATAGTTTGGATATTGAGCCAAATATGACTGTTGAGAGGAAGCCACTTCGTATTGTCGACAGAGGTACGAAGCAGCTCAGAAGGAAATCCGTTAGTCTGGTCAAAGTACAGTGGAGTACTAACGATCGAGATTGTACCTAGGGGACGGAGGAGAGCATTCGTACTTCGAATCCAGAATTGTTCGTTTTAGGTACTACTTTGTTTTCTATCTTGTTTCTCTTTATTTTCCTTTCCCGTTATTTTTGAGGACGAAAAGATTTGAGTGGAGGAGAGTGTAACAACCCTAGATTTTGAATATAATTTTAAAATTTGACTTTATTTTATTTTGAAATTATTTTAAATTTTTTTATTTCAAGATTTAATTTTTAAATATTTTTAAAGTGATAATAAAAAAATTCAAAAATTTATTGCATTTATTTTCTATTTTTAAAGCCTAGTTTCAATTTTTCTGCTATTTTCTTCATTTAATTGTATTTAATTAAAATTTATTTATTTATTTTTATGCATGCATTTTATTTTTGTGTTTTTATCTTTATTTATAAGTATTTTTCAAGTACATAAAATTTTTCCAAAATTTATTGTATTTGTTTTCAAATTTTTAAGCCTATAGTCTCCAATTTTTGCTATTTTTCCTAATTTATTTATATTCAATTAATATTTATTTAATTATTTTGTGCATTCATCATATTGTCATGTTTTTATATATGTTTATAAGTATTTCACTTGTATTTAAAAATTTAAAAAGAAATAGGGAAATTTGAAAAGTTTGTGACTCTTTAAGTGCTTTGTCTTTTCCTATTCTAATCACCTTTTCGCCAATCAATGCACCAATTCAATTTGCTACCTTATACTCTTTGCTTCAGTCGACTTTCTCATTATTTTTCACGTGAAAATAAAAATTCTCAACCTTAAAACTATCGGCCATCTTCCTGAAGCAAGATTTTTGTAAAAACTTTCATTCTTTTTCACGTTTTCTACTTGATTTTTGTTGATTTTGCACGGGCAATCACCTACTTAAGTTCGGCCCCTCCACCTCCAGCCCCTTGGCCACCTCCACCACCACCTATTCTAGCCACCATACCCACCTCTCCACTTCCATTCCAGAGCCGTACTATCCATGATGAAGATCCACCAAGATTTTGACAAAAACTCCACTTGAAACTTCATAGCCGAGCTCTGCTTGATCAACCACTCCACCATCATGCTTTGGTCGACCCAAACACCACCACCACCAACCACAACCTGAGCCTTGGACCTCTGTAGCACCTGTAGTTGATCCTTCTAGATCATGCCATGCGCACTAGTCCCTTGGCCAAAGCCATTTAGGCCTTGAAATCTATGTTGTTGCTTGTAGTTGTGTGTTGATGAACACATATCCCTCTCTCTACTTCATATATTGTTATGGCCAACCTATATGACCTCAACCTAATCCAAACCTGATCCAAAACCATCCCATTACAGTGCTTTTACAATCCATAGCTGAAGCATACGTAGTTGAATGCAAGTGCAAAAAGTTCAGCTGTGTATCGTGCTTATATTTCTAACTTTGTTTATAATAGTTTGGTTTGAAATTTATGTATTGTACTTTGTTTTGTTTTTTATGTAACAAGGCAATTAGCTTTGGCTCTCCCACTCTCGAATCACTGGCGTGCTATCGTGCCTTTATGGAACTCAGTTTGTGTACTTTGGTTGTTTTCTTCAGCTTATACCAGTGAGTTATTCTCACCAGACAGTTTTATACTTATATGATTAGTAAACTGATCACATTTGAATTTGTAAACCCATATCACCATGCTATATTTGCTATGCTATGATCGTATGATGTTCACCCATGCTTATTTACCTGTTATAACATCTGTTACTGCTATATTATTGTAACAACCCGCATATTTATCGATTTTATATTTAAATATTTTATTTAAATATTTTATCAATACTCGGAATTTAGTCCGAAAAGATACTTTTTGCATACGGTCAAATTAGGACTCGGGACCACTCCCATTGATTTTAAAATGCCGTCTGCGAACTTTTTGAGTATAAGCTTCGATATGTTTGGAGAAAGTTGATTTTTGCTACTTTTCACTTTGGGTTTGGGTTTGGGTTCAGCCCTATGTTTAACTTATACTCAAAACTGAGCCACTCCTCCCCATTCACCCTCATTTTCTTCTCTTTTCAGTTCTAAAGCATCAATGGTGGGAGAGATTGGAAATTAAAACTCCAAAACCCTAGTTCCTCTTGCAACCTCAAATTCCTAGCTCCAAATTCAAGAGAACCCATTGGTAAGCATTCTCTTCTTCTTCTCCAACTTATTCTCTTACCAATTTCAGAAATTCCTAAACCTAATTTTGGGAATGTTCTTGTTTTGAGCACAGATTCAAGCTCATTTGGGTTGTGTTGAAGAGAGGTTGATTCTCCATTTGCTTTCAAGCTTCTTCTTGTTTGATTTTGTAAAAAGGTGAGATTTTTATCTCACATCTTTGTCTATAATTATCTTCGATTGTTAGGTATGAATTCCTAACGTTTATTCGTGTGCAATTGATTTTGGTTTGGATCGATTTCATGTATATTCCAATTTTTGGTGTTTTGGTCTAATTTATGAAAATCCTATTATGGATATTTGGACATTGATGTTTGAGGCGTATCGAAGAGCCGTTTAGGCTGGGTTGTCGTTCGATGTAATTCCTTAGTCATCGCCATTTGCTCATTCGATCGTTTCCGATATTCGTTTGGCCATTTTTGGCCTAGGTTCAGGAAATGCCCTGAACCCTTCATTCAGACGTCTGAAACGTGATGTTCAGACGTCTGAATATTGTCTGGGAAGTTTTCTATTCCCAGATTCAGACGTCTGAATATATGGTTTCATACGTCTGAATTGGTTCTATTTCGAGCAGAAAGGAAATAGGCTAAAATATGCCTATTTCAGGCGTCTGAAACTCTTGATTCAGACGTCTGAATTGTGTTCTGGAAATCTTTATATTTCCAGATTCAGACGTCTGAACCACTTGTTTCAGACGTCTGACTCAGAAGTGTTTTGCCTGCTTGCCTATTCGCTTGAGAATTCCAATTTAAATCGATTCGTGATGATCCTATTTGTTGTTATCAATTATTATGACTTTGATGACTCCTTTTTAGGGATTTTTGAATATCCATTTCGATGGATTCTTTATCGGTTTCTTTGGATTTTATTCACGTCTTCGAATGTGAATTTTAGTGATTGATTGTTCTTACAATCTTCTTTATGATTTGTCACTTTAAAAATATAAAGGTTTTCTATACTAGTAGTAAATATCAAAACTCTTTCCTCAAACGATTTCAATACTATTTTAATACCAAATTCGTTTATAAAACCGTTTTCCAATCTATTTGTATATACAAACCTTTACCTCACTCGTATGAGAAATCTAATTAAACGACTTAGTAAAACGAGTGGTATGAAATGCTCGCGTTTACTTCGTCGGTTAATTCTTGGACTTGTTCGATTGAATCCCTTGTGACAATTTTATAGTGGAGATCTACAGTTTGTTCGTAAATATTTAAGTTAAGCAAGTGGTTATGGGACATGAAGCTAAACTCATATATTTACTAGCTTAGTGTAATTGACACTTCTCGTTGATCATGACGATCATCTTTGTGATTTAGACTAGCCATGTGCGATGTCTTTTTGTCTGCGAGGGAGACTAAACCCCGTTTTGTGGAGTTTCGACTCAAATTGGTGGGGTAGCAACCCATGGTCTTCGGGCCGTTTGTGGAGCTTCGGCTCAATTTGTGATGGTTAGCAACCATGGAATTAGCGTTCCGTTTGTGATACACGTGTTGGCGAGCTTTATGCTCCCGTTTGTGATAGGCCTCCCCCTCTTTGTGATTTTTTGATTTCTTGAGATGATTTCTAGAATTTGTGTTTCACCAATTTTCGTGATTTCCATTGATAAGCTTTATCGATAATTGTGCATTGGTGAATTTGTGCGTCATTGACTTTTGTGATTTCTGGATTTCATGTGTTGAATTCTGGAATTTGTGTGTCATTGACTTTTGTGATTGACATTGATATTACCGTCAATATTAATGGTTTGGCGAACTAAATTAGGAGTATGACGTTTCTGTGATTCTTGTGAAGGTTTTGTGACATTGAATAATCCCTTGATGATTTTCAACTGCTTATATATCACAGCTTGGCATTGTGATTATTATGTGTTTAGTCATATCTCTTATTCTATATCGTTTCATCTGATATTTATTGTTAGACTGATCCGTTTATTATTTTCTTATTAAATAATACTCGGGTCAGACCGAGACGTTGCAGGTGCTTCTGCTTGACTTCTCTCTAGGGATCCATTACTCTGACCTTTGGCAAACTACTTAGATTAGTAGTTTATTTTTTTGTATACACTTGAGATATTGGCTCATTGATGTATTCTTTTGTATAGCACATGTTGCTATTATTTTGTGTTATTGTGGATCTTTCTGACCACTACTCTGATGTACACTTTTACGTGTAACATTCATATCTTATTCCGCCTTTGTGATATGAATTATCTGTGACTGATTTATGTTATGTTTATTTCTATATTTTTTTCTGAAGATATTACAGCCACTGTGTAGTAGCTTTGAGTTTGTGTCGGTATGTCGGATTTCCTCTGTATTGCATGTTATACCATCTGACATATCGATGCTCGCGCAAAGCAATTACACGGATGGTCACTCCTCAACGGCCTTATTCTCCGTGCTAGTTGACAACATTCACCGTAATGTTCTTGGCTAGCGTGGGTATAGAGGTGGGGCGTCACAGCTTGGTATCGGAGCCAAACTTGGAACAATATGGAATATTATAACAAGGATCATCGTCCTAAGTCCATCTTAGGAGTCGTGCTTTAGGATTTTATTCGGGTCTACGTACCGTTCTATCCTATTTTCTTTTATGATTCCTTGTTTTGTCTATCAAGATTGCTTGATATTCAATTTGGTGAATAACCTTTTTCTTCTTCTTCTTTCTTTCTAAGGAAGAGAAATGTCTAGACCAGGCCGCCCCAGAGCCGTGCCATCTAGTGTTCCACCCCAAGATGGAGTTTTTATGACTGCTCAACAGCTTCTTGACTTAGTGACAAATGCTCAAGCAGCTGGAGCTAACCCGGAACCTACTCACCCAAAGTCGGGGTTTGCACACTTGTGCAGCGATTACACTAATTTGGGCGGGGAGCCATTCAAAGGTTCCGAAACTATTATTGAAGTACAGGCTTGGCTAAGGTCATGCGATCGAATCTTCTCTCGCATGAATCTTATTGATCTTCACCGAGTTCAGGTGGCCTCTAGTATGCTCCGAGAAAGAGAATTGGACTGGTACGAACTTCTTATTTCTGAAATTAATGAAGCGGATCTCACCTGGGAGCAATTCCGGGAACGCTTCGAGTTGAAATTTATACCAGAAGCAGACAAAGTGACATTGGCTCGACGATTTATAGACCTTGTTCAAGGTGAGTCCTCCGTGACTGATTACGTCGCCTCCTTCGAGTCGCTTTCCAAATATGGGGTTGAATACATCAACACCCCTTTAAAGAAGAATCAGAGGTTCGTCTATGGCTTAAACAAAAATCTCAAGAAGCCATTACTTCTAAAATTAGAAGTTTCTTTCGACCAACTTGTTGATATCGCTCTTCGTCTTGAAGAGGCGGATAGGGAGAATGATGTTGAAGTGCTGGGTTCCAAACCAAGCTTCAACAACAACAAGAAGAGGCCAAACAAATTCAAAGGCCCTTATCCTAATAAGAAAGGGAAGAAAGCAACCACCGTGGCAAAGACTTCTTCCTTTGGTCGTGGGGAATGCTATAATTGTGGTTCGAAGGACCATTACGCGAACAAGTGTCCAAAGAGTCTCTCTTGTCGCTACTGCAAAGGTCCCGGTCATGCTATATCCTCATGCCCCAAGCTTCAGGGCAGGAAAGAGGGAAAGCTTAATGTTGCTCAAGCCCCTGGCAACACATCTCGTGGCCAAGGTATTTCTCATTCTATTCTGGATGGAATTATTTTATTTCGTGATCATCCTATTCGAGTTCTTTTTGATACAGGTGCGTCCCATTCTTTTATATCAAAAGAACTTGTTGATACTTTTTCTTTGGATGTTTTGTGTTTAATGACTTCTTTGAGAATTGCGAATCCGGTTAGTGGATCCGCGACAATCAGTTTATTGTGTAAAGATGTTGAGATTATTTTGTGTGATTTTTCTTTCCGAGCCGATTTGCATGTTATGCGTTATTTAGGCTTTGGAATGATTTTGGGAATGGATTGGCTTAACCGTTATGAAGCTCATATCCTATGTCCTTAGCGGACTATTCATCTTCGACATCCTCAATCTGTTAAGCAGATTTCTATTAATCTTAAAGATTTAGATTCCAGCTTGGTTCCATCTTTATATTCTTTAAATCCTCGTGATGACAATTATGATGATGAGGGTGATATTATTTCTCTTATTCACGTCGTTCGTGAATTTTCCGACATATTCGAGCCCGTTTTAGGATTACCACCTAAGCGAGCAATTGAGTTCAGAATTAATCTTATTCCTGGAGCTCAACCTATCACTCGTCCTCCTTATCGTTTGTCCAATAAAGAAAATGAGGAGATGCGCATACAATTATCTGATTTGGAAACGAAGCAATTTGTTCGCTCTAGTTCCTCGCCTTGGGGAGCTTCAGCTATTTTTGTGAAGAAATCCGATGGAACACTTAGGCTTTGCGTTGACTACCGCAAGCTTAATGATCTTACTATCAAAAATAAATATCCTTTACCTCGGATTGATGATCTATTCGATCAGCTTTGTGGTGCTAGAGTCTTTTCACAATTAGACTTAGCTACTGGATTTCATCAGCTTCGTATTGCAGAGGATAGCATTCCTTTGACATCGTTCCGTACTCGTTATGGATCTTATGAATGGCTTGTTATGCCATTTGGTCTAACGAATGCTCCGGCTTATTTCGTTGACCTTTTGAATCGAGTTTTCAAAGATTTTCTCGACCGGTTTGTTCTCATCTTTATTGATGATATTCTTTTGTATTCTAAAACCGAGGAGGAGCATGAAAAACATCTTCGGATTGTGTTGGAAACTCTTAGGAGTAATCAATTGAAAGCAAAATTTTCTAAATGTCATTTTTGGCAATCTCGTGTGAAGTTTCTCGGTCATATTATTTCCGAATCCGGAATTTCCATGGATCCTTCAAAGATTGAAGCGATTCAAGATTGGAAGAGACCGGAGAGTGTGACGGAGATTCGTAGTTTTCTTGGATTGGCGGGTTATTACCGCCGTTTTATCAAAGACTTTTCTAAAATTGTTGTGCCCCTCACTGGCTTAACCAAGAAAGGCATTAAATACATTTGGTCGGACAAATGTGAAACTTCTTTTCAGAAATTAAAAGAACTCCTTTCTGATGCTCCTATTCTTGTGATTCCCGTGGGAAACCAAGATTTTATTGTTTATACCGATGCTAGTCGCGTTGGTTTGGGTCCGTTCTTATGCAAAAAGAACGTGTTATTGCTTATGCTTCTAGGAAATTGAAGCCAGCCGAGACTAGATATGCCACTCATGATTTAGAGCTCGCGGCTATTGTTTTCGCTCTTCGGATTTGGCGCCATTATCTCCTAGGAGAGAAATTTGTCCTTTATACCGATCATAAGTCTTTGAAGTATTTATTCTGCCAAACGGAACTTAATTTGCGTCAACAGCGTTGGCTCGAATTTCTTGCACCATATGATCTTGACATCCTTTATACTCCCGGAAAGGGAAATCGTGTTGCCGATGCACTTAGTCGCAAGCAACAAGCGGTTGTTTCTATGATGATATCCGAATGGAATGGTCTCGAGATATTATCCTCTTGCGAAATTCGAGACCGTGTTCCCGATTTATGTTCATCTCTTGTTTTATGTAGCCTTGAGGCTCGTCCTTCTCTTTTAGACCGCATTCTTGAAGCTCAAAGGCTAGATCCCGAAATGGCTCTTCTTGGCCAAAATATTAGGGATAAAATTGATATTAAAGGATTGAAAGAATTTGATATTGATTCTCGTGGCGGCATTCGAAAATTTGGTAGACTTACCGTACCAAATATTGTTGATCTTCGTAAGGATATTTTAGAAGGTTCTCATCGTTCTAAATTCACCATTCATCCCGGTAGTAGTAAAATGTACGCAGATATGAAGCGACTTTATTATTGGGAGGGAATGAAACTTGACATCGCTAACTTCGTTAAGCGTTGCATGACTTGCCAACTCGTTAAGGCCTAACATCAAAGGCCCGGTGGGTTATTGCAACCTTTAGAAATTCCAATTTGGAAGTGGGACCAAATTTCCATGGATTTTATAGATGGCCTTCCCCGTTCTCGTTCGGGTCATGATAGCTTATGGGTGATCATTGATAGACTTACTAAATCCGCCCATTTTATTCCCGTTCGGTCTAACCGAACCGTTCCTCTTTTGGCCAAGCTCTTTATCAAAGAGATTGTTAAATTGCATGGAGTTCCTACTTCTATTGTTAGTGATCGGATCCATTGTTTACTAGTGGATTTTGGAAGAGTCTTCAAAAAGCTTTGGGAACGAAGCTCAATTTTAGCACCGCTTATCATCCTCAGTCCGATGGACAAACTGAGCGTGTGAATCAAACACTTGAAGATCTTCTTCGTGCTTGTGTGCTTGATTTTGGGGGAAGTTGGGAAGAGCATATTTCCCTTGTTGAATTCTCCTATAATAATAGCTTCCAATCTAGTATTGGTATGGCACCTTTTGAGGCACTCTACGGAAGGCCATGCCGATCTCCTTCTTGTTGGCTTGAGACCGGTGAGAAGCTGGTTTTAGGTCCAGATTTTATTCGTGATTCCACAGAAAAGATTGATCTTATTCGTCATAGGATGAAAGAAGCCCAGAGTAGACAAAAATCCTATGCCGATAATCGAAGAAGGAAATTAGAATTTTCTGTTGGAGATTCTGTTTTTATTCGTGTTTCACCAATGAAGGGTGTTGTACGTTTCAGTCGATCGGGAAAATTGGCGCCTCGATATATTGGGCCATTTTCTATCACTGAATGTATTGGTTCCATGGCTTATCGCCTTTTATTACCGGCTCAATTTTCTGCTATCCATAATGTGTTTCACGTTTCTCAATTACAGAAATGCCTTCGAGATTCCGATTCTATTCTTGAGCCCGGTGTTGTGGAAGAGATTGAAGTTTCGCCTAATTTAACTTATGAGCAACATCATATTCATATCATTGCTTCGGAGGTCAAACGACTTCGAAATAAAGATGTTCCGCTTGTTAAAGTTCAATGGTCTTCGAATCCTAAGGATTGTTCTTGGGAATCTAGAGAGTACATCGAGCGAACACATCCGGACTTACTTTCTCGTGCTTTTTGAGGTGAACTTCTTATTTCAAATTTCTTTTGTGTTAAATATGCTTTTATGGTTGTTACTACATATCTTCTGCTTAAATATTACGAGGACGCAATTTCTTTAAGGAGGGGAGTCTGTAACAACCCGCATATTTATCGATTTTATATTTAAATATTTTATCAATACTCGGAATTTAGTTCGAAAAGCTACTTTTTTCATACGGTCGAATTAGGACTCGGGACCACTCCCATTGAGTTTAAAATGCCGTTTGCGACCTTTTTGAGTATAAGCTTCGATATGTTTGGAGAAAGTTGATTTTTGCTATTTTTCACTTTGGGTTTGGGTTTGGGTTCAGCCCTATGTTTAACTTATACTCAAAACTGAGCCACTCCTCCCCATTCACCCTCATTTTCTTCTCTTTTCAGTTCTAAAGCATCAATGGTGGGAGAGATTGGAAATTAAAACTCCAAAACCCTAGTTCCTCTTGCAACCTCAAATTCCTAGCTCCAAATTCAAGAGAACCCATTGGTAAGCATTCTCTTCTTCTTCTCCAACTTATTCTCTTACCAATTTCAGAAATTCCTAAAGCTAATTTTGGGAATGTTCTTGTTTTGAGCATAGATTCAAGCTCATTTGGGTTGTGTTGAAGAGAGGTTGATTCTCCATTTGCTTTCAAGCTTCTTCTTGTTTGATTTTGTAAAAAGGTGAGATTTTTATCTCACATCTTTGTCTATAATTATCTTCGATTGTTAAGTATGAATTCCTAACGTTTATTCGTGTGCAATTGATTTTGGTTTGGATCGATTTCGTGTATATTCCAATTTTTGGTGTTTTGGTCTAATTTATGAAAATCCTATTATGGATATTTGGACATTGATGTTTGAGGCGTATCGAAGAGCCGTTTAGGCTGGGTTGTCGTTCGACGTAATTCCTTAGTCATCGCCATTTGCTCATTCGATCTTTTCCGATATTCGTTTGGTCATTTTTGGCCTAGCTTCAGGAAATGCCCTGAACCCTTCATTCAGACGTCTGAAACGTGATGTTCAGACGTCTGAATATTGTCTGGGAAGTTTTCTATTCCCAGATTCAGACATCTGAATATATGGTTTCAGACGTCTGAATTGGTTCTATTTCGAACAGAAAGGAAATAGGCTAAAATATGCCTATTTCAGGCGTCTGAAACACTTGATTCAGACGTCTGAATTGTGTTCTGGAAATCTTTATATTTCCAGATTCAGACGTCTGAACCACTTGCTTCAGACGTCTGAATCAGCAGTGTTTTGCCTGCTTGCCTATTCGCTTGAGAATTCCGATTTAAATCGATTCGTGATGATCCTATTTGTTGTTATCAATTATTATGACTTTGATGACTCCTTTTTAGGGATTTTTGAATATCCATTTCGATGGATTCTTTATCGGTTTCTTTGGATTTTATTCACGTCTTCGAATGTGAATTTTAGTGATTGATTGTTCTTACAATCTTCTTTATGATTTGTCACTTTAAAAATATAAAGGTTTTCTATACTAGTAGTAAATATCAAAACTCTTTCCTCAAACGATTTCAATACTATTTTAATACCAAATTCGTTTATAAAACCGTTTTCCAATCTATTTGTATATACAAACCTTTACCTCACTCGTATGAGAAATCTAATTAAACGACTTAGTAAAACGAGTGGTATGAAACGCTCGCGTTTACTTCGTCGGTTAATTCTTGGACTTGTTCGATTGAATCCCTTGTGACAATTTTATAGTGGAGATCTACAGTTTGTTCGTAAATATTTAAGTTAAGCAAGTAGTTATGGGACATGAAGCTAAACTCATATATTTACTAGCTTAGTGTAATTGACACTTCTCGTTGATCATGACGATCATCTTTGTGATTTAGACTAGCCATGTGCGATGTCTCTTTGTCTGCGAGGGAGACTAAACCCTGTTTTGTGGAGTTTCGACTCAAATTGGTGGGGTAGCAACCCATGGTCTTCGGGCCGTTTGTGGAGCTTCGGCTCAATTTGTGATGGTTAGCAACCATGGAATTAGCGTTCCGTTTGTGATACACGTGTTGGCGAGCTTTATGCTCCCGCTTGTGATAGGCCTCCCCCTCTTTGTGATTTCTGGATTTCTTGAGATGATTTCTAGAATTTGTGTTTCACCAATTTTCGTGATTTCCATTGATAAGCTTTATCGATATTTGTGCATTAGTGAATTTGTGCTTCATTGACTTTTGTGATTTCTGGATTTCATGTGTTGAATTCTGGAATTTGTGTGTCATTGACTTTTGTGATTGACATTGATATTACCATCAATATTTATGGTTTGGTGAACTAAATTAGGAGTATGACGTTTCTGTGATTCTTGTGAAGGTTTTGTGACATTGAATAATCCCTTGATGATTTTCAACTGCTTATATATCACAGCTTGGCATTGTGATTATTATGTGTTTAGTCATATCTCTTATTCTATATCGTTTCATCTGATATTTATAGTTAGACTGATCCGTTTATTATTTTCTTATTAAATAATACTCGGGTCAGACCGAGATGTTGCAGGTGCTTCTGCTTGACTTCTCTCTAGGGATCCATTACTCTGACCTTTGGCAAACTACTTAGATTAGTAGTTTATTTTGTTGTATACACTTGAGATATTGGCTCATTGATGTATTCTTTTGTATAGCACATGTTGCTATTATTTTGTGTTATTGTGGATCTTTCTGACCACTACTCTGATGTACACTTTTACGTGTAGCATTCATATCTTATTCCGCCTTTGTGATATGAATTATCTGTGACTGATTTATGTTATATTTATTTCTATATTTGTTTCTGAAGATATTACAGCCACTGTGTAGTAGCTTTGAGTTTGTGTCGGTATGTCGGATTTCCTCTGTATTGCATGTTATACCATCTGACATATCGATGCTCGCGCAAAGCAATTACACGGATGGTCGCTCCTCAACAGCCTTATTCTCCGTGCTAGTTGACAGCATTCACCGTAATGTTCTTGGCTAGCGTGGGTATAGAGGTGGGGCGTCATAATTATGCTATTCTGTTATTTATATCAGTTTATCACACTACAAGTTCCCTTTAGATTAGAATCACTATGGGTTGAAATGATATATACCCAAACGGACTTTAGAACAGGAAAAATCGTTATAGGATGAAATGATAGGCCTGAACGATTTTTAATTATTTCATTTTACTTGGGACTGCGTGTTTGACATAATAAAACCCGGGTTTTCTTTGTAAATTATGGATTGAAATGATATAATATCCGTATCACTTTACCTAGGCTAGAAAATGATATGCAGACCCGTGGCTAAAATATATTTTTCTAAATTTTTTAAAGTAGGTTAGAAATGTAAATATTATAGTATTTTGATTTAAAACTTAATTAAAAATGATTTTTGTAAAGTATTATTGAATTTCTAAGAATTTATAAGTTAAATAAATAAATGGTAAAGTTAGAAATTTGAAATATAAGTTATTTTAGAAATTTTGATTTGGTTATAAATGGAGTTTAAATTAAGTAGGAAAATATAATAAATAGATTTAAAATTTGATTTAAAATGAATTTAATAATTTTATAAAGTATTAATGATTTTTGATTAAGTTAAAAGGTTAAATGAATGAATATTTATGCGGAATTTTGAAATATAACTTAGATTGAAAATTTGTGAATTTTGTTTAAAAGTGAATTTTTAGGTTAAGTAAATAAAATGAAAAAATATGTTATATTTGGAAATTTAAACTTAAGTGTTAAGTTAAAAATTTAATTAAAAAGAATTGAAATTGAATGCTGGAATGTAATAAGTAAATTATTATTAAATAATGGTTTTTGAATGTAAATTTAACTTTATAAAATCATGAATATAAGGGTATTTAAATGGTTGTTTTAAAAGTGAAAATATATGACTTTATAAGTTTAAATGGTTTAAATAAAAGTTTAATTGTTTATGAAACTATATTGAATATTTCGAATTTAATTAACAGCATTTTTGAAATGCTATTATTTTCTAATGTAAATGATATTACAACATTTGTAAATGTTGTAGTTGATAGAAATGAACTAAAAGGCTAAATTTAATTAAAGGCTATTATAGCACTTTGTAAGTGTTGTAATTGTTGAATTTAACTAAAGTTTTATTTGAACTAAAGTAACTCTATTACAACATTTTTAATGTTGTCTTTTGTTAAATTGAATTGCTTTAAAAGTAACTTTGCGTAGCATTTTCAAAATGCTGCGAAAGGTGAATTTTCACTGTATTGATAAATTTAAGTGAATAAATGAACTTTGAAAAGATTAAATTTTGTAAATTTATAATTTAGTTATTAAATATAATGACTTCATTTTTATGATTTAAAATGAAGTAATTTGTTTTGAAATATAAACTATTTTGAAATATGAATTGAAATGGAATCTTATATAAAATGAATATGGTTTTGAAAAGATATGATATATTGATATTTTGAAATAGATTTGAAATGATATTGAATTGTTAAATGATATTTGATTTTGAAATATAAATACCATTTTAAAATTATAACTACGGGTTATAATAACGATTGGTTGTTAAAGAGACCGGGATCGGATATGGACATACTCTCTGTCGATACCGAAAACCACTTAAAGAACTGTGTACGCGGTGGAGATTCCAGAATGAAGTAGGATGGTGATGACGTTCTTGAGGTACATTACGTGGACCTAACTCCCGTGAGTTAGCTTAAGGTGGCTAAAACAGGAGCGATCTTGGGCCAAAAGGGGTAGCTCCTTTGGCCGGACACACTTCTTTGATACCATTCTATTACTGTTGTGATTGATTGGGTGCACCCCTTGATTTTGGAGTATTGTTCGGGGTGGGCATAGTGGCTGCTACGTTACCACCAGCTCGTGTGCATAATTGGTATGTTTACCCTGGAATTTCCTTGTGTGCCGTGTCACCTACCATACCGAGCCTTTACTACGAGTTTGTTTTTCTCCCGTAGCTCATGGAGTATTTAGGGTAGTCTCCCAATCTGGAGATACGCTGATACTGGATGGACTACTGGGACTATTACGTGTTAAGGGGAATATTGGGTCATTCCTTAACGCTATTTTAAAGTAAGTTTATTTTACTATTGACATTATTATAATAGCGCAATATTACTATATAATTAATAGTTTAACGGATCCTTAGAGGATGGGCGGTCCCAGACATCCTTTAAGTTACTTGTATCTTTATTACAGTTCATTTGAGTTGGTTTACATTATATAAGTATATATATGTCCTGACTCGAGTGTTTAATGTTTTGCTTTACGCTCGGGTCAGCCTTAGTATTCACAGCTTTGGATTCTCTTGGAGCTGGTCTTTGCTGGAGATTCTGCCTATCTATATTCATATCTATTTCTATTTCAGCTGTTCTAGTTTATCTCATGTATTAGTGAACTTCTATATATTTGGGATTTCTATTATGTTGTTTTCAGACTGATATTATGTATTTGTTTTGTGACTCTGTTATAGTAGCTTCATGAACTACTATGTTATTTTATATTCCGCTGCGAGTTATTTTGATTGTTCTGTGTGTGTGGCTCTGTGTATTTGATTTCATTTGCTCCAAATTTATTTACAATATGTTATTTTGCATCATTTAAGTCTGACATGTGTGGGTTATTGTCAATTTGAATGGTACGAAATAGCCGGTCGTCACATGATTGTTTAAATTAATTAGTCATTTTATTTAATGATGTTTTAATTTAATTAATCATTATATTTAATAATGGTTTAAGATAATTAATCATTTGATAATGATGATTAAAATTAATTAATCATTCTACTAATGATGCTTTTAAATTAATATATCTTTTTAATAAATGATTTTTAATATTTATCAACTTGTTTTAACTCTAATTAACCTTTCCTTTATTGATTTTTATAATTAATAAATCATTTTTAAATAATAAGAATTAATAATTATTTATTTAATTTAATTAATTAATTTAAATTTTTAATTATTGAATTAATGATGTTTAAAAGGTGATTATTCTCTTTAATTAATGGTTATTATGGTTAATTAATCAACTTAATCTATAAGGTTTCAAAGTGAATTTATCAAAGTAACAAGGATGTTTTGACTTTGTAATTCACTTTAAATAATGCTAATTATTTATTTATTAATTTGATTAATTATATTTAACTAATTAACTGAATTAATAAAGTTTAAAAGTGGTTTACCCTTTTTACTATTTAGAGGCATTTGAAGTCCAAAAAACTCAAATTGTGTGATGAAATTTAAAGTTAATTAATCAATGTAATAAAGATGTTTTAAGTTAATAAATCCTTTTTAAATTGATGTTTTGAAATTAGTAACTTTTTAACAAAGTGTTTTAAAGCTAATACTTGTAATGTGAGGCCAATCACGAATTCAGGGTTTTAAAAGAAAAAGTTTGATTCGTTTATGGAAATGAATTAATTTCCATAAAGTGGTAGGAATGATTTATTTGTATACTTAGCATGAAACGTTAAAAATGTAGACTTGTCGCTATTTTGAAAGTTAAGAATAATTATAAGACATGTGATAACCCGGATTTTTGGATAACTGATAATTAGATAATTGACTGATTTTAAATTATCGAGATACTAGTTTTATTTAGTTGAACAAATAAAATTCTGACAATTAAAAATATCTGGATTTGAAACTATAATAAATGCTGAATTATAATCTCTAGAAATGATAAATCTTATAGTAAATTAACACACACACACACACATATATATATATGCAAACTTTATAATATTGAAAATTATAAGTATATACATATACAAGTATATAAGTGTGTATATGTATGTGTATATATGCCATGAGAAGTAAAATATAAGGAAGTTTGTAAAAGTGTGGATACATATATATAATATCAAAATTCAGATAAGATATTTCTAATTATAATATATATATATATATATATATATGTATATATATTGTGATTGGGAAGCATTTGTTTGAGTTCAATATAATAATTTTCAAAATCTATTCTATATTTTCAAAACTCTAAAAATAAATATTTATTAATTAAAAAGTATAATAGCTTAAAATAATATTTAATAAAGGGTTTAGTATACTTTCTTTTAAAATTATACATGGACTAAATATAGTTGTATAAAAAAATATAAAACAATGAAACATCAAAAAAAATTAAAAACATTGATTTTGACATTTGTGAACTAGGAGTAACATGCAAAATAACAAGCGGCAATATCTCTTTTCTTTTAAACTAAATATGAATAACAATAAGAAGGAGAAGAGGCTGTTTGCAGTGAAAAACTTTTCACATATTCATTTCTGAATCTTTTCTTCTTTCATCTTTAAATTCTTCATCCTGAGCAAAGTTTCAAGTAAGATTCAAATTCAACTCGAACATAAGAAGATCATATCAACAATCAAGTTGCAATTCAAAATCAACCATCAGCTTCAAAATCAAGTTCTAGATAAAAGCCCGTTCTCTGTTTTCAAAAATACTGTGAGTAGACATTTCTTTTTAAAGGTTAAATCTGTTTTTGTCCTGGTGCATGTGATAAATTGAAGATATTATGTTGTGAATAATGTTTTCATGGATGTCTTTACTTGGAATATAGTTGAACCACTGTGTTTATTTATGTGCATGTCTGTGTATATGTATATATTAACCTCTGTTATGTTCAACAGACTCAAGAACTCGCCTAAATAAATTCATATCTCCCTACCTAAACAGTTTTAGACTTTGATCATTAAAGAAGAGTTGTTTGTATAGGTGAAATGCTATTTTTTAAAATAATTTCAAGAATAATTATTACATAATCATCAGATTGGATTGAATTTACAGTAAGAATTAATTCAAGTAAAAATTCGATTGATAAATTTCCAAGTTTTGATTATATTTTTGGATTCATGCTTAGAAACCATGAATTTTGATAATAGTATCATGATTTTTAAGTTTGTGGTTGTCGTGATATTGCGGGTTGAACGGATATTGATCTTTCGTCGATTTCTGGCCATCGGGGATGAGATGATCATCGTGATCATTGCTGGAGGAAGTTGGATGTCTGGAATCAAGGGCAAAATGATCAGAGCATTTATCGATCTCCATGGTAGCTAGTCGACGGCAATCTAGGGTTTTGAAGCTTGTTTTGGTCGATGATGTTTCAGTGGGTCGTGTGTCATCATGGGTGAACCGAAGTTGATCGGTGGTGGTGGAATCGAGGCATAGGACTGCAGCGGAAGTCCGGACGTGAGCGTGAGGTGTCTGGCGATCAGAGGCGGCGATGCGAGAAGGAATTGTTGATTAGATTTGGGTTCCAATGTGTATCAACACGCTCGTTTTTGATTTCAGGCAGAATCGATTGTGCTGGGTGGCCAAGATCGTTGGCGAGGTCATCGGTGTGTTGCGGGTTATCGCCGCCAAGGTTAGAGACGATCAGATCCGAGGTGCATGTGCACGTGCGCATTATGTTTCTGGTCTTGTTTGCGGTAGTCGAGAAAGAAGTGCTTTATCGGGTCAGGCTCGAAGTCGATTATGAGTTGTCTCAAAGGAAAGAGAAGGAAGGAGTGACTCGGGGTTGGCTCGGGGGTTTTGTAGTTTGTCTCGGGTTTTCTTTAGCAGGTTAACAAGTATTAAAATTAATAAAAAAAATTAATAAGTTTTCAAAGGAACATTAACCAAGTTCCAAAGTAAATTTATTTAACAAGTTTTCAAATAAGTTTCTAGATTAATATTTTTGAAGTCAAATGTTTTAAGAATAATTATTTTGGATTTGAATAATTATATTAGGTTGATTAATTAATTAATTCCTAAGTGTTTTCATATGAAATTTAATGATGTAATTAAGTAGGTGATTAAGTTAAGAGTATCAAACTTTAATTAATCCAAAGGTCTTAGGAGATTTTGTATAAATTAACTTCAAACATTTAATTTAATAAAGATTTAAATGATAATTAAGTAATTAATTAAGATGAATGGTTTATCCTAAATTAATTAAGGACTTAGGTGATTAATGAATAATTAACTAAATAAAATAATAGTAAATGGTTTGTAATTAATTTGTATTAATTAAGCAGGATTCAGAAGTAATTAATTTATTTGTGTTAAATAAATTAATTAACTAATTAATCTTGCTTATGGATGATTAAATTATATCGAATGCTTGGTTTAATGAATATCTCTAGTCTGATAATTTGTGATGTGCTGGGATATGAAATGGCTGGGTTGACCTGTTAATAAATGTGAATCGTTTATTTAATTAGATATCTGTGATGGACTTCTATGTGCGTATGTTATTCTGAAGTTAATTAAATTGTTTACTTAAGCATTTTGGCTTAAAGATGACAATGGATTCGAAGATACCGGGGTCTGGTATCATTAAATACCCGAAACCACTTCAATTAATAATCTACGATAATTCTTTATAGATTTGATTTAAGAATCAAATAGGCTGGAATGGAATAAATTAAGTAACATGGCCATTTAAACTGAGTAACAGTTCTTAAATATTTTTTTGTAATAAGTTATTGACTATAACAAGTTAAGAACTCGTAGTGAGGTACGAGTTACCCTAGGATTTCAAATATGTCTTATAACTTAGTATTTCAAATTATATAGGTTTACTCACGCTGGTTTCCAGCCTGACCCAGGTGTTACTTTATTGTAATGTTTGGGTCAGATCGAGAATTATAGATTTTCAGGCTAGGACTTTCTGGGCTTAGGTGCCAAGTTGGATGGCAGGAACGTATAAAGTATATTCTGTTGTGTATTGGAGTTGGATTGATTGTATTCTGGGACAAGTTGTTACAAGTGTGATATATTGTATGTAAATTGACATTTACAGCTTTCTTTGTGTAAATGCTGCTATTTGTATATTATATTTTGATCCGCTGTGAATGTGAGATTTTGTGTTTTGTTTTATATTTCTTCTTCTACCTCTTTTCTTCTTAATCCTAACAATCTGGAATTTCTGGCGTTCGATTGCTCAGCATTTCTATGGTGAACGTATTAGAGCCGAATTTTCGGGGTCAAAAATTCCAGGTCTTTACAAGACATGACTTTGAGGTAACACTATCTTGACATGTCGGTATTATTGTTAACCAATAAATAGAGCAAGTTAGAATTCGATGAGTGACGATAAATATACAAGACTTAATTTCCGTATATGATAGTTTTATATCCTTGATATTTGGTTTCTTAGCTATCGTTTATCACTGTTTCTTTATTATCGTTATTCTAAGACGATGTGTTGCTCTGTTGAGCTTTGATATCCTTTGTCGGAAATTACTAATACCAAAGAGCGAGTGGGGGCCAAGTTATGTGGGGTTGCTCCCATTCTCACATCCACTCTAGATTGGATTCTGTTTTTTGCCCATTGAGATGTGAAATACTCGAATACTTTGCAGGGTCCGGCTTGGTGGTTTTCGAGAGCCATTGGAGCTCTCAAGTATATTTCTAGAATACTTTCGGTAAGAGGGCACACCCTCCTAGTCATTGTTGGAGATTTTCCTTATTTGATTCGAACCTTTGAATCTGTTTTCTTTAATTACAATGGAAAGAGTCAACCACTCTTCGCGATGTTCAATTATTGTTCTTAACCATTCTATCGAGTTTGGACTGTTATCTTATTTAGTCCATTCTATCGAGTTTGAACCGGTGTCTTGTTTTATTTATTCTGTCCAATTTGGATTTTCATTCAGACTATTTACATTCTTTCAAGTCTAAATGTTCTACTAATTATACCCATCATCTAATTATACCCATCATCTATGTTTGGATTTGTTCCTTATTGTTCATTTTCATTTTGTTATGTTTGGTTGTTTTTATGTAGGAGAAAACTCGTTCTGCATTAGCGACGTGGTCCCATATGTTATTGTTTAAATGCACCCCATTTGTTTCTTAGTTTTACTTATATCAGACATTTTGTTTGATTTGAGTTGTTTATTTTCCCTAAACTCTTGGGTACTCGATTATATTTAAGTATTCCAAGAATAGCAGTTTTTCTTGGGAACTCTTTAAAGTCGACAAACGAGTAGGAAGCTCCTTAGTTATCTAGTTATTTATTTCCATTGTATGATTATGTAGATGTATTTTATATCTTAAAAATGAAAAGTCAAAATGTATAGCTATCAATCTATTTGATGTAGTATTTTTTTTATAACTATAATAACTCCTTATAAGAAAACCTTTTGTATTGTATCATTTCATATTATATGTATCCATTCCAATGTGAGGTTTATTTATTTTGTCTTGTTTTGTTCTTTATTTTACCCTAAGACTACTCATCTTTCTGATGCTTGGGCAACGGTACATGAGTACCATGGAGGTATTAAGCGTCGTTCTTAAGGGTCAGAAATGTGGGTCGTCACAGATGGCATCAGATCTTAGGTTTAGCGAACCCCTAATCCCTGGTGGGGTAAACTCTCTGTGGATAGGATTAGTAATATCCTAAAATAAGTCTGAGAGTATAAGTATATATTGAGTGCAATTGTTTAGTGTTATAAAAATGTTTTATATTGTGTTAGTTGATTCATTGAGTGGTATATGAATTCTGATCGATGCATCTGATCAGCTTTATCCATAGGAATTCCTAAACACTTGAACAGATCAACCAAAACAATATTGTTTTAAATGGTAAATGAATCACCCAAATCCAATCCCAATCTCTTTAAAATCCAATCATTGATAAAAATGTGAATATATGTATATAGGATTTGTTACGCCTCTTTTCATTTTAACTTTTAACTGGTTAATCAAAACTCTTTAACTTTGGAAATTTTCAAGTCATTTACTTAGGAAAATTTAATTTCTATTCTAACAAAAAATTTCATCTTTCTAAAACATGTTTTAACTGGGTCAAAAACTATATTATTTAAGACATCGTTTACTTTAAACCCAAACTAGTTATATTGAGTAAAAGATTAGACTAATCATACCCAGATTAATTTCCGTATTCAACACGTACTATTCATGGAATAACGGTGAAATCACTTTTTAAATTCACACGGATAATAAAAATTCCCTCCTTGGAACTTAATGTAGTGTTTGGTCAGAGTATTCCGTATACCATTAAAAATCTGGTTTAAATAACTCCTTTGAAAATTTCTTACTTTTGGAAAAACTTAATGACATCTTTTTTAGAGCATCGGACTTTCCGTTCAATCTGTTCCACCCTTCGTCTAGAAAGAGAAAAACAGAGGCCAAGTAAGTTCAGGGCACTGATTACTCCATCCCAACCTTAGTTACACATCTTGTTTTATCTTTCCAGGTCTCACAGACGGGACAAATGTACTAGTCATTTTCGCATACTCGGTTTGTTATTACATTTAAGGAAATGATTTCAATTATATTGTTTAAGTGTTATAAACAATTTCTCTTAACCATTTTTTAAACTCTTATTAAAACTTCCAAATCATCTTTAAAATGCTAAATTGTCTTAAGATATTTATGAAAGATTCTAGAAAGAAGAGTTATGTTTAAATATATATTTCTAAAGCCTATTAAAATTATTATAGAAAAGTGTTATGGATAGTGTTTGAAAAGCTTATTTGATTAAAACAACTTTTCTATCTGTTGAAGATACAAAATTATAACTCAAATCACTATTAAAATTTTGAACATATTATCAAATTTATTCATGTTTTTAAACTTTTAAAAACATTCATTTTAAAGAATTTTACACTTTCGTCACTTAATTGCAAAAGCATTATTTTCCTGAAAATTTGATTTGGTCCTATTTTAAAATCTACAAGATGAAATCTTGATTTTTCTTTTCCATTTAAAACTATGGTTATAAGGATCCAGAAAATTCTTATTTTGAAGAATTCCGACTCTATTTCTATCCTACACATTCATTTAGCATTTCCGGTACGAAATCGTGAACTACCGTTACACAACGCTCCTTATTTTGACTTGTTTTTCACTATTTTCCAAAACTTCTAAAAATTGCATTTTATTATTTATAAAACATTTAAAAACCATTTTAAATAAATGATTTACTAATTTATTCATTTAAAACTCATTTTCACTTTATTTTTGAAAGATTCCATATTTTAATATTCAAATTTCCATTTCTTAAGACAATTACCTATACGAAACCATATGCTATTTATTTTTCAAATTTTAAACTTTGTAAAGCTTTTTAACTTTGAAATCCAAAACATTAACTTCCAAATTTCAAAAAAACAATTTCTATCTTTACTTTTCATATTCAAATCAAAATCTCTATTTTTTTCTTTCAAAATGAATTATTTTTGTATAGTTAATATAAAAACAGACTTAACTATGCCCATTATACCACATATGATTTCTAAACAAATATGGTCTCAAATCAACTATAATTAATTATGACTAATAATGTAGTCATAACTACCTTTAATTACGGTGTTAATACTATCAATCACAAATTCTTCCATACAACCAAATTCATTCAAGCATCCATATTACAACTAAATGATGTCAATTTATCATTAGGGTATGAACATAAATATTATAGCACAACAAAATTAGGATTTTAAAAGATAAGAGTTTACTTTCGCTTGACATGTTTAACTATGTATATTACTTCCTTCTTCTTAAGCAAACATCAAACATCATTAATTAACCTTCCAAATATCATAACTACTTTTAATATTCATACTAACTATTTGATAATTAATTTCAAATTCTAAGAAGTATGTGTTCAAATCGAGTTCTCACCGAAAACAAAATTATTTTACTTTCTACGAATATTCATTTTAATAACACATCGTTATCACGTTTAACTTTAACCGAACATCACTAAACCATCCTTTCTTCCTCTTAAACTACATGCCTATGACCTTCGTCTCCTTCTTTACTCATGGCCAGCTTCCTCCTTTCTTTATCATGGCCACAACCAACCTCCACCTTCCCCCAGGTTCGACCTCCTCCTACTCCACCCTTCCTCCATCTTTTTTCAACTTTTTAGGTGTTATACCATGTTTTAATAATATTTTAAGGTCTTTGGCAAAGTTTAGTAGAGTTGAAGTTGGTTTAATCTGTGTAACGACCCGTATTTTGATAATTGAACATATTAGATTAAATAAGATTTTGAATTTAATATTGTTAGAAATTAAAATTTATGACTTAATAATGGAAAAATTATTAGAATATAATTTAATAATATTGTTTGAATGTTCACTATTTTAATGTAATTTCAATTAATTGAAATAATTGTAAGTTAAACAAGGAATAAAAATAAATGATGTATTAAATAGTGAAATTATATGTTATTTTATTAAAACTGGTTTTTATATAGGATATTAAATCAAGTATTATATACGTAAATTTATTAACCTTTTTTTTGTAAACAATAAATTTATTAATGCATTTAAATTGCTTAAATGTAATTTTTGTTTTATTGATCATCTTATTATTAATCCGTTTGAAATAATTTGGTAATCAATGAGAAATTAACTTAATTAAAATATTGAAATTAATATGGTAAAAGATAACTGTAGAGTATGAGAATAATAAGACGAGTACTTATGTTAAATAAATTCATAAGGTAATAGCTAATTTAATGTAAGAACATTAAAATCAAAAGTAAAAGAATATGTTGGAATTAAATAATAATAAACTATGCTTTTATTTCTATTGTAATTGAATTGTTTAAATTAACGTAATATTTAAATATTGGATTTAATGTGGAAAATTTAATTTCAAAAATATTATTAAAATCCATGTAATCAAGAATGATGAAAATTGTTAACATTTAAATTTGAATTTAAAAGTGATTACATTAATTTTAAAATAATAATTCACACATGTAAAATTAGTCTTTTTGGAAACTGTCTCGGATTTTAACGAAACCAGTTTCATCGGATTGATAATAGCGAATTATTACGGAATTTCAAGTTTCACTGCGATCGGACTTATCGTTTGATCGTACGAGCTAGAAACAATGCTAAGTTACATATACAATAGAATTAGGGTTTGAAATTAGTTCCATTGGTTTTAAAGATATTTAAAACCTATATTTCGACATATGGGATGACCTATTTTCGTTTCAGGAATGAAATGGGCTTTTCGGTTCTTTGTTATCGTTTCGACCTAAATTTGTCCATCCATTCCTATTCCATCTTTGTCTATATATATGTTGTTATATACCCTAGCCGCTTCTATTCTATTTTCATTTTCTATATGTACTTGTTATCTCTTCTTCTCCTTCCCAATGGAACGCATCTCAAAACCCTAAATTACAATTCCAAATCAACTCGAAAAATCCAAACTACTCAAACCCTATCATATAATATATCATTGCAAAGCTCTCAACTAACGTAATCTGTGTTTGCAATTTGTTTTTCGATTGGAGGCACATTTTTTCTAGAAATTAGTGAAATAGTTTCAGCCATCCATCTTAGGGTTTCATGATCGATGGTGTATCGCCGACCAATCGACGATCAGGAAGCGCCGACGTATAGAGGGGGACAAGAAGACTCCATCCATGGTTTTTGATCGTCTTAACGACGATAAAGTTCGCTGGAATGATGATCATTTGGCCGCGGCGGTAGAGCTCCCCTAGGAGGCCGGAGATGGCAAGAACATGGGAGGGTCGGTCAGAGGTGGGCGTCACATCGCGGTGATCAAATCGGAGGAACGTTGTTCAAGGTGGTAGCGATTTGGTCTTGGATGCGGCGGTCGATGGGTTCTATTCGTGTTTAGGGGTTGAAGATGATTGCATAAATTAATATTTTACCCCTTTGTATTATTTCAATTTAAATTTCAGAATACTAACATCAATAACTTTTGCATACGAACTCAGATTGGCACATGGTTTCTTCCATTTTGTGATCATATCGATATTCCGGACAATATGAAACTGGTTTGGTCGAATTCGGAGACTATTCAAGTTTTGGGCTTTTATTGGATTTTTAATCGACTATAAATCAAAGATGAGTGACTTAACCCACTCACGCAATACAAAATCTTCTTACGTTAGTTGAACAGAATTTATGAAGTGATAAGAATTTTATTTGTTGTCGTTTGATAGTTTAAAATTGACATTTAATTGAAATTGAATTTTATATTGAATTAAATTAACATTTAAATTAATACTGAATTTAATTAATAGTTAACACTAACAATTTATAATCAGTAACTATTGTGATCTATTGGTTGATTTGGATGTTAATGGTTATTGTATGCATGTTGATTCATGATAGATGTATGGTTGTTTATTACTTGATATATTCCTGTTATTACCTATTTATTTATTTATTTACATCATTTATATTATCATTTGAACTATTGGAAATGAATTAAGAAATAGGTTGAAATGATTATACCTTTGACATTCTTATTTGGATTGGAATGATATATATCCATCCCTGAAATTAAAATTTAAAATTAATATAACCAATCACTTGGCCATACGGTAGAAAATTATATACTGACACCGGATTGGTTAAATTAAATGGTATTCAAATCTTGAAATTGGATTTTGATTAAAGGATTTGTTTTTAAAGGAAATAATTGATTAAATGAATTGAATTATTTCTAATTCAGACTTTCAAATGTTGATCGAAATTGGTTAAAATAAATTGTTTTAACGAACTAAAAATAAAATGTGAAGTTATAATCGGTATATGACTTTAATTTTGAAAATTGATTATTTTAAATTTTAAACCTTAAACTGAACGATGAAGTTTAAATTGATTTAAGGGATTTGAATCAGTAAATTGAAATTGGACCTGAAATCGATATAAATTGAAATGGTTTTAAATAAGAATTGAGTTGAAATTTTAAGTCATTGAATTGAATTGTTGAATCGAATTTGAAGTTAAAAATGAATGTTTCGAAAAGTGAAGTTAATCAGAATTGAAATTGAAATCAAGTTGATTTGAAATTAAATCGAAATTTAGTCAAGTGAATTGAAAGGTTGGGAATTGAGTTTTGTTAATTTGAATTTTGGACATGAGTCCAGATTTGTTGAAATGGAAAGAAACAGTTGAGTTGATATTATTTTCAATATAAATTATTTTAATGTAAACTATTTAAAATCTATCTTTTTAATATTCAGATTATTTAGATTTTCCAAATGATTTTTCTTTGTAAACCACTTTCAATACTCAAACTACTTTATATCAAACCGTTTCAAATCTTTAAACTATTAAACTATTTAAACTACTTTAAAGTATTCAAAACTATTCAAACTATTTTTAAAAAATTTAAACTGTGCAAATTTGGATTTTTTATATCTAAATCGTTGATTTAAATGCGAATGTGGTTAAATGATATTATAACCTAAGTTGGATTTTGAAATGATATGTTCATTTGAAAATGATATATTTTGAGTAAATATGGTATTTTGAAATGAAGTGATATTCTTGAAGCGAATATGATATTTTGGTACCAAATATGAATCAGTTTCGAAATGTAAGAGAACAAATCGGTATGAAAAAGGAAGTTAGGTTTTTAAACAGACTGGGGTCTCTTATTAGCATACTCTCTGTCAATGTTGGAACCACTTTAACAACCATGTACGTGGTGGATATTATCCAGAATGAAGTGGTTGAAGAGGAAGCATTTGCTGGATTTGAAGAAACAGAATGATGATGGATGACCCTGAAACTTATGTCAATTTGAAATGACTAAAACAAGAGCCACACGTGACCAATGAGGCTAGCTACCTCGAGTGACATCTATTCTTCATATTACTATATTCATTTTGGCTTGATCGGTGCGTCTTGATTTGATTGTGGGATGGATGTTTACGGTGGGCCATTAAGGGTTACCACAAGTCAGGAAACGCAAAACGGTAGTATCCTACCTTGATCATCGCCTCATGTGCCTTGTCATACTCTTTATCCTTATTCGGACCCACTATGATTTCATTTTAGTATGGTACCTAGAGGGGACTTACTGGCCACCGACGTTACTGGTTGTGTTATAGGACCTGCATAGACTACTTGCTTAAAAATATGTTAAGGGGGATCAATTTGAAGCCTTAATGTTGTTTTGATACTTTACTTTACAATTAGACTTTACATATATAGCGTATCTTACTACATATAGATAGTTTAACGGATCCTTAGGAAATGGAAAATCCCTTAATATCTCTTAAGCTATTGCACATAAGTTATACACTGGATAGGAGATGTAAAATCTCATAAACATCACTGAAGCTATTACATTCATATTTAATTGTTATTGATTTAACTTACATAAGAACTTATAGTTATGACTCGAGTGTTTTATCTTTTCATTACGCTCGTGTTAGCCTGAGCATGTCAGTGTTGAAGATATTATATTTGGAGGACAAAGATGGATTTTGGTATATTATATAATTAGTATTATTCTGCTACATCATTATTGGTATGTTGTTAATTATACGTTGATTGTGTTGTAAAAGTTGTGTAATCAAATGTATATTGTAAAACAGCTTCATGAACTGTTTATTTGGTTATTACATTTTGTCATTCCGCTACGAGATTCTGTGTTACATTTTCCTTCTATTCCCTTGTTCTTCTTATTAAAAACCATTGATAATCTACCCTTTTGAATGGTTTGAGTTAGACATGTGTGGTTTATTGTCTATTTAAACCATCCAAAAAGGTGGGTCGTCACAATATGTTTTTAAGAAAGTTAGTAAGGAGATAAGAGAGAAGAAGAAGCCATTAGAGAAGAGTAGAAGAAGATGAAGAAGCTTGGAAAAGAGATAAGAGAAGGTGTGAAGAAATGAGAGAATGGAATGTGGTATTTATAGGAAAAGTAAAAAGTGTTAATTTACTAAATTAACTGTTAAATATGCGATCTCTTATGATTCATATGTTATGATTTGTTTTTTATGATAATAAACATATATATATATATATATTTAAATGTATTCGCTAATGTACTATTTTTCACAGGTCAAATAAATATTTGCTGAATAAAATTTAATAACACAGAATTTGAATTCAAACAGAAATTTTATTTCAAACAAATATTTATTACATTTTTGAATAATACAAATTCAATTACATCACAATCTCACTTTTACATCTGACCTCACTATATATCACTCATTCACTCAACTAGTATTTTATCTTCAACTTTATTCCAATATGGATCCGGCATTTGAGAAATCTGCAAAAATAATTTTTGACGCAGTAAAATTGAAAAGGAAGTATTTTGGTGCAGTACAAAATAAAAAGTGAAATTTGAAAATAATATTGTTCGTCATCATTTACATTTGAATTCATCACACACAAACAATGTGACATGCACAGTGTATTACTGTACATGCCACAAAGACGTGCACATCGATATACACTTGATAATGTTACAGGGATAGTCGAGCACAAGGGCAAACCCAAACTATTAGCTAGATTCAACACAGTGCAAATGGCCAAAGCTCAAGAATCAAGTGCCGACTAGTTAAATATAAACAAGACCGGAGAAGAAAATGAGATGGCACGTGCATAGCCGCATCAAGAATCCAAAACCAACATAGACAATGCCACTGACTCAAAGAACAGATCAAAAGACCACATGGTCAGTGCACAACAACACAAACACATGAGCTATCTACATGCACAAGAACAAGACCCCAAATATGACAACACAACAGCAAAGGCTAGCCAGCAACTACAAACTGCTCACAACAGACTCAATGCAACATTCACAATACAATCTCAAGTTGAAGCAGCTCATTTATACAAGCTAACCAGATTCAATGCTGCAATGCACAACAACTAGAAATGCAAACTCAAAAATGAATGTAATTGATAATGTGTACACATGAATGCCATCAAATGTATAAAATCAAATGCAAGCCAACATCAAAGACACAGCAGTCACAAATCAAGTGCATGAAGACAACATCACGATGCAATCATACATATATGCAGCAGACTCAAGTACACTCTGAAGAATGCAAGTTAATACTGCTCATATACACGAACCAGTGAATAGCATAGCAAAAGTTTTACAAGATTGAACCCAACATCAGCCAACAGTGAACTAAGCCAAGGATCAAACCAGCAATGTCATATAACAGATGGTACGGTTCGAACTTGATCATCGGTTTTTAAGAAATCAAAAATGGTCGAAGACATGGATTTGCATACACAAAATCTGGCCAGAATCTTCAGTTTAACAAGATAGTCAATGCCGAAGTCAAAATGAAGTCAGAGAGTAAAGTCAAAGAATCAGAGAATTCAAAGTCGTGGTAAACACGAAATCACGAGTTCGAAATCAATGCCGTGCAAATCAAGTATCACCAAAATATGCATATGGAAAAAGTCAAAATTAAAATTCAAATAAAATAGAAAAGTAGCTGCCATAACGATCAGGGAAGATCGAACGATCTCTAGCTAAAACCGTAACAGTGAAGTAAGGGAAATATTCGAATTGAACAAGTCAGTGAAATCTAAAACGTTCAAGCATTATCAAGCGGAAGAGCGAATGGTTTGACGAATTCAAATAAGTAATATACGATGTAAATTTAGATGTTTGACTCCTATAAATTGCAATCGACATCATCGGCAAATAGTATCGAGTTCAAGCATTAACAACCAGAAATCAAACGCAAAAATCATATACCCGATACAAAGCAGGAACGAAGTCAATCAAGCAGCCGATCTCAAGAGACGATCAATTACAATGCAAGGAAGTCAAGTTGAATCTAGAAATTGTTATCGCCATCAACGAAATAAAAAAACCCTAGTTTCTGAAGAGAAGGACGAAGCCCTAATTTAGCTGCAAAGAGGAACGGTCGCCATATTCACAGAAACGAACGAAGCATATAAAAGTGATTGGGCCAAATTATCAAAAGGGGGTCGGCTTTATTTTATTAAGGGCTTTTCAATTTTTTAATTAGGATTTTTGTCTTTTATTTTTAAATTGCTTTTTAAATTCGTTTTTAAAATTTAAACCGTTGTATTTACTAGTCGTGTGACTAGGGGACAAACTACGTGGCATAGTTTGAGAATTCGCAACTCAGTGGTTGAGTGGTGGCGAGGTTTTGAGCGTAGAGTTAGGTTAGTCAGTAGCGGGTGTCGAGAGTTTACGTTTGTAAGCGTCTACTTGATTTCTAGTAGAAACCTTGGGGGCAGCACATAGGCAGGGTTTTGCCAAAGCTGGGTAAATTCTATGTCGTTCTATTTCTGCATTTTACTTTGCTATTATCTCTGCTGCTATTATTCTATGATCTGTGTTGAAATTATTCTGAAACCTTCCGCAATTAATTTTTTAAATTAATACTGTCACCCTATTCACCCCCCATCTAGGGTGAAATCGATCCTTTAAGTGGTATCAGAGCTAGGAATAGAAGTCGGTTTTTGGTTTTAAAAATTTGATTTTCTCAAAAAGTTGAATTTTTAAAAAATGGCTTCTTTTAATAATGCTTTTGCTGAGGGTCGGTGCATAGTTAGACCACCAATGTTCAATGGTGAATATGCCTACTGGAAAAATAGAATGAAATTTTTTCTGAAAACCATCGATGCTTGGAACATTATTGAGACAGGTTATAGAGCACCAACTGTAATGGTAGACAATCAGGAAATAGATAAACCAATGGATCAATGGACAGAGCTAGCAAATAAATTACAAAATGCTAATGCTAAAGCTATGAATTTTATTATCTGTTCATTGGATCAATTTGAATTTAATCGTGTCTCACATTGTCTAACTGCGCAGGAAATATGGCACACGCTCGAAGTAACCCACGAAGGAACATCTCAAGTCAAAGAATCCTGCCTTGCCATGTTAAGCAGCGAATACGAAAATTTCATAATGGCAAAAGAAGAAAATGTCAAAGAGATGTACGGACGACTTTCCAATATAGTATAAAAATCAAAGGCTCCTGTAAAATCATACACAGAGTTGGAGATAGTCCGAAAAATCCTCAGAGTCCTTCCACGAAGCTTTGAAGCTAAAATCGCAGCTATTCAAGAACCAAAGGATTTGAAACAAATCAAGTTGGAAGAGCTCATTGGAAATCTCACCGCTTATGAGCTAGAAATAAAATTCAGGGAAGAGCGAGAAGGAGGCGATACTCGAAAGAAATCAATTGCTCTCAAAGGAACAACTGAAAATGAAGATAATGATGATGATGATGATGAAGATGGTGAAGCTGAATTAGCACTATTGATAAAGAGATTCAGAAAGTGGAATGGCTAATTTGGCAATCCGACCAAAAATCGTCAAGTTAAGAGCAAAATCAACAAAGTACTAGACAGTTCAAAAGAAAAGAGATCATCTGTCGAAAATGTAATAAACCAGGCCATATCAAGCCAAATTGTCCTCAAAATTGATCAAACCAAGGAAAGAAACTGAAGTGGAGAAGTTTTGCAGCTACTTGGGATGAAAGTGATGAAGATGAAAGTGATAGCACCGAAAGTGAGAGTGAAAGAGCCAATCTATGTCTTCATGGTGAAGTAACTGACAGTGATGATGACGAGCCAAGTGAGGTATCAAAACTTCCACAGAATTACTTATATATTTTCAAGAAGTAAATGGCTATTTTGAACGACTTAGAGAAAAGTATGCCAAACTTGAATCACAAAAGGATTCTTTGATTGATTTAAATAAACAACTTGACCAATTAGTTAAAACCTATCAAAGTAGAATCCCTACGGTTGATAAGTGTCCAACATTCGAAGAAGAGATTAAAAAATCAGAAAACAAAATTAAATCGTTTGAAAACGAAATTCTGTTTTTGAAAGAAAGTGAAAGCACAAGAAGAGAAAATTCTATTAAAAACTGCACACAACTATTAAATGAAAATGAATCTCTCAAAACCCAAGTCCTACAACTATCAACGACTTTAGATAAATTTTCAAAAGGAGAAAAATCATTGAATATGCTATTAGGGAAACAAACTATCAATACATCTAGGCAAGGACTTAGATATAACAAATTTCAGAGTGATAGAAATCAAATTAATCAAGTCGATTCATTGTGCACAATTTGTAGAAAATTTGGACACAATCAAAATAGTTGTTGGTATAAACCTAAACATGTGAAGACTATACCGATTTGGATTCCAAAAGACACAAATATAAAATCTCTCAAAGAAAAACAAATTTGGGTGCCAAAAGGAACATATGTAAATAGTTTTGAGTCTCCACTAAATTACCTTTCAAAATATTCTGTCGCTAACAATTTTGGACCTATAAAAACAAATAGGTCACTAAAATCTTTTCTCGTGTAGGTATGCTAGCAGGCTAAGGAACAACAGCAATGGTATCTGGATTCTGGCTGTTCCAGACACCTGACAGACGATAAGTCAAAGTTCCTTAGCCTAGAAAAGTACAAAGGTGGTAGAGTCACAATGGGTAACAATGACAAGTGTAAAATTGTTGGCAAAGGTAAAGTAGGTAACAATACATTTACCCTGAACGATGTACTGTATGTTGAAAATCTGCACCACAACTTGATATCAATCAGCCAGCTATGTTATAAAGGTATGAATGTTATTTTTGACTCTGACTTGTGCAAAATTGTTGACAAATCATCAAAAGAAATCGTATTTTCAGGTAAGAGGCAAGGTAATATATATTCTCTATCTTTTAATGATCTTACCCTTTCTAAATGTTTGGTAGCTAAGGATATAGAAGTAAATTTGTGGCATCGACGTTTAGGGCATTCTAGTATGAACTTGCTAAACAATTTAAAAAGGAAAAATTTGGTAAGAGGGTTGCCCTCACATGAGTTTGAAACAGAAAACATTTGTAAAGCATGCACTTTAGGAAAACTTAAAAAATCATCATTTCATGCCAAAAACAATGTAAGCACTTCTAGAGTACTTGAACTAGTTCATATGGATCTGTTCGGACCTAACGACATTGCTAGCTTAGGAGGTAAGAAATATTGATTTGTAATAGTTGATGATTACTCAAGATATACATGGGTGTATTTCTTAGCTAAGAAATCAGAAACATTTTCATACTTCAAGAATTTCACAAAATTAGTCCAAAATGAAAAGGAAGTTTCTATTATTTCACTAAGAAGTGATCATGGTGGAGAATTTGAAAATTATGAATTTGAAATTTTTTGTGATGAAAATGGAATCAAACATGAATTCTCTACACCACGTACTCCCCAACAAAATGGGGTTGTTGAGAGAAAGAATCGAACTTTGCAAGAGTTACCTAGGTCTATGATAAATGAGTATGAACTACCATTGCGTTTTTGGGAAGAAGCAGTAAATACAGCATGTTATGTAATGAATAGAGTTATGATTAGACCGATTCTTAACAAAACCCCCTATGAGCTATGGTTCAACAATAAACCAAACATTGCTTACTTTAAAGTGTTTGGATGTTCTTGCTATATTCTCAATACAGGTGATCAATTAGGAAAATTTGAAGCAAAAGCTGATGAGGGCATCTTCGTGGGATACTCTTCGAGAAGCAAAGCTTGTAGAGTCTTCAACAAAAAGACAAAAACAATAGTGGAGTCAATCAATGTGAAATTTGATGAAGGCATTGATGATCAGGAAACATCGAAAAGCAATGTTGAAGAGGAGAAGGAAAAAGATGAGCATGAAGAACCAAAAGAAACTGATGATATCGGAGAGACTGCCATAACTCCAGAAGTCCGAAGGAATCTAGATCCAGAAAAACTAAAATTCAAAGCAGATCATCCTCCAGAATTGGTAATGGAAAATCCTATGGCAGGTATACAGACTTGTTCCTCCTTTAGAAATCTATGTGATCTGTGCTTATATAGTGGATTTATTTCAGAAATAGGACCAAATAACATTGATTCAGCCCTTAATGATGAAAACTGGTTTATGGCCATGCAAGAAGAACTAAATCAATTTGAACGAAATAATGTTTAGAGTCTAGCACCTAGACCTAAGGATTATCCAGTTATAGAAACAAAATGGATTTTTAAAAATAAATATGATGAATTTGGAAATGTAATTAGAAATAAAGCTAGATTAGTCGCTAAGGGATACAATCAAAGTGAAGGAGTTGACTTTGATGAAACGTTTGCACCTGTAGCTACACTAGAATCAATTAGAATATTATTAGCTTCTGCTTGCTACAAAGGATTTAAACTAAGACAAATGGACATCAAGAGTGCTTTTCTTAATGGAATTTTAAAAGAAGATGTGTTTGTTGAACAATCAGAAGGTTTTGAAAGTCATGAATATCCAAACCATGTATATAAACTAAAAAAGGCATTATATGGATTAAAACAAGCTCCTAGAGCTTGGTATGAATGTCTTAGTTCTTATCTCCTTGAAAATGGGTTCAAAAAGGGATGTGTAGACACCACACTATTTCTATTGCATGAAAACGATGATCTTTTGATTGTTCAAATATATGTTGATGACATCATTTATGGTGCTACTAACAAGTTGTTGTATGAGAAATTTGAAAAGGTCATGCAGGAAAAGTTTGAAATGAGCTTGGTTGGAGAGCTAAAATTCTTTTTAGGATTTCAAATCAAACAATACGATAAAGGCACATTCATCTCTCAAACAAAATATACTAGGAAACTTGTCAACAAATTTGGATTGAAAGATGCTAAACCTGTAAGAACCCCCATGAGTACAACAATTAAACTTGACAAGGATGAAAAAGGTAAGACAGTTGATCAAAAGCAGTACAGAGGTATGATTGGATCACTCCTGTATCTTACTGCTTCTAGACCTGACATCATGTTTTCTGTCTGCTTGTGAGCACGTTTTCAATCTAACCCAAAAGTATCTCATTTAAAAGCTGTTAAAAGAATTATAAGATATTTGTTGCACACCTCATGTTTTGGTCTTTGGTATCCATCAAACGATAACTTTGAATTAAAAGGTTTTTCAGATGCTGATTATGCTGGAAATTTAGTTGATAGAAAAAGTACTAGTGGAACATGTTTTATGTTAGGACATTCATTAGTTGCATGGTCAAGCAGAAAACAAAATTGTATTGCATTATCCACCACAGAGGCAGAGTATGTTGCTCTAAGCAGTTGCTCTGCTCAAATCTTATGGATGATACAGACTTTGCAAGACTATGGTCTAAATTTTAAACGTTTACCACTAATGTATGATAGTAAAAGCGCAATTGACCTCACAAATAACCCTGTACATCACTCACGGACAAAACATATAGGTGTTAGGCATCATTTTATTCGAGATCATATTTCCAAAGAAAATATCAGCATAAATTTTATTTCAACCGATTCTCAATTGGCAGACATCTTTATAAAACCCCTACCAGAAAATAGTTTCTACAAACTACGTCTCAGTTTAGGCGTTTTAGAAATTTGATTGCCTATTTAACAAATCTTTCCCCCTACTGATTATCAAAAAGGTAAATAGTGACTGAAAATGATAAGGGGTGATAGTAATCATATATTTTTCTCAAGACAGTATCTTAGTAAATTTCTTTAGAAATTCAAACAAGTGTTATAAATTTTTTTGTTTGGCAAAGATTCCATGACCATTTCTAATTCTATCATAATTCTATCGACCATCGCTTATCAAAAAAATTCAATATAGTTTGTCGATAGTGGTCTCATAATTAGGAATCATTCGTTTTTCATTTTTATAAAATAAAACAAAATCCAAAGTATTCACTCTCATTTAAAAGTCCTCACGGTTATGCATGGGTGAATTACTTGGAAATTGATATGTGCTTCCATGCTCATTTAAAAGTCCTCACGGTTATGCATGAATGGAACGCATTTCAAAATTAATTTATTAAATAAACAAGTTGATTCTAATCCCATTTAAAAGTCCTCACGGTTATGCGTGGTTAGAAGATACTTGAATTCATTTTTTAAAATAAAATTGGAGTACTGCTAACCTCATTTAAAAGTCCTAACGGTTATGCATGGTTAGTAGAAATTCAGATTCCTGATAGATATATATCACAACTCGACATAACTATATGATTTTATGATAAAATCATTTCCATCATCTCTAAAATGGAATATGCGCCTAACAAGAATAGTTATGATTTTTGTTTGATTTTCTATTTAAATTACATATTTATAGTCGATTGAGTTTTAATGTTATATTACTATATATCACCTTATCTCTATTTCATGACATTTTTACTCTTTTGCTGATAATAAAAAGGGGAGAGAAATGTTGGATTTTGGCAAATAAATTTTATTCTACTATGCATATAAGAAGGGGAGTTTTTAGTAAAGATGAAGCATTGAAATAGGGGAAGCAAGTGGAACTATCAAATACATTTAATATGTTTCAAAATCCTAAATATACGTTTGTTATCATCAAAAGGGGGAGATTGTTGAATATGCGATTCTCCTATGATTCATATGTTATGATTTGTGTTTGATGATAACAAACATATATATATATATTTAAATGTATTTGTTAATGTACTATTTTTTACAGTTAAATAGGTATTTGCTGAATAAAATTAAATAACACAGAATTTGAATTCAAACAGAAATTTTATTTCAAACAAATATTTATTACATTTTTGAATAATACAAATTCAATTACATCACAATCTCACTTTTACATCTGACCTCACTACATACACTCATTCACTCAACTAGTATTTTATCTTCAACTTTATTCCAATGTGGATCCGGCATCTGAGAAATCTGCAAAATTAATTTTTGACGCAGTAAAATTGAAAAGGAAATATTTTGGTGCAGTACAAAATAAAAAGTGAATTTTGAAAATAATATTTGCCTCGATTATTTGGGTTGTTCGTCATCATTTACATTTGAATTCATCACACATGAACAATGTGACATGCACAGTGTATCACTGTACATGCCATAAGGCCGTGCACATCGATATACACTTGATAATGTTACAGGGACAGTCGAGCACAAGGTCAAACCTGAGCTATTAGCTAGATTCAACACAGGTCCAAATGGCCAAAACTCAAGAATCAAGTGCCGACTAGTTCAATATAAACAACACCAGAGAAGAAAATGAAATGGCACATGCATAGCCGCATCAAGAATCCAAAACCCACATAGACAATGCCACTGACTCAAAGAATAGATCAAAAGACCACATGGTCGGTGCACAACAACACAAACACATGAGCTATCTACATGCACAAGAACAAGACCCCAAATATGACAACACAACAGCAAAGGCTAGCCAGCAACTACAAACTGCTCACAATAGACTCAATGCAACATTCACAATACAATCTCAAGTTGAAGCAGCTCATTTATACAAGCTAACCAGATTCAATGATGCAATGCACAACAACTAGAAGTGCAAACTCAAAAATGAATGTAACTGATAATGTGTACACATGAATGCCATCAAATGTATAAAATCAAATGCAAGCCAACATCAAAGACACAGCAGTCAAAAATCAAGTGCATGAAGACAACATCACGATGCAATCATACATATATGCAGCAGACTCAAGTACACTCTGAAGAATGCAAGTTAATACTGCTCATATACACGAACCAGTGAATAACATGGCAAAAGTTGTACAAGACTGAACCCAACATCAGCCAACAGTGAACTAAGCCAAGGATCAAACCAGCAATGTCATAGAACAGATGGTACAATTCGAACATGATCATCAGTTTTTAAGAAATCAAAAATGGTCGAAGATGTGGATTTGCATACACAAAATCAGTCCGGAATCTTCAGTTTAACTAGATAGTCAATGCCGAAGTCAAAATGAAGTCAGAGAGTGTAACGATCCAGAATTTCTATTAATTAAAATTTGTATATTTAATTAATTTTAAACATTAACAAGTGAAATTTATAAGTCGAATAAATTTTATTTCGAATATCTGGATTTAATTGCATAATTAAATCGATAATTTAATATTTGAAATTCCAGAAATAATTGGAAATTGGGTTTAATATGATTAAGATTGATTTGTAAAATTTTATTATATCACATTGGAGTTAGAATGATGTTATAGAACTTTTAAAATCGAATTAAAAGTTAAATTGTAAAATTTGAATATTTTAATATTTAATTGACGAGGAAGTGCAAGAAATTTTGCAAAATGAAGAGGAAGTGCAAGAAATTCTGGTGATTGCTGAGGGGGAGAAAAGGCAAAATTCAACTGATAATAATTGTGAAGAGTTCAGTTATGCAGCTAAAATGCCAATTTCAAATTTTAATGTAGGCAATACAAAACAAATTCCAGAATCTCCTTGCAATTCAATAGAGTACCCCAGTAGTATAAATGAAGCTATCACCAGTGACAAAAGCATTGGAGGTGGCAAAAACAATCATGAAGATAATGCACACACTGATACACATGACACAGACATGGACTGTACATGGTGTAAAGAACTTGAAAACAACATTATCCATTTAGTTACTTCTATGCATAAACCAAATGATGTTGTACAATTGCCTGAAACTACTCACTACAAATTTTCCATTAACTTGCCTGGTTGGCCTCTTATTCCCACATTCCCTGACCCTATTCCAAATCAACCTCATAACCCTACATCCACCAATTCAAAGTCTCTCCTCACATCCCCTCCAACTCAACATCTCAGGAACATTGAAACTCGATCTCTTTCAGCTAAGAGAAGAAACAACTCCACCAATCAGCAATATCCTTATGTTTAGTAAAATAGCTGCCTGGAATCTCAGAGGTGCTCACAGCAATACAAAACTTGATCAGGTGAAAAGTATCATCTCTACTTATGACTTATGCCTTTTTGGTTTGCTTGAAACTAAACTCAACCTACAGTTAACCATCAAAGCAGCTGCTTACATAAATCCAAATTGGAATTTCCATCATAACCTTGATATGGCTTCTTATGGTCGTATCCTTGTTATTTTTGATCCTGCAATAATATCTCTTTCCCCTATTTTAACTTCAAGACAATTCATTCACTTCCATGTCTACGATAAACAAACAAAATCCTCCTCCTATATCACTTTTGTCTATGCTGATAACTCGGTCATTTCTCGGAATTCCTTTTTCAAAACTTTGCCCCCTCTTCGTCAATCATCTCATCCCTGGATAGTTTTAGGTGACTTCAATTCATGCTTTGAACTCTCTGACAAATTTGGTGGTAATCCTCTATCTCCTAGAGACATTGCCCCATTCAATCTAGCAGTTGCAGATTCTGACCTTCTTATGGTTAATAAGACTGGTGCGAAGTATTCTTGGAATAATAGGAGTCGTAGTGGTGTTCGTACCTTCACAACCATTGATCATACCTTTTGCAATTTCCAAGCTATTTCCCGCTGGTCTTGTTTGACTGTTTTTCTTCCTCAACCAATATTGTCTGATCATTCTCCCTTGATATTATCTCTGGGTCACCATATTCGAAAAGAGAAAAGAAGTTTCAAATTTTTTAATGCTTGGCTCAAGCATGAGCACTTTCTAACCTTAGTATTACAAGTTCATACTGATTTCCGTTGTTTTGGTAATCCCATGTATAAGTTTTGCAGGAAATTGAAAAGAATTAAGCTGGAGATCAAAAAGTGGGCTGCTTCCACTTTTGGAGCTGGTAGTTTGCTTTCAACATCACTCAAGGAACAATTGCAGAAACAACAAGACTACATGATGGACCATCCTTTGGATGAACAAGCAGCTGCTGATGAAGCCAGATTATTCAGTGATGTCAATAATGCGCTTGGCATGGAAGCAAACATGAAGAGGCAACAACTGCACAATAAGTGGCTCGTTGAAGGAGATAGGAACACTAAGTTTTTTCATGATGCATTAAAGGTTAAGCATGCTAGAGAAAATATTTACAGTATTCTAGATGAACAAGGAACCCTTTGTTCTACTATTGAAACTGTTGACCATGCTTTTGTTGATTACTTCACTAAACTACTTGGTAATTCCTCTGGCTTCACTCCAGACCTTGAGCAAATTTCTTCTCTTGTCTTGCCTTGCATTTCCTCTCAGGAATCTAACTTTCTCATAAGGCCTGTCACTGATGAGGAAATCAAAACATCTCTCTTCTCTATGAATAAAGAAGCATCTGGAGGACCTGATGGCCTAAATGTCAACTTCTTCATATCCACCTGGGGTGTCCTTGGAAATGACTTTTGTCAAGCTATCCACAACTTTTTTTCTAAATGCAAGCTTCTTGGGGAGGTAAACTGCACGAACATTGCACTTATCCCTAAGGTTACTCCTCCGGTCAGTGTTTCCTCTTTCAGGCCCATCTCCTGTTGTAATGTTACATACAAATGTATTACAAAAATCCTTGCTTCTCGTATAATAAGTGTTATTCCATCTGTTGTATCTAAGAATCAAGCTGCATTCATCCCTTCTAGGAATATTATTGACAACGTGCTCCTAGTACAAGAATTGCTTAAAGGTTACTGTAGAAGTAATGTTACCCCTGCTGCTGCTCTCAAAATCGATATCTCTAAAGCTTTTGATTCCATTCATTGGTCATCGATAGTTAGAATCATGGCTAAAATGGGTTTCCCCAAAACTTTTGTGTCTTGGATATATGTGTGCATTTCATCACCTTCCTTTTCTGTTGTCATTAATGGTAGACCAGTGGGATTTTTCAGTAGTAGCAAAGGTATACGTCAGGGAGATCCTATATCATCTTACATTTTCCTTTTGGTTATGGAAGTATTCACTGTCATACTTAACTCTAAATTCTCTTCCAAACAAATAAAGTACCACCCCAAGTGCTCTTCTCTCCAAATAAATTCTTTAATGTTTGCGGATGACGTGATGGTGTTTACAAAGCCAGACATTCCTTCTCTTTCTGGAATAATGGAAGCTCTGCAGTCATTTTATTGCATGACTGGATTAACAATTAACCATGATAAGTCTTCTATGCTTGTTGTGGGTGTAAGTGATGTGCAGAAAGAAGTTCTTCTACGTTGCACTGGCTTCACCTGCATGGATAATGATATGAGATACCTGGGTCTCCCACTTCTTACCAAAAGGATTTCAAATGCTGACTGTTTCCCACTTTATCATAAGATCATTTCTGTTATGAATGCTTGGGTGAACAGACAATTATCTCAAAGTGGTAGACTTGTCCTTATTAAAACTGTTGTCTTCTCTTCTCTGGTCTATTGGGCACGATCCATGATTCTTCCTATGAAGTTAATGCAACTTGTAAGGTCGGCAATGATTAGATTCTTCTGGACTGGTAGTGTTCATAATAGGAAGTTGCTGCCATGCTCATTTACAAGCATAGAAAATCCCTTGAAGCTTGGTGGTCTTGGTGTAATTAACCCTAGGAAGTGGAATAAAGCTGCTATTAGTTCTCAATTTAATGCCATCATAAACAACAGAGATACTATATGGGTAAAATGGATATGGTTACATTATATAAAGACTAAGAATTTCTGGTGTATGGATACTTCTCAGAACAGCAGCTGGTTTTGGAGAAATATACTAAAATTAAGACATGTATTTCTTCCTATTATTCAATATCAGGTTAATGCTAACACTGTGGTTAGTTTCTGGCATGAACCATGGTCTAGTAAGGGTCTCATTCTATCCAAAGTTTTCGAATATCAACTGCTTCTGCAATCTGGTATTCATCATGATGCTAAAGTAAATGATTTTTTGTATGATGGAAAGTTGCAGTTACCTATTTCTAGTAATCAATCGATCAAAGTGATGTGGACTGATATCCAAGCCAAATTCTGCATTACTAATCATCCTGATGCTGTATTATGGGATTTGAAGCCTCACAGTGTTCATAGTGTCTACTTACATTGTTCTGCGTTTACTCCACTGCCTGCCACCAAGTGGTCTTCTGTTATTTGGACTAATGACTCCGTTCCTTCGCATAACTTGATGATGTGGAAAGTGATAAACCAGGCTATTCTTACTCGAAGTAAACTAAACTGCATTGGCTTGCCTTGCCCTACCTTCTGTGTGTTTTGTGATATGTATGAGGAAATGTGGATCATCTTTTTTTTGATTGCCTTGCACTCAAGTTCTTATTGAACTGTATCAGTAACACCACTGGCTATAAACTTTTTACTGTTAGTTCGAGAATCGTGTGGAGTATCATTTTTAAGGCTACGAGATGGAGATGTGATAGAAACAGGCTGTTAGTAATTTGCATGAAAATCTACATGACAATCATATGGAAGGAAAGGAACGCGATTGTCTTTGATAAGAAAAGGAAGCAGATGGATGTTCTTTGGAACGAAGTTAAGACTACCACTCACAAACAATTGACGACTTGCAACAGAGATTTCCCAGACAGTATGATTATTGGATGGGCTTGACCTCTTTTGTTTCTTCAATTGTTTTATCTTGTCCTCTGCTTTGTTGTTTCTTTTTTCTTTTTTTCACTCAGCTTCATTTGTTTGTACTCTTTTATTGTGTTGCAATAAAACTGGTAGGGGCCCAGTCAACCCCGCTGGCTTTGCCAAAAAAAAAATATATTTAATTGACGAGTTAAAATAGCCATTTTTCAAACGGTCTCGGATTTCGTCGAAACCAGTTTCATCAGATCCGTAATGTGATGTTATTGTAAGATTTCAAATTTCATGTCAATCGGATTTACCGTTTGTCCGGGACAAGCTAAAACGCACAGAAATTTGATTAATCGGTTTAATTTAAAATCGATCGTTTATTTCCGTAACTCGCACAGATGATCGAATTAGCTTTCGAAACTTATTCCATTGTGTCTGGAATGTGGGGTAAACCCTAGAAACGCCGGTCACCGCGCGAGATTTGGAGTTCGGAAAATTTTGGATGAATAGTGTTTTGGCCATTTTTCTATAAAAGGACGTTCTATTCTTTCATTTGCAAAGAAGACCAACTTCAGCTAGGGTTTCTAGTTGTGGCCACCACTTATGTTTTCAATGGCCAGTAACTAACGATCTTCTTCCTTCGATTTCTCCAAATCTATGCATCTATTCGAAAAATTATCAACTGCAATGTTGTAGCACTCGTCAAGCACTTCAGATCCATACGGTTATGACCTTGATCAGAGCGACGTGGAGGAGGAGACGTGGCCGCGTTTGTCTTCGGTTGGGCACGAGATTCGAAACCAAATAGAGGGTCGAGCTCGCTAGGGTTGCAGGCGTGGGTAGCCGTGGTGATGAGCATTCGCGTGGAAGTTGCTGATCGTGGTGGTAGTCGACGATGAGGTCGCGAAAATTCGAAATATGGTGGCGGCTATGGGTTCTTGTTCGTGAATACATACTGGAGGGAGATGGAAGAAGGGCGCGTGCAGCCCTGATGGGTTGGATTTGAAACTGTGAGACTCTGATCGTTTTTAGGGTATAAAAATATAAAGAAATTTGTAAAATTAATTTTATTATAAATCGTGTAAACTTTAAATTATTGTAACTTGTTCATACGAGGTCAGAAAATTACGAAACAAATTGTGTTGCAATCGTTTTGTCGAGCACTACGCTATGGAACTAGATTGGAGTCGTTTGGAGCTACTGAAATTTTGGGTAAAATGAAATGCTCGTTTAATTTTATTCGAAATAAAACGCTGAAACCGAATTGGAATCAAGGTGAGAACTTCTCACTCAATCGAATTGTTTTGATTTAAATTTTAAATAGTTAGATTTAAAATTGTTGATTGTATGCCTGAATGATGAATTATTATCTATTGATTGTTAAATAGACATTATACGCCGTTATTAAGCGGAAGTTATTTATTAAAAACATATACCGCGGATATTCCACCTTGAAGTGGAATTGGTATTACATATGTACTTGGAGTTGATTTCCCGCATTATATAGCGGATGAGACCCTATTGCGCCACATAATAGGGAATAATATTTTATAAATCTCATATACCGCGATATTCCGTCTTGAAGCGGAAATTGGTATTGTACTAACATCTTTGGATGCAGGGAAACTGGTTGAAGGGGTCCAACTGGATTCCTCAACTGATTGAATTGGTTTCAATGTTGTGTGTTGATCTATTTATAATCTTTGTGATTATCTTTGTGATTGAGATCGTTAAAGGCTAAAATTTAGTCGAATATATTTTTGGTATCGTTGATGTCGAAAATAAATAAAATTGTATTTTTGAAAATTTAAGTTGTGAATTCATAATAAAATCTAATTTTGGAATTGATTCATTTTAAATAAATAAACGTTATAATTTTTACGTTATAGAAAATTATGATTTTTGTGAAATATAACCGAAATATGATTTTTGAAATAAGTAGTTGATTAATTTATAAAATGGTTTATTGAGATTTCGAATTATTATAAACCGTTTATATAAAGGATTTGTAAAATTGATATTTATAAATTAAAAATATTGGAATCATAAAACGAGGTTTTATAAGTGTTAAAAATGAAGTATAAATGGATTTCATAAGTTAATGAAATTTATAGATTATAAATCGTGAAGTTATAAAATGAAATGATTTTTTGTAAAATAAAAGATTTATAAGTAATTAACTTATAAATTGGATTTTTGCATTTAAATGAGATATAAATAGAATTTGTTAATTAAAATAATAAATGGAATTTATAAACGTTGTTTTATAAATCCGAAATCGACCTATTTTGATAAGTCAATTATTATAGATTATTAAAGGAGATATATCCATGATTTTTGACAGTGGATAATCCTTTAAAATAAAATGTGTGGAAATGTTGAATTTGGTTAAGGGAATATATTCACGATTTTAGACAGTGAATAATATATTAAAGAAATGCTTTGGGAAGTGACATTTTAAATAGAATTAAAACGATTTAAAGATGTTTTAAAATGTATAAAGTATCGAAACCATAGATTCCAACATTCATTGTTGAAATAGATGTTTCGAGAAATAGAAGGAAATGTTGGACTATAACACTGTTGTTATAGTAAATGATTTCCGAAAGGAAATGTTTTATATTGTATTGGGGTTTGTATATCTATTTTAAGTTCGAATTCCTATACTAGTGATTTTGGATTGTCGTAACGATGTTTTACGTAACATTCGTTTTGACCCAAATAAATGTGTTTAAGAAGATGTTTTCCTGAAAGAATAAATATATACTTAATTTGAATTTAAGTATATTGAATATTTTCAAAATGTTGAAAATAAATAGATTAGTGAATTACTTATTATTAAATAAGTATGGAAATGTTTTTTTCCGTATGAAGTGAATGTTTTGAGATTTTATCTTTTAAAGATAAACTGAAAATGAACACTAGAAATCGATTTGAAAATCGTATACCAGTAGATATTTTGGAAATATAAATTCACTATGAAATTTATAAAGAAAAGGGGAAATTTGTTTAAAAAATAAACATTGATTTATTTTTGAAGTATTGAAATTATATATCTTGTAAAGATATTTTTGGAAAATAAATAATTTGGAATATTATTTGGAATCTGGTGATGTTGTGCATACCCATTGATCGTTAAATAACCGACTATCAATATTTACCTTTAAATAGGTATTTGTTGTGATTTGCTTGAATTTGAATGCCACACTTATTTTAAAATAAACGCTCATTATTCGGGTTAGCCGGGAAAGGACTTTGGAGTCGTATAACCCATTCCGAATAATGATACGTCGTAATGGATAGCATTTGAAGACTGGTGTTGAAGACCGGGTATTTGTGAAAACGATAGGATAACCTACCGATTGTCTCCGCACTGTTAGCTATGGTATGGAGATTTCCTTTGTGATGGGAAGTTTTATCGGGATTGTGAGTACCCGCACTGCAAGGGCCTCTTTGGGAGTGCCTTCGGTTCTGTTCGAACCCGGAACAGACTTGTATGGTTACATGTCTGACATTACATTTTGAGATATAAAGCAGATTTCTTTCAAATACATTTCCGTTGGTGGCGGAGAATTTATTCTCTTAGCTTAACACCGTTAGAGGTTATGTAGTTGAAGGTTATCAGAGATATATTCCCAATTTGGTAATGTGGCATGCTGAGTGTTGTTGTGTGATGATTATTTATCGATCATTTGTTGATCAAAGCGTGGCTTTGTGAAAAAGCGTAGCTTTATGGACGAGACTTCGTCAGACCTCACTCCTCGGAAATGGTCAAAACAGGAATATGCGGCAAGGTTATGAGGGTCGCGCCCTTTAGGGTATGTCATTTCCTTCTGGAAAGGGTGGTATCATGGTATGGAGCCTAGATACTTACTCATGTTGACACACTATATTTATTACTATGTGATGTTGGTTATCGAGCGCTCAGATAAAGGTCCAAAGGGACCGGGGGATGACATATTCGTGTAGTAGTTACCTAGTGACAAAGGTAACCGGCCTTGTGTTGGCAGAGAGCTGGTTAAGTTCTTGGGACATCCCTCCAGAGGCGATCCCATGTGGCAGTAGGAAGTTCCTTAGCATGACCATTTTTGGAAATCCAAATAAAACAATACGCACCTTGTACGGTTTTACTTGTAGAACCTTACTTATAATTCATTTGCTTATACAATTTATTCTTTTACAGTTGTTGTTTTTATTTAACTTATTCAACAACCAAACAATCAATTCATATACACTTTAATAATTCTGAAAAATTATTCCTTTATATATAAAATATACTCAAGGTAAAATTATTTCATTTACCCAATTTAAAACAATATCGTGTCGAATTTGTTCCGTACAAGTGTTTAGAGATCCCTATCGATAGAGTTGTACGGACTATACCGACCAGAATCCATATACCACTCAACAAACCAATCATCACAACATAAAACAATTTTATATTCACTAACAAATACGCGCTCATATCTATTATTACACTGAAAGTCATTCTAGTGTACTACTGACTCTATCTCTAATGAGTAACACCCAACAGAGCCATGGTTGTCGTTTTGGTTATTGTAAGGTAAAACCTCGTCGTTTTTATGTGTGACGTGGTCCGAGATACCTTTTTTTAAAAGGATTTTGAAAATAATAGTAATATTTCAAATTGAGTGTGTTTTCTCACGCTGGTCTTCCAGACTGACTTGGGTGTTATTTTGTTATAATGCTCAGGTCAGACCGAGTATTACATATTCAGGTTTAAATGCTATGGAGCACAGGAGATGAGTTGGAGGAGTTCCAAAGTATTTTCGTTCTTGGTTATATTTCCGTTGTATAAGCATAAGTGATTATAACTGTCTAGGTAGATGTATTGACTTTCGTACTCTGATGATTGTAAGTATATAAACTGTTACAGATTCTTTTTTATACAAGCCGGTATTATATATTATATTTTAATCCACTGTGATTGTGAGATTCTATGTTGTTTTCTATTTAATTTTCTTCTACCTTTTCTTCTTAACCCCTAAAGATTCGGATTTTTGTTCACTTTGAGTTGGACTGGTGTGAATTATGACCGACTCAAAGGGGTATGGATTTATCGTCCTTTACATTTGGTATTAGAGCGAGGTTAAGCGAGAACCTTGCCTCTGGTGGGGATTACTCATTAGAGATAGAGTCAGTAGTACTCTAGAATGAGTTGAGTGTAATAATGGATATGATCGCATATTTGTTAGTGAATATAAATGGTTTTATATTGTGTTGACTTATCGGTTGAGTGGCATATAAATTCTGGTCGAGTAGTGGGACACTGCTAATTCGATAGGAGTTTCTAAACACTTGGACGCGATAAACTGACATAGTGTGGTTTTGAAGCGATAAAATGAAATAATGTTACCCAAATTATATTTTTATATAAAAGGAATAATTTTCTAAAATTATTATAGTATATTTGGGGTGCTTGGATGATAATATCATAATCAAAACAAGATTATAAAATTTGGCATTGGTTATACCTAACCAAATGAAAATTGTATAAGTATGGATTATAAAACTGAATTAAAACTAAGACTTGATTAAAACCAGAGTTGAAAAAAAAATTAAATCCCGGAGATTTTCGAAAGTGTTTTCCAAGTAATTTGAATAAATGATAGTATTATTATTTTGGAGATATTTTTAAATAGAAAATTGTTTTTAAATGGACTTTGGAAAGTGATAATAGCAGTGAACTCATAAAAGTCGTTGAAAAATAATCTTAGTGATGACTGCGCAGCATCATCGGTAATCATTTTCGAGTTTCTAAGTGACAGGTTGCTACAGCAACTGATTTGATTGAATGTGTTGGGCAAACTAATTTTGTTTTGGAAATCCCAAAGAGAATTTGTTTTGGATAAAAACAAGGGTTGGTTTAAAATTTAAAAAGTATAATTTAGAATATTGAGATTTCAAAATGATTTGAAATAAAATATCAGGTATTTAAATTTTTTATTCCTTATTAAAATGTTTAGAAAATATCCGGAAATAAATTATGAACTTATAAAATTGATAATGATTTTAAATAAAAAATACGGAAAATTGATTTTTGAAATTAAAATTAAAAGTGAAAAAGGTTAAAATGGAATTTAACTTAGATTAAGTTGAAGGAATAAAATTTTAAAATTTTAATTGGTTGTGATATGAATAGAATTAATGAAATAAATAAATGGTGAATTAACATAGCAGAGTTAAAGGAATCAATAAATGAGATGATTTGGATAAATAAAATGAAATGAGTAAAATGCAATGAGGTTAATTAATAAATGAAATTGAAACTTGTGTAAGTTAAATAAATTTAATTGGTAAAAGAAAATGGTATGGATGAAATCTAACTTAAGCTAAGGTTAATAGAATTGAGTTGAATTTGGATTGGATTGGAAATAAAATTGAATTGAGTTATAGATGATATTGAATGAAATTGAATGTTTACTTAAATAAACTAAAAGAAATGGGGTGAAGTTTAAATTTAACATAAGATAGGTTAAACAAAAATTGAATTCGAATAAATAAATTTCAATAGCTTATACAAATTGAAATCAATTAAATAGTGATACACTTGGGCTATAAATAAATGTAGATCTTGAGTTAAAAATAAAGTGTGAATATGTTCGAGTATTAAATTGATGGAAATGGGAAAAATAAGTTGTGTGACTGATAAAATTGAAATTGGAATAGATAAGCCAAAACAAAAAGAGTTTGATATTTTGGAAACAAGAAGAAACCAAACTTGAGTTATAAAATAAATTTGAACTCAAGTAAATTGGTTGAAGTGATTTTTGAAATAAAAAACAGATATTGAATTATAAAGTGGAGATGAACTGAATAGATAATAAATTAGTTAATTGGATATAAAATGGATATTAACTGGATTGAATAAATTTGAATTGTGAGTTAAAAATGGAATTTGGAAATGAAACTTGAGTTATAAATAAAATTCGACATAGATTGTAAGTAAATTAAGTACAACTGGAAAACATGTCGAATAAAATGGAATTGGATGGAAATAGAAATGGGTTAAGTTACAAATAAATCCTGTTTGAATATGAATGAATTAAATATGGTCTTGGATATTATTTTAATGAATTGAGTTCGAAAGTAAAATTGAAGTGGATTGGATGAATGAACCAATTAAATTAATTAGTAAACGAAATGAAATTTGATTGATTAAACATCTAATCGGTAATTTGGATTGGAAATTGTTTACCAAAAAATAATCTTAAGTTAAGGAGTTGAAATAATTTGAAGTAAATAAATTAACTTAAGTAATATTTTGAATAAAAGCTTGACACAAATAAATTTGTAAATTGGCCATTAAATAAAATAGCACGGAATGTTTCCAAGCTAAATAAAATGGATTTGAAAGCAATGAAGGTGGACATGAATGGAATGCAATTGAATTAATTGAGAATCGATTTGAACGGGACAAACTTAAGTATAAATTGATTGGAATTGATTTAAAATGGTTATAAGCTAAAATGGTTATTCAGTTAAATGAATATCGCCCAATTTGCATAGATAAATTGGTCGTTTGACGTAAGTGAAAGTAAATTAAATTCTACGAATGAATGGAAAGTAAATAAATTGATTTTTAATCAATTTGGAATGAATATTAATTTGTTTAGTATAAATGTGAATTGAATGTAAGAAAATTGAGTTGTAAATCAATTTAGATCGAACGAAATAGTATATGGATTGGTTGAAAGTGGTTAAATTGGTGTTGGAACCTTAAAACTGCTTATAATATATGTTTAGCGTGAATTTGCTTATGATACTTATGAGTTTAATCATTTAAATAAGTGAAATGTTATTTAATTTCATATTTTGGTACTTACGTATTTAAATTGAGTAAGTATAGGTACCTGTGCTTGACTTTGATTGTGCAAATTACAAACTAAAATAAGCCACTTGTTTAAAAATGCTAAAATAAGGTACGTTTTCAGATTAAATACTGCGAAAATATGAAATATTATTATATATTTAGTTTTCCGACCGTGTAGGTCGATGTGTATATATTTATCTCTCTTGTCATAGAAAAAGGCTCTCCGTACAAGGGAGAGTCTGTCAAAAAATTTCGAAAATTTCGGGTGTTAGAAAAATTTAAGAAAAATTTTTGGAAAAAAATTTTGTTAACAGAAAATCGATTTCATTTATAATCGAAAAAAGGATTTTGATTCAGCATGGAAAACTAATTATTTAGGTTGAAGGTAAAAGATTAGGAAAGTGAAATATTGAGTTTTCACTAAGTGGGTTCTGAAAATGGAAATGGGTTTGGAGAATATTCCTGCCTTAGCAATTTTGGGTATGAAATTATTTTAAGGAAGAAGGAATGCAACGACCCAAATTTTTCAGTAGTTAATTTGGAATATTTAAAATGGTTTTAAATATTGAATTATAGATTGATTTTGAATATAAAAATTTGGGTTTAAATTTAGAATTTAAAATATAGCGATTTAGTGGATAATTTAATTATTGAATTTAATAATTGAATATTGGTTAAACTATTGTATCTTGAGTTTTTTGCTCAATAAATAAAATATTTGAAGGCTTGTAAAATTACTTTTAATAATAATGAAGATAATACAAGTTTTAAAATTGAATTTAAAAGTGATCTGTTCAATTTTAAAAATAGTTTGTTCAAATTGACATTTAAAAATAGCGATCCGGGGCATAGTCTCGGATTTCGACGAAGCCAGTTCCATTGGATCTGTAGTATTGTATTGTTATCGGGTTTCAAATTTCATAGCTTTTGGAGTTATTGTTTAGTCATATGAGATATAATATAATAATTAGGTCCAAAAGCTATCTTTGCCGTACGATCGAATTAGGACTCGAAACTTTTCCATTGCATTTGGAATAGGGATATAATATTATAAACGCCTAGCAGCATGCCTCGATAGGGGTTCGAGATTTCAAGTTACGAAAATGGAAATATTTTGCAAATTTAAATTAATATATATGTGTGTGTGTGTGTGTGTGTGTGTGTTTAGTTAAACAAGTCTTGTTCTCTGCAACACTGGATTGTGACCTTGCCTATTCAAACACGCTAACATTCACATCCCCTTTCTCCTTAGTTAAATCACGAAGAGAAATCTTTCTGTCCCTTCTTGCTTTAAAATCACGTATATTGATCCTTCTTCTTGAAGACAAAAAACAAAATCTCGTTTCAGCTTTAAAAAGAAGGGGAAAGCAGATAGAATCACGTATAAATTCTTCCCATTGCTTCCTTTTCAAATCAACCCAACAATATATATATATATATATATGTATGTATGTATGTATGTATGTATCAAGTCATGTTCATCTCATATCTTGAGCAGCTCGTAGGCGCTTAATGTGGGGAAGGCTGCGATCGATATTGAAGGAGGTGTGTGTGGATCTCATGGGAGAAGTGAGTGGTGTGCAAGGCTGCTACGGCGTCAGAGTGGTGATGTGAAGGAGTAGAAGGCGAGGCTAAGGTAGAGCGGTAATGGAACGTGGGGCCAGGCATGATTCACGCGATAAAATGGGGGAAGCGTAGCGCGAGGTCGCAAGGACCTGGGGAGAAGTTAGCACGAGAGCACGGAGGTAGTGTCGAGTGTCTAGACTATGATTAGGTGTGCGACATTCGAGAGAAAGTTGGAGGGGGGGTGGCATGAACGTGGCTAACCTGATGATCGTACACGATCTTGGGGATGATTAGGGTTGCAGATCGTTATTAATCTGGTTAACTGTATTTTAAAGTTGTGATTTAAGTGGATGAAATTTATTTATATAAATAGTTATCTTATAAAATTCATAATTCAATGATATAACGTACCAAAAATTGCATATTACAATCTGGATTGTGTTTGGGAATTTTTAAAGTCAAGTGGAATTTTAATGTAAAATGAAAGATGTTCAATTTAATTTAAAATTGCAACAGACTGTGAATAAAAATCAAGGTGAGAAATTATCACTCGTTTGGATTTCCAAATTTTAAATTTCAGAAGTTAAGTTCAATTATTGGATGCTTGATTGGATTGATTTGTATTTTTACCGTTGTCTAAAATCTATGGATGCAGGGAAACGGTTTAGGGGATCCAAATGGATTCCTCAAATATATTTGTATTTTTCATATACATAAAATTTTGGATTATTGTGTGTTGTAAATTTTTAAATGTATAATGGCATGGAAATTAATTTTGGGTATACTAAAAAACATAAATATTATTTTAAATTTTTTAAGGAATTTAAAAGAGATTTTCAATGTAAAAATATGCATATCAAAAATTGGATTATTTAAAAGAGATTGGTAATAATTAGAAATGGCGAATTTTTGATAGTTTTAAATAATGCGGGAAAAATATTTTAAATAGGAAATTTAAAATAAATTATATAAAGGAATTTTTAAAGACTGGATTTTAAAATGATATTTGAGAAATATAGAAGAAGTTGAAATCGATATTAAAAATAGATTGGCAAAAATAAATGGAATTTATAAGAAATTGAATTATAAAAAAATAAAAGTTTATAAGTGAGATTTATTTTAGTCAAACTCAAAGGAGTTATAAAAATTTATAAACGATGTTTATTGATAAAGAAAAACTGATATCAGATGACAAATTTGGAATATAAATTTTATAGGAAAGATTTATATCTAAAAATGGGAGTAGGGTGAGATAGAAATAGTGGTTACTATTTTGAGTAAACTGGTTAAGAGACTAGAAGGGAAGGGATGTGATGGAAATCGAGAATATATATAAATTGAAATTTGGTTATTGAGATTTAAAATTTTATTTTATTGATAAATTAGGTTTTATTTAAAAAGGAAAATTCTTATTTATTAAACTATGTAATTTTAAAGTTAGTTAGTATTTAAATACTTCGGAAGTGAATTTTCAAATACAAAATGTTTTTTTAATAAAATCCTAAATTGTTAAATCTACTTTAAGAGGTGATGTTATTAAAAAAAGTTTCAATATTAAATAATTTTTCAAATATGTCATAGAAATAAGTATTATTATTTTCTTTAAAATACTTATTTTTATTTACATATGTGTGTGTATATATAGAGTTTTGAAATGCTTTAAAATTTATTTATAAACCTTCTCGGAAGTTTGAAAATGGGATTATTCGGTGGATGGACCTATAAGAAAATTCCTAAAATAGAATTGGAAAGAAAAGTAGGAAAATTATTGAATTTTTTGATAAAAGTGAACTTCGAAGAATGAATAGAATTCATAAAGAAGTACAAAAGGAAATTGAGTTTAGAAGCAAGCATAATTGGCTTCGGAAATTTTAAGCGAATTTATTAAGGAATTCCAGAACCTATAAAAATCGTTATAAACGAATCAAGAAGTTTATAGATAAAATTCTAATAAGTATGAGGTAAGTAGAATACTTCATAAGTGTTGAATATAAGATGAAGTGGAAAAAATATATTTTAAGTATCGGAAAGCGGTAGAATATTCCGTTGAAAAATAAAAGGATTTGAAACTGTTTTCAAAATGTTGAAGTATGCGAAGTAATGTCTTATAAAGATATTTTGGAATAAACTCTGAAAATTTTGAAATAAGACCTGATGTCTGCTTTGGGATGTTTTTTGACAGTTAAATAATCGACCGTCAATTTTTGTCAATTTCGCTAATCGTTTTAAAGAGAATGGGATCGGATTCAATTATCCGAAACCCAGTTCGATATGGTTTGAACGTTACGAATGAATACCATGATGATGATGTAGAAGGTGATTCGATTTGTTCAGAACATCGTCATTGGAGGACGATGAGCATTCTAAGAAGAATTATTCTTGGAAGGTAATGCTTAGCCTCGAGCCTTATCAACGGGGAATGATAAAAACAAGGGAGATGCAGCAAGGCTAAGTGGGTCGCACCAAATTAGGGTTTGTTATCACCTTTCTAGATGTTCTCGGAAACCTTTGTATTATGGATATGGTTGTGCATGAAAGAAGGAGCGCTCAATGAGCCCACCTACATACTCACACTAACCAAGGACACTGCTGGGTAATGCAGTCAACTAATACGAAGAATAAGGCTATTGAGGAGCGACCATCTGTGTAATTGCTTTGTGCGAGTACCGATACGTCATATAATATGTCATGCATTTCATTTGAAAAGAAAATTTGACATATCAAATACAAACTCAAAGCTACTACACAATGGCTATGTGGCCTTCGGAAACAAATATAAAATAAGCATAACATAAATCAGTCACGGATATTCATATCACTAAGGCGGAAACAGATATGAATATAACACATAGAAGTGAACATAAAAGTAGTGGTCATATAAGATCCACTACATCACAAAAGAATAGGTAAAATTGCTAGACAAAAGAATATGTACACATCAAGGAGCCTCTATCTCGAATGTATAAAAACAAAAACTACCGAGTTAAAGTAGTTAGCCAAAAGCCAGAAGGTAGTCCATGTTAAGACGTCAAGTGGAAGCACCTGAAACACCTCAGTCTGACCCGAGTATTATTTAAGAAGAAAAATAATAAATGGATCAGTCTAGCTTTAAATATCATATAAGATGAGATAGGATAAAAGGCATGACAAAAATATATGATAATGATAATGCCATACCGTGACAAATATATATTTGATAACAATGAAAATCATACAATACCTTAAATCTCCTCAAATATCCAAAAATAATATCATATTCTTTATCTTATTCATCAAACCTCAAATATTGACAAAACATATCATTCCAAATCACAAAAATTGGTGAAACACAAATTCTCTAAATCAATAACTAGAATTCCAGAAAACACAAAGTGGGAGGCCTATCACAAAAAGGAGCATGAAAACTCAACAACACATGTCTCACAAATGGAACGCTATTCCATGCTCGCTAACCCATCAAATTTGACCCGAATCTCCACAAACGGCCCGAAGACCATGGGTCGCTACCCCAGCAATTTGAGCCAAAACTCCACAAATGGGGTTTACTCACCCACGCAGACAAAGAGACATCGTCCATCGCTAGTCTAAATCACAAAATGATCATCATTGATTGGTAAGTGTAAATTACACTAAGCTAGTAAATAAATGAGTTTAGTTTCATGTCCCATAACCACTGGCTAAACTTAAATATTTATGAACAAATTATAGATTTTCACTTGAAAATTATCACAAGATTTCAATCAAACAAGTCTAAGAATTAACAGACGAAGTAAACGCAAGCGTTTCATACCACTTGTTTTGCTAAGTCGTTTAATTGGATTTCTCATACGAATGAGGTAAAGGTTTGTACATACTAATAGATTGGAAAACGGATTTAAAAATGAGCTTTGTATTAAAAGTCATGTCGAAATCATTTTAGTGAAAGTGTTCGAGTATTTACTACTAGTATAAAAACCTTAGTATTTTAAAGTGACAAATGACGGAAATGATTGCAAAAATAATCTATCACTAAAATCCACATTCGACGACGTGAATTAAAACCATAAAAATCAATATCAAATCCATCACATAGATATTTTCAAAAATCCTGAAAAGAAGTCATTAAAGTCGATTGTAACAACCCTAGATTTTTCATATATTTTAATATTTTACCTTATTTTATTTTGAAATTATTTTAAACTTATTTTATTCCAAACATTTCATTTTTAAATATAAGTGTTGATTATTATGTGAATTATAATTTCAAACTGGTATAAATTGAATATTTTCCCAAAAAGTGGATTTTTGGTCAATCTGGTCAAACTTTAACTTTTAAATTTAAAATTTAAAATATTTTAATTCTTTAATTTTATCTTCTATTATGAAAATAAATTTAATTTCAAGAATACTGCTTTTCGTTTCGTTGAAATCCGATTTATATTGTGAAAGTTATGCTTTTTACCATATTGTATGTAAATTGATTTATTTAATAAAATCATCTATTTTAATTTATACAAACAATATTTTATTTGTCAAATCATGTTCTAATATGTGTTATATGACATATTAGATATATATTTTATTTTAAAACATTATTAAAGTGATGCTATAATTTTTCCATAGTATACTGTGTTGATTTTCTATTTTTATAGGCTGTTTTCTTATTTTCTGCTATTTTCTTCATTTAAATTATATTTAACTAAAATTTATATATTTATTTTGTGAAAATATTTTTATTTTATGTTATTATTTATGTTTAAAAATATTTTACAAGCTCATATGAATTTTCTAAAAATTATTCTTTTTAATTTCAAATTTTCTAGTCTAGTTCACTATTTTTAGCTACTTTTCTTAATTTAACTTTATATAATTAATAAATATTATATAAATTTTTATATTTTGATAAATTTTAGAAATTTTATCTGGTATTATTATTATTTCCAGAAATATAAAGTTATATAAATTAAATAAGGATATATGAAGTGTTTTTGACTTTTGAATTGCCTTTTGCCTTTTTGAATTCCACCTCTTCATTTTCCTCACAACTCTTCATTTCTTTTGGCACAACTCCCCACATTTCAGCTGACTAATTCATTTTCATTTCACGTATCTTCCTTTCTCCTTTCTGAGAAAAAAATTTCGGCCATCACATGCTTAGGAAGTTGGCAAAAATTTTATTTCTTTTATCTCTTTTTTTCACTTATATTGCTTATTCCTTTTGATTTTTGTTTGCACTTGCTCTTCCATTTAGGTTCGGCCATGCTACCTTGCTGCCTAGCCGCCTCCACCACCTGATGGCACACCACCACCACCTCCTCCTCACCAGCCACCTAATCCATGAACCCTCTTGGTGATGCATATCCACAAAAGTTTCAAAACACCCTTCATACTGGCCTAACCGAGCACCGCTCTCATTCCATCACCTCACCACCCCTCTAGCCGCCACCTACCACACCACCACCACCTCTAGCACCTCCAGCACCTACGGCCACACCATCATAGTGGACCACACTCCTCTGGCCGTGACACTTGGAGCTTTGGCCGAGCCCAAATCCATGACTAAGACACATGTATATGCATGCTTATGTGTGTTATTCCCTTCACCCACTTTGGCACCATCACAAATGACATCTAGGCCGACCCATACCCACCATAATCTGACCCAAACACTTGCCATTGTGATGTATTTTCCCTTATGGCTGATCCTAGTAAAGGTTAAAAGCAAGTGCAAACGTTTCTATTTGATTCTGTGCAGTTATTCAAGCATAGTTTTGATCGTTGTTGATTTGAAACTCATCGTTGTTATATTGTTTTTGCTTGATGTGTATCCAAGGAATTTGACGTTTGGCTCCTCTATTCGAATCTGTGTCGTGCTTTTGTGCTTGTGTAGATCCCGTTTGTGCAATTCGTCGTTGGGTCATCAGCTCAAACCAGTGAGTTATTCTCACCAGACAATGTGTACATATATAACTAGTAAATTGACCGCTTTTGAATCTGTAAAATGCATTATTATGTTACACCTGCTATGTTATGATTTTATGATGTTCAGCCATGCTTAAACACCTGTTATATCATATGTTACTGTTATATTATGTTGTTCTATTATTTTTTATCAGTTTATCACACTTCAAGTTCCCTTCAGATTAGAATCACTATGGGTTGAAATGATACATATTCAAACGGACTTTAGAATAAGAGAAAATCATTATGGGCTGAAATGATATGCCTGAATGATTTTCAATTATTTTCATTTACTTGGGATTGTGGGTTTGAAATGATCAAACCCGGGTTTTCTTTGTAAATTATGGGTTGAAATGATATATTATCCATATCACTTTACGTAGGCTAGAAAATGAAATACAGACCCGTTTTTAAAATATGTTTTTCTTAAAATTTTAAAATATTTTATAAATGTAAATATTATAATATTTTGATTTAAATTTGATTAAAAATGATTTTTGTAAAGCATTATCGACTCTCTGAAAATTTATAAGTGAAATAAATTAATGGTATAGTTAGAAAATCTGAAATGTAAGTTTTTTTGGAAATTATAATTTGCTGATAAATGGAATTTGAATTAAATATGGTAAATTTATGATACTATGAATTAAATGAAATTAAAATGATTTTATAATATATTAATGATTTTTGAATTAAGTAAATATGCGAAATGAATGAATATTTAAGTTGAAAATTCAAAATATAACTAAAATTGGAAATTTGTGAATTTGGCTTAAAAGTGATTTTAAGTTAAGTAAATAAAAATGAAATTAAGTTATATTTGAAAATTTAAACTTAAGTGTTAAGTTAAATTTAATTTAATGAATTTAAAATTTAATGTTGGAATTTAATAAGTGAAATACTATTAAATTTTGATTTTTGAATAGAGATTTAACTTTATAAAATCATGAATATAAGGGTATTTGAATGATTGTTTTAAAAGTGAAATTATATGATTTTATAAGATAAAAATGGTTTAAATAAAAATATAATTGTTTGTGAAATTATACTGAATGTTTGAAGTTAATTTACTGCATTTCTAAAATGTTATTAATTCTAGTGTAAAGGATACTACAGCATTTGTAAATGCTGTAGTTGATAATAATGAACCAAATGGCTCAATTTAATTAAAGGCTATTATAGCATTTTTTGTGAATTTTATAATGGTTGAATTTAACTAAGTTTATTTGAAACTAATGGAACCCTATTACAACATTTTAAATGTTGTCTTTCGTTAAATTAAACTGTTTTTTGTGTGACTTTCCGTAGCATTTTCTAAATGCGACGAAAGTTGAATTTTCATTGTATTAATAAATTTAAGTGAATGAATGAACTTTGAAAGATTAAAATTTTAGAAATTTAATAATATAATTATTAAATATAATATCTTCATTTTAATGATTTAAAATGAAGCAATTTGTTTCGAAATATAATAGTATTTCGAAATTTTAACCACGGGATGTATTTAATTTATGGTTTAACTGATCTTTAAAGGATGGGTGATCCCAAGCATCCTTTAAGTTATGGTGAATTTCTATTACAGTTCACTTGAGTTGATTTACATTATATAAGTATATATTGTCCTGACTAGAGTGTTTTGTGTCTTACTTTACGCTCGGGTCAGCCAGAGTATTCACAGCTTTGGATTCTATTTCTGGAGCTGGTCTTTGCTGGAGCTTCTGCTTATCTACATTTATATCTACTTTCTGTTTCAGCTATTCTAGTTTATCTCATGTATTAGTGAACTTCTATGTATTTGGGAATTCTATTATGTTGTTTTCAGACTGTATTATGTATTTGGTTTGAGAATCTGTCGTAGTAGCTTCATGAACTACTATGTATTTTATATTCCGATGCGAGGTATTCTGTTTGTTCTGTGTCTGTGATTCTGTGATTTGTATTTCATTTGCTCCAAATTTATTTACAATGCGGTATTTTGAGCAATTCAAGTCTGACATGTGCGGCTGCGAATGGCTGAAAATATAGGATTGTTACATTTGGTATCAGAGCTTTGGTTTTAGGCAAACCATAGCCTGTGGAGCAAAAACTCATTAGAGATAGGGTAGAAATACCCTAGAATGAGTGAAATCAATCTCAGAATCCTTTCTTGTGAGAGAACGTATTTTCGAAGTATAAAATAATTTTCAAATGATTTTTAAAGGATTTTCAAAGATTATTTTGTATAAAAATTTTCTTATTTTGAAACCAAGAGTTTCAAAACTTCATCCCTTCAGTATCCATCTTGTTAGAAATCTCTTGATTAGGATTCTTATCGATTAGGATTCCTTGAACTTTGGAACGCTCCCACTTGTTCTAAAATCCAGTCTTGTCTTCCCTATTCTATCCATTTTGATTTTGGAGAATTTCATAACTCCACTTTGGAATGACCTCTATAAAGATCGGTGATTCCGCAAATATTTGAATGATTTGTAAAGGGGTGAAAATCCTTTATAATTGGCATTGATTCATCGGAGATTCCTGTATCCTCGGTTTTCGATGCTATCTATCTCCTACTCTACCCGGATTCTATCTGTGGCGATCGAATGTCGATTTGCCTTAGATTTCCGAATTGATTATATTACTGAAGTCACGATTGACCAGTTAAGGTCACCCGCGATTTATATAGGCTTATCATCTTCTATTTGGTAATAAAATTTTCTTATCTTCGTTCGAGCTTATCTTCGAAACAAAATTCTATTTGATTAGAGTTCCTCTAAATTCGAATCTCCGTATTGCTTGAAATCTAACCTTGAATCATTCTTTGGAAATTTGTGTTTAATTGTATTTTGAATTTGTGCATACATAGAAATTATTATTTTGACAAGGATGACCCTATTTTGTATATAAAAGTGAAATGTTTTCAATAAGGATTTTTACCTTTGGAAAATGAAAATTTGAAGCTTTGGAAGGATTTGAAATTTTGGAAATTTATAAAAAAAATGTGATTTATATAAAAATGATTTATAAATGAAGGGTTTTGAATTTGAATTTCGAGGAATCGAACTCTGGTGTTTTCAAATGGGTTTTTAAGATTTTGGAAAATATATAATAATAATATGATTTAAAGATATTTTTCCAAATAAGAAGTGTTTCAAATGTATTCGAATGAATTCTAATGATGTCAAAGAGATTTCAAAGAAGTTTCAAGAAATAAAAGTCCAGAACCCACTTATGTCGCTGAAAAATAATTTCGGTGATGAATACATGCATCATCGACATTGATTTTTGAGTTTCTGAGTGGGGAAGAGGCCACTCTGGTAGCTTTGCTATGCGAGTGATTTTATGAAACCAAATTTTGATTTTCGATTTCGAAGTATGATTTGATATTCGAAAGATATGTGTGTGTGTGTGTGTCTATATATATAATTGAAATGATTTAAAATAAGTCGGTGTTCAATCCTCGAGATTCAGATTTGTTTTGGCATAACCTTACCAATTGGAATCGATTTACTAATTTGTTGGTGATTTCCAACTCTTGGATTGAAATATGATTTCTTCGACTATTTTGAAGGTTCGAGCACTTCCAAATCAAGGTTAACTTTTCAAAGCTATGAAACTTTGAATGGTATAAGTTATTTGATAAAGTATAAGTTTAGTTTGGTATGATTAACGTATAAAGTAATATGATTTATATAAGTTTGAAACTGTTGTGGAGTGAAATAAATAAGACTATTTTGAATTATACTAGTATGAAATATAGTTTTGAAAAGATATTTGAAGTAAAATGTTGAGTTTTTGTTAAATTTATAAGTTAAGAAAAACAGCGAATTTTGACTTAACAAATGAAAGTGAGTTTTAAATTGAATATTTGATTTAAAATTTTGTTGTGATAAATCATATGTTAAAAAATTATTTAAATGTGAAATTTTGAAGTCTAGAAATATGATTTATAAGTTTAAAATTTGCTAAAATTGAAGTTGTATTGTTTTTTTAAAGTTAGAATAAAATCTAGAATTTTATTAATAGCATTTCTAAATGCTATAGTTTTATGACAACACTTTAAAATGCTGTTGTTTTTTAATTTAACTTTGTTTGAATTAATTAAATATCTCTTATGGCATATTATGAATGTCGTTATTCTTGAACTAAAATATTTTGGAAACTATAAGTTACGATAGCACTTTTAAATGTTGTCATTGTTATAATTTGACAATGTTTCGTAATGTTATATATTTTAACACTGTTGAGTTATGTTTTAAAAATTTAAATGATTTAATTTTGGAAATGATTATTTGTGAAATTTAAGGAGTTTTGAATAAAATTTAATATTTAAATTTGAAATTTAAGGAATTTGAATTGAATTTGAATTTAAATAAGGTTCACTTGGTTATGTGTTAAATGGAATGTAATGTAATGAGATAAATGAATTTTTGAATGGAATTTTGAAATGTATTTTGTAATGATATTTGAAATAATAATTGAATGACATATTTGATTTTTTTTAAATGGTATTTAAATTTGAATATTTGAAATTGAATTCAAATAATGATTTGATATTGAGGCTTTGAATGATATAATCTTTATTTGATAAAGAATGTGAATCAGGAATGATAATTTATTTTGACAAATGAAACTTAAAGTTTACATTTGTATGAAGGGATATTTGGTTTACTTGTAATTTGAGTTTAATTAAAAATGATGGATTTATGAAATGAATATGTCAAAACTAAGTAATAATGAAGTAAAATTTGAGATATATGAAATTATAAAATTTAGTTTTGGAATACGGTACATTTAAGCTCTGAAATATATTAAAGATTGAATAGTTTATTTTGCGGATCAAATCTTTATTGAAATTTTATAATATTATAAATGGTTTTGTTGTAAAACTAATTTGAATTGAAATTGATGGTTTGAATTGAATTAAAGCTGGAACTTGTTGACTTGTGTTTAAATTGAATAAATTTGTGAAATGTAAAGAATCAAAGGGATGTTTTATGATTTCAAATGTATGATTTAGAAAAGTTATGATTTTCAAAGTGTAATGATTTCAAGTATTTTGGTTTCGAAAGATTTATAACTTTGAAAGTATTATGATTTTTGAAAGTGAATATATGTTTGAAATGGAAATGAATTTGTTTGGCCTAAATTTTGTTGATTTGGAAATTTGGATTATTTTCTAAATTTATTGTTTTAAGAAACTTTGAAACTGAGTATATGTAATTTAGAAGAAATGATTTGGTGAAATCATATATGATTTTGAAACTGAAATGTTATTGAAACAAATTAAAATTGAGAACCTTGTTTTACCAAATACTTGATTTGGGAGTTATCGAACTTATATAAAATGGATTTGTATAAGTATGAAGTTGATTTGAAAATGTTGAATTGAAAAGGTACACAATTTGTAAATTAAAATCTTATATAATCGAAGTTTATATAAGTATGATTTGATATACTATTGATTTTGGAAAGTATTCGATTTGAAAATGAAATCTTATATATAATGGAATTTATATAAATGCGATATTTGAAGCTATGATTTTGAAGGGCTATTATATATGGTATATTATATTTTGATCTAAGAGGTATGGAAGTACCCTTCGGAAGAAGTATAGTGATATGCTTCGACCCAAATGGACTTGGGGAATCCAGGAATGGATTCGACCGATAAACCCTAATGGACTTGGGTGAATTCAGAAATGGATTCGAACTGATATGGTTATCCGGACTTAAACTCATGAGTTCCTTGATTTTTTTCAGGGTAGATGGTTCTTTAGTTTACCCAATGGAGGCGCTTTCGATCCTGGGATCTATTGTTTATGGATCTTCCGGGAAGGAAGTGCATCCATTGCGTAAATCATTGAATCAGCAGCGTACCACTGCAGCAAGGATCGATGGTCCCTTGTTTACGAACTGGCTACGATACTTTTCTGGAATCCGGAAGGTAGAAGGATCTTCTGTAAAGTTTCATGTCCAGTGCGTAAATATTGGATCAGCAGCGGGCCACTACTATAGTATTATCATCATTTGACATTGGATTTTGAGTGATGCTTCTCATACCCAATTATTTTTTCATTTTTATTTTTTTTAGTAGTTTTCACTGAGTGTCGAATCAGGTCTACTAAGTACTTGGAGAATTCTAGCCTTGCGCCTGATCAACGCATGGCCAGAGCCAGCAAGAACGAGAATAAACTTGTTAAGACATCGAGTTATAAAAGTATTTTGATAAAGTACTATATAAAGAATATTTTGATCAGTTATTTTTCCTTCTAAAGAATTTTAAATTGTTTAAATATTGTTTACCTTGAACCATCAGATTTGAATCAAATGACTATTCATCATATTATAAAATGTTTTAAATGGTATAAAATTTTAATTGAAATGTATAATGGTTTAATTAATGGTTCATCCTTTTCTTTCAACCTGCTTTCCCTCCTAGCTACTTTTTCCCTACCTTCTTTCAGGATGTCTTCCAACCTATTGTTCTTTCTTGTTGTTTCTCAGCTTCCTTCCTTTTCGAGGACGAAAAGATTTGAGTGGGGGAGAGTGTAACAACCCTAGGTTTTTCATATATTTAATATTTCACCTTATTTTATTTTGAAATTATTTTAAACTTATTTTATTTCAAACATTTCATTTTTAAATATAAATGTTGATTATTATGTGAATAATAATTTCAAACTGGTATAAATTGAATATTTTCCCGAAAAGTGGATTTTTGGTCAATCTGGTCAAACTTTGACTTTTAAATTTAAATATTTAAATATTTTAATTCTTGAATTTTATCTTTTATTATGAAAATAAATTTAATTTCAAGAATACTGCTTTTCGTTTCGTTGAAATCCGATTTATAGTGTGGAAGTTATGTTTATTACCATATTGTATGTAAATGATTTATTTAATAAAATCATCTATTTTAATTTATATAAACAATATTTTATTTGTCAAATCATGTTCTAATATGTGTTATATTACATATTAGATATAATTTTATTTTAAAACATTTTTAAAGTGATGTTACAATTTTTCCGTAGTTTACTGTGTTGATTTCCTATTTTTATAGGCTGTTTTCTTATTTTCTACTATTTTCTTCATTTAAATTATATATAATTAAAATTTATATATTTATTTTGTGAATTTATTTTTATTTTATGTTTAAAAATATTTTACAAGCTCATATGAATTTTTTAAAAATTATTCTATTTAATTTCAAATTTTCTAGTCTAGTTCACTATTTTTAGCTATTTTTCTTAATTTAACTTTATATAATTAATAAATATTATATAAATTTTTGTATTTTGATAAATTTTCGAAATTTTATCAGGTATTATTATTATTTCCAGAAATAATAAGTTATATAAATTAAATAAGGATATATGAAGAGTTTTTGACTTTTGAATTGCCTTTTGCCGTTTTGAATTTCACCTCTTCATTTTCCTCAAAACACTTCATTTCTTTTGGCACAACTCCCCACATTTCAGCTGAATAATCCATTTTCATTTCACATATCTTCCTTTCCTCCTTCCCGAGAAAAAATTTTCGGCCATCACATGCTGGGAAGTTGGTAAAAAATTTATTTCTTTTATCTATTTTTTTCACTTATATTGCTTATTCCTTTTGATTTTTGTTTGCACTTGCTCTTCCATTTAGGTTCGGCCATGCTACCTTGCTGCCTAGCCGCCTCCACCACTGATGGCACACCACCACCACCTCCTCCTCACTAGCCACCTAAGCCATGAACCCCCTTGGTGATGCATATCCACAAAAGTTTCAAAACACCCTTCATACTAGCCTAACCGAGCACCACTCTCATTCCATCACCTCACCACCCCTCTAGCCGCCACCTACCACAACACCACCACCTCCAGCACCTCTAGCACCCATGGCCACACCATCATAGTGGACCCCACTCCTCTGGCCGTTACACTTGGAGCCTTGGCCGAGCCCAAATCCATGACCAAAACACATGTATATGCATGCTTATGTGTGTTATTACCTTCACCCACTTTGGCACCATCACAAATGACATCTAGGCCGACCCATACCCACCATAATCTGACCCAAACACTTGCCATTTTCATGTATTTTCCCTTATGGCTGAGCCTAGTAAAGGTTAAAAGCAAGTGAAAACATTTTTATTTGATTCTGTGCCGTTATTCTAGCATAGTTTTGATCGTAGTTGATTTGAAACTCATCGTTGTTATATTGTTTTTGTTTGATGTGTATCCAAGGAATTTGACATTTGGCTCCACTATTCGAATCTGTATCGTTCTTTTGTGCTTGGGTAGATCCCGTTTGTGCAATTCGTCGTTGGGTCATCAGCTCAAACCAGTGTGTTATTCTCCCCAGACAATATGTACATATAATTAGTAAATTGACCCCTTTTGAATCTGTAAAATGCATTATTATGTTACACCTGCTATGTTATGATTTTATGATGTTCACCCATGCTTAAACACCTTTTATATCATATGTTACTATTATATTACGTTGTTCTATTATTTTTTATCAGTTTATCACACTGCAAGTTCCCTTTAGATTAGAATCACTACGGGTTGAAATGATACATACCCGAACGGACTTTAGAATAGGAGAAAATCGTTATGGGCTGAAATGATAGGCCTGAATGATTTTCAATTATTTTCATTTACTTGGGATTGTGGGTTTGAAATGATCAAACCCAGGTTTTCTTTGTAAATTACGGGTTGGAATGATATATTACTCATATCACTTTACCTAGGCTAGAAAATGAAATACAGACCCGTTGTTAAAATATGTTTTTCTTAAAATTTTAAAATATTTTAGAAATGTAAATATTATAATATTTTGATTTAAATTTGATTAAAAATTATTTTTGTAAAGCATTATTGATTTTTGAAAATTTATAAGTGAAATAAATTAATGGTAAAGTTAGAAAATCCGAAATGTAAATTTTTTTGTAAATTATAATTTGGTGATAAATGGAATTTGAATTTAATATGAAAATATGATAAATTTATGATATTTTGAATTAAATGAATTCAAAATGATTTTATAATATGTTAATGATTTTTGAATTAAGTTAAAATGTGAAATGAATGAATATTTAAGTTGAAATTTTGAAATTGGGAAGTTAATGCCATGTTCATTTTCTAAATTTGAGACACCTCTGAAATTGGGAGGGCTTGGTGTTCTTAATGTTAGGAAGTGGAATATTGCTGCTATAAGTAAACATTTTGATGCCCTAATTAACAAAAGAGGAAGTTTATGGGTACATTGGTCATGGCATTACAGCATTAAAAACAAATATTTTTGGAGTATGGTTGCTCGTCAAAACTGCAGTTGGATATGGAGAAGTTTGTTGTAACTTCGAGAAGTCTTCCTACCCATGATAGAATATCCTGCTAATGCTAGAACTGCTGTTAGCTTTTGGCATGATCCATGGGTCATTAAAGGCCAAATCTTATTTAGGATGTGTGAACACTCTCATATTTTACAATCTGGAATACATATTGATGCTAAAGCTAATGAATTTTTACATAATGGTAAAATGCAGTTACCATACAATAGCAATCAGGTGATTAGGCAGTTGTGGGGTGAAATACATCAAAAAAAATTCTGCGCAAAACAAGATGTCCCTGTGTTTTTGTAAGACCCGATATTTTCAACCATTCGTATCCATTATAAGTGTATGGGTAGACACTCATGCCGGAATTGGATAGCTCAAAATACCGCGCTGTAAATAAAAATTTGGCAAATCTCAGAATATACAGTAAATAAAATAACAGATCACAGACAAAGAGTATATAAAAATGCAGCGGAAGAAAAAGAGATAGTAGTTCATGAAGCTACTATATAAATATGAGATACATCAGAGTTAAATAAGATACAACATAAGAGTAACAAGATACATCACTGAAACACTGGATACTGAAACAAAATAGAAGGCTGGATCTTCAAGGAAAGCTCCAACGCCGAAGGTGAATCTGGAATGCTAACTCACTCAATCTGACCCGAGCGTAAAGCAAAACACAAAACCCTCGAGTCAGGACATAAATACTTATAAACTGTAAATCAACTCAAGTGAACAGTAACAAAATGCATCAGTAACTTAAAGGATGCTTGGGACCGTCCATCCTCTAAGGATCCGTTAAACTATTTACTATGTAGTAATATACGCTATATACGGTAGTGTCTAATCAGTAAAGTATAATCATATAGAAAATAGCTTTAAGGGGATGGTGAACCTTAACGCGGTCGGATCTTTAAAACAAAAATCGTAGTGGGCTCGATATAAGGATATGACACGGCACGCGAGGCAATGCCAGGGTGGATACACCATTTGCACTCCCGGACCGGTGGTGACGGCAAGCCAGCAGGTTCCGCCCACCTCGAACAATACCCCCGAATCAAAGTGGCGCCACCGAATCGAATCACAACAGTAATAGAATAGTTTCCGATGGAGCATGCTCGATGAAAGGGTGCGACCCTTTGTGTAGCCCGGTATAGCTCCTGTTTTAGTCATATATGCCAACTCATGGGAGTTGGGTCCACGTAATATACCTCGAGAACGTCTCCACTTTCCTACTTCATTCTGGAATCTCCACCGCGTACACAGTTGTTAAAGTGGTTTTCGGTATTGGCCGGCTATAAGACAATATCCGATCCCGGTCTCTTTAACAACCAATCGTTATTATAACCCATAGATATTTATTTCAAATAATTTATACTTTCAAGACCAAAATACCATACTCATTTCAAACCAATATCACAATTCTATCATTTCCATTTCAAAAATAATTCAATATTATATCATTCAGATAAAACCCAAATTTTCAAATCATTGAATATTTCTTTAAATTTATTAAACTTGAAATATTCCTTTAAATTATCATAGCATTTTGGAAATGTTACCTTAAGGAATCATAGCATTTTTGGAATGTACTACTTTCCACTTTACATTGTATATAATCAAAGTATTAAAGCTTAAAATTTTAACATGTCAATTTATCATAGCCTTATAGTTAAATAAACTTTCTTACTGTAATATACAATTTAAACCGAAATTCTTATGTTAAGTTAAAAGCACCTTATTAACTTACATTATTATTACAATAAGTAACATTTATCATTTTAATCAATTTAAAATACACCATTACATTGATTAAAATCTACGTGTCAAATGTACGTTTTAAATTTTATATTCCTATTACAATAATGAACATTTATTAATTAAATCAATACCACACTACTTAAAACTTTACATGTTTCTTTGTTAATTAAAACTTTACATGTTCTTGCATTAATTAAAACTTTCATGTTCTCTCATTAATTAGGACTTTACACGTTTCTTCATTAATTAAAAACTTATACGTTTCTTTCATTAATTAAAACTTATACCTTCTTTCAATAATTAGGAATTTACATGTTCCTATCATTAATTAGAACACCATACGTTCTTTCATTAATTAAAACCTATACGTTTCTTTCATAAATTAAAACCTATACGTTTCTTTCATAAATTAAAACCTATACGTTCCTTTCATAAATTAAACTCTATACATTTCTTTCATAAATTAAAACCTATACGTTCCTTTCATAAATTAAACCCTATATGTTTATTTCATAAATTAAACCCTATACGTTTCTTTCATAAATTAAAACCTATACGTTTCTTTCATAAATTAAAACCTATATGTTTCTTTCATAAATTAAAACCTATACGTTTCTTTCATAAATTAAAACCTATACGTTTCAAATTTATATTACCATTTTACAAATTTAACTAAACTTCCAGTTTATTTGATTAATTTAACATCTTTAGTTAAAACTCCAATTTCACATTTTCAAGTCAATTTATATTTTAAAATTTCATTTTCAACAGTCATTTATTCAACCACTTAAATTTTTAGAAAATCAATAATTCTTTAATAAATCACTTAAATTCAAATATAAATCAATTTATCATATTTACCATTTCCAAATAAAATTAAAGTCCATTTTATTCATGTAACTTAAATATCATTTTTAGTCAAAATTCCAAATTTCAAACATAAGTTATATTTCAAAATCCAGTTAATCCATTCATAAATTACACTTTTAACACATAGAAAAATCATAATTTATTTATTTTAAAACTTTCAAAATCTATTTAAATCAAATTTCATAATTTTATATTTTTAAAATACTTAAAATATTCAAATCACTTTATAGAATAACCACGGGTCTGTATATAGTTTTCTTACCTAGGTCAAGTGATACGGATATGTATCATTTCAATCCGCAGTTTAAAAGGTAAAAATCCGGGTTCTATCATTTCAAACCCGCAATCCCAAGTTTAAATAAATAAATAAAATAACTCAGGCCTTTCATTTCAGCCCATAATGATTTTTTATCCTAACAGGGAACTTGCAGTGTGATCATATACAGAAATAATATAAACAATGTCAATATCACAATATACAGTCATGTATCAGATGTCAGGTGAAAATTAACAGTTTTAACATGGTAATAACACGGCATAGCATATCATATGATCATCATTAACTTGCATAAACATTTTACATTACTAAACACTTGTCATCAATCCACTTTTCATAAGTATATATGTCAGAGTGAGAAAGACTCACCTTTTCGAAGCTAGAGACCAAAACAACAAACACAAGAGCGATTCCAAAAGCACGACAAACACGATTTGAATTGAATGAATGGAAAGCCTTGATAATGATCTTGTATACAACAAATAAACAAGACCATATAAACATATGCATACAATATAAAGATTTGTTGAACAATAGAAAAGTAGAAGCAACAAATGACATTACCAAGCTTTTCAACCACTTTTGCTTGACCACAACTCCATGTATGCTCGTCCATACATGCTTAGGGCTAGGCCACACATGTTTTCAGGTGGAAAAGGATCTGGTTTGGCATCACAAAGGCATGGCAAGCACAAAAATGTGAAGTGGTAGGAGATGATATGAGGAGGTGTTAGGGTTAATTGGTGAAAGGTTGGGTTAAAAGTAAAAGGGTGGACTATAAAGGCCCATAGAAAGATAGAAAGTTTAAGGCCTTTCAAATTTCCTTTTCTATTTAATTTTATAAAAACAAAATAAACTATGACTTCAAAAATACCAGACCACTTTTAAAATAGACTATAACTTCAAAACAAAGGTGACAAAAAAAATTTGTTCATTTCTTTTTTTTTTCAAACAAAAGGGCAGAGGGAATATAGACTAGAATGCCAAATTACAGAGGTGACAAAACAATTTTTTTTTTCTCATTTCTTTTTTCCAGAGCAAGGGCCAGTGGAAAAATAGATTATAACTTCAAAAATACAAAGTGACAAAAGCAACTTTTTTTTCATTTCCCCTTTTTTTTCAAAACAAGGCTCGGTGGCAATATTACTTCAAAAACAAAATACGAAGGCGACAAAAATGAAATTTTTTTCATTCCTTTTTTTTCTCAAACAAGGCTCGGTGGTCTGGCATGGGTAGGGTCGGAAAAATATGGTGAATGGCCAAGCACGGTGGCAGGCAATAGGATAAAGCAAAACAATGAAAGGAGAACAAATGAAATAAAACAAGAGTGAAAAGAAGAAAGAAAAAAGAGAAAAAAAATGGAAGGAAAAGCATGCGCCGGTTCATACCTCCAGGAGATGCTCACGCAAATTTTGATGGAAGAAAAATGAATAATTTGTGGTATGGAACTTTTGAACGTGAAATATATATTAACATTTGCTCACTAATCTATGTAGAGGGCAGGCAAGAGTAAAATGCTTGAACGGTAGAGGCAATTTAATTCTATCCAATAGGTGGAAACGTATGGGAGGCAAGAGGGAGAAATAATCCACACACGGAAATGATTTAAGGCAAGATTTGAGCAAGATTTTGGATTCTCAAAAGAGAATATACGGCTGAAAACTTTGCATTGTTAACGCAAGAAAAAAATCAAATAGATAACGAAAAGGCAAGAGCAACAATTAAATATATGCCCAAAGTAACGTACAAATTATTTTGTTTCTCTTATTAAATAAATTTAAAATACTAACGTTTCTATTAGGAAAAATAAATCATCACTTTAAACCAAAATTTAAGAGCTATTATACCATAATTAATAACATTTGATTTAGCTTCATCCAATTGATTGTTAAATATAAAGTTAAGAAACAGATGTAAACATATGTAAAAGAAATGTAAAGTTTATTTCCCGTTTCACACTAATTATTACTAACTTTTTTTTTGAAAAAAAAAAGTATACAACAAATCTGTCCAAAACAAAAGTGAAACAAATGTTACACAATTGTATACAGTTCAAGATGAAAATTTTGCCTTTAGAATTATAAAATTTAGAATTTCTATTAAAGTTACACTTTTTATCCAAATCAAATTTTCAGGCATTGTTTATTTTTATTTGGACAAATGATCAGAAATCATTTCAAGAAAATTTCCAAAATTAGATTTTTAAGAAAACAAAAGCCAAAGTCTTTAAATAAATGAAAAAAAATTAAATTTTTAAACTTTTAAAATTTTAAGTTGAAAGTCACAGTTTGACTGTTTTGACCAAAATCAACATTTCAGGCAAATATTCAACTTACCCAAGTTTGGAATTATAACTCATAAAAATCAAGATTATATTTAAATAATAAATTTAATCATTTCAAATAAGTAAAATAAGTTTTTAAATCAAAATCTTACATTAAAAATAATTAAAATATACAATAAAATAATTACAAAATACAAGGTTGTTACACTCTCCCCCACTCAAAACGTTTCGTCCCCGAAAAGGAATGAGGTATGGAAGAGCACAGAAAAGATAGAGTGAAATAGGATTAAGATAAGATGACAAGAAGATTGAAGTTATACCTGATAACTGTTGTTATAGGTAAGTTTTACAAGGTGGAGATTATCAAAAATTATAGAAAGATTTCTAAACAGAAAGATCATAGAAAGATGCATATACCAGTCTATAGCAAGATGAGGACGATAAGAACAACCAAAAGATAGTTTGAAAAACAAAATAAGAAAATGAATTTGAAAGCATGGAGATTTCAACTTAAATAGAAAATAAACTTTTACACAAGTTACATAAATCTTAACTATCTCAAATTTCATTATCTTATTATCCAATCATCTTAAATTAACAATTTTTATTTTAAAACCATGGGTTAGAAAAATAATCATTTATTACACTCACAATGTATTTAATAAATTTTATTCTTCTTTATTCCTAATAAAAATTAAATTTATTCCTCTCAATATATTTATCACTCATGTTCAATATACTTACACTTATTATAACTGCTTTCTTTTATTCTTAGTTCTTTTAACATCATTTTATTGTAAGTTATTCAATTACCCTTTATTATATTTACCTCTGTTAATCATTTTATAATTAAAATTTAAGTGTATAACATTTATTATAACCACCAAAATTTTATTTATAAAATCTTTTTATATTGTATATTACCCAATTACATTGTTAACTTCTGAAATTAAGGTAAGTTATATTGGAATGGAATTGTGTCATACAAATAAAACTTTCCAATTCAATTATATCAAGTTTAATCATTTATCCAAAAAAATTTGATTTTCTTTTTATAATTGAAATTATTGTTAAAAATAAAATTTAAGAATTAAATTTCCGATTTCTTCAAACCATTTAGAGATAAGTAATAATATATGTATAATATGTCAAATCAAATTTCAATCATATATCTATATATATTATAAATTAAGTCATATTTTAGAAATTCAAATCAAGTTAATTTCCCAAAACAAAGCTGTAGCAAGACTACAGAACAGTCTCTTCACTTCGAAACTCGAAAATGAACGTCGATGATGTTGCAGTCATCACCGAAGTTATTTTCCAGCAACAAAGAGAAGAGTACTAATTTTAAACTTAAAATTCTTTGGAAACAAATTTCTATTTGAAAATATTTTAAATATTATATCCCTTTAAACTTTTAAACAAAAGGTTTGGAACCATCGGAAATTAAATTCTCAAATTTCTTTTTCTAAATTCATTTAAGTTCCTATATAAATTTATAAACAATTATTTATAAATTCATTTATAGAGCAATAAATGATAAATCAAGTATTATCATTTAAATTATCAATTTGAATCATTTTATTAAGTTCCATAAATATATATATCAAAATTTTATTTCATTAACCAAATTTTAAAATAATATCGTGTCAGTTTGTTCTGTCAAAGTGTTTTAGAAATCCTATCGATAGCGTTGATCAGACGAATCGATCGGAAACCCAACTCAACATCAACAACTCAAACAACACAATATATAAACAAAATATAGATTGACAAATACAATTCAAAATGTTTGAAAATATGTTGGAAACAAAAGACAAGATGATTAAATACATAGTAGGGAGGCGGATAAGCTAAAATAAATCACGGGCAACCTTAATCGGGTCAACCGTGACTTAAAGTATAAGGTCGAAGTGGATTTTCAGGGGTAAATCTACATTCGACCTCAAGATATAGAGTTTGGGATAATAGGAGATACTAGCATCTAAACCGAGGATATAAAATTTTTGGTGAATTGATGTTGTTGTAAAGGAGTTTCACTCCTTTTACAAGAAAATTTTTTAGATTGGCGGGACCGCCAATTCACTATAAAGATCATTCGAAGTGGAGTTATGGGATACTCCAGAATCAAGTGAAGATGAGTAGCGGGGAATAAGAATGGATTTTTGGAACCGCAGGGAACGTTCCAAAATTCAAAGGAATCGAGCCAAAAGAGAGAGATTCAACTCGAATGAAAGTGATTCTGTAAATACATCTACTCCATATGCTGAGTTTTGCCTAGAGCTAACCAAAGCTCTGATACCAACTGTAAGACCCGATATTTTCAACCATTCGCATCCATTATAAGTGTATAGGTAGACACTCATGCCGGAATTGGATAGCTCAAAATACCTCGTTGTAAATAAAAATTTGGCAAATCTCAGAATATACAGTAAATAAAATCACAGATCACAGACACAGAGTATATAAAAATGCAGCGGAAGAAAAAGAGATAGTAGTTCATGAAGCTACCATATAAATATGAGATACATCAGAGTTAAATAAGATACAATAGAAGAGTAACAAGATACATCACCGAAACACTGGATACTGAAACAAAATAGAAGGCTGGATCTTCAAGGAAAGCTCCAACGCCGAAGGTGAATCTGGAATGCTAACTCACTCAATCTGACCCGAGCGTAAAGCAAAACACAAAACCCTCGAGTCAGGACATAAATACTTATAAACTGTAAATCAACTCAAGTGAACATTAACAAAATGCATCAGTAACTTAAAGGATGCTTGGGACCGCCCATCCTCTAAGGATCCGTTAAACTATTTACTATGTGGTAATATACGCTATATACGGTAGTGTCTAATCAGTAAAGTATAATCATATAGAAAATAGCGTTAAGGGGATGGTGAACCTTAACGCGGTCGGATCTTTAAAACAAAAATCGTAGTGGGCTCGATATAAGGATATGACACGGCACGCGAGGCAATGCCAGGGTGGATACACCGTTTGCACTCCCGGACCGGTGGTGACGGCAAGCCAGCAGGTTCCGCCCACCTCGAACAATACCCCCGAATCAAAGTGGCGCCACCGAATCGAATCACAACAGTAATAGAATAGTTTCCGATGGAGCATGCTCGATGAAAGGGTGCGACCCTTTGTGTAGCCCGGTATAGCTCCTGTTTTAGTCATATATGCCAACTCACGGGAGTTGGGTCCACGTCATATACCTCAAGAACGTCGCCACCATCCTACTTCATTCTGGAATCTCCACCGCGTACACAGTTGTTAAAGTGGTTTTCGGTATTGGCCGGCTATAAGACAATATCCGATCCCGGTCTCTTTAACAACCAATCGTTATTATAACCCATGGATATTTATTTCAAATAATTTATACTTCCAAGACCAAAATATCATACTCATTTCAAAACAATATCACAATTGTATCATTTCCATTTCAAAAATAATTCAATACTATATCATTCAAATAAAACCCAAATTTTCAAATCATTGAATATTTCTTTAAATTTATTAAACTTGAAATATTCCTTTAAATTATCATAGCATTTTGGAAATGTTACCTTAAGGAATCATAGCATTTTTGGAATGTACTACTTTCCACTTTACATTGTATATAATCAAAGTATTGATAAGCTTAAAATTTTAACATGTCAATTTATCATAGCCTTATAGTTAAATAAACTTTCTTACTATAATATACAATTTAAACCGAAATTCTTATGTTAAGTTAAAAGCACCTTATTAACTTACATTATTATTACAATAAGTAACATTTATCATTTTAATCAATTTAAAATACACCATTACATTGATTAAAATCTACGTGTCAAATGTACGTTTTAAATTTTATATTCCTATTACAATAATGAACATTTATTAATTAAATCAATACCACACTACTTAAAACTTTACATGTTTCTTTCTTAATTAAAACTTTACATGTTCTTGTATTAATTAAAACTTTCATGTTCTCTCATTAATTAGGACTTTAAACGTTTCTTTCATTAATTAAAAACTTATACGTTTCTTTCAATTATTAAAACTTATACCCTCTTTCATTAATTAGGAATTTACATGTTCCTATCATTAATTAGAACACCATACGTTCTTTCATTAATTAAAACATATACGTTTCTTTCATAAATTAAAACCTATACGTTTCTTTCATAAATTAACCCTATACGTTCCTTTCATAAATTAAACCCTATACGTTTCTCTCATAAATTAAACCCTATACGTTCCTTTCATAAATTAAAACCTATACGTTTCTTTCATAAATTAAAACCTATACGTTTCTTTCATAAATTAAAACCTATACGTTTCTTTCATAAATTAAAACCTATACGTTTCTTTCATAAATTAAAACCTACACGTTTCAGATTTATATTACTATTTTACAAATTTAACTAAACTTCCAGTTTATTTGATTAATTTAACATCTTTAGTTAAAACTCAAATTTCACATTTTCAAGTCAAGTTATATTTTAAAATTTCATTTTCAACAGTCATTTATTCAACCACTTAAATTTATAGAAAATCAATAATTCTTTAATAAATCACTTAAATTCAAATATAAATCAATTTATCATATTTACCATTTCCAAATAAAATTAAAGTCCTTTTTATTCATGTAACTTAAATATCATTTTTAGTCAAAATTTCAAATTTCAAACATAAGTTATATTTCAAAATCCTGTTAATCCATTCATAAATTACATTTTTAACACATAGAAAAATCATAATTTATTTATTTTAAAACCTTTCAAAATCTATTTAAATCAAATTTCATAATTATATATTTTTAAAATACTTAAAATATTCAAAGCACTTTATAGAATAACCACGGGTCTGTATATAGTTTTCTAACCTAGGTCAAGTGATACGGATATGTATCATTTCAATCCGCACTCTAAAAGGTAAAAATCCAAGTTCTATCATTTCAAACCCGCAATCCCAAGTTTAAATAAATAAATAAAATAATTCAGGCCTATCATTTCAGCCCATAATTATTTTTTATCCTAACAGGGAACTTGCAGTGTGATCATATACAGAAATAATATAAACAATGTCAATATCACAATATACAGTCATGTATCATATGTCAGGTGAAAATTAACAGTTTTAACATGGTAATAACATGGTAATAACACGGCATAGCATATCATATGATCATCATTAACTTGCATAAACATTTTACATTACTAAACACTTGTCATCAATCCACTTTTCATAAGTATATATGTCAGAATGAGAAAGACTTACCTTTTCGAAGCTAGAGACCAAAACAATAAACACAAGAGCGATTCCAAAAGCACGACAAACACGATTTGAATTGAATGAATGGAAAGCCTTGATAATGATCTTGTATACAACAAATAAACAAGACCATATAAACATAGCATACAATATAAAGATTTGTTGAACAATAGAAAAGTAGAAGCAACAAATGACATTACCAAGCTTTTCAACCACTTTTGCTTGACCACAACTCCATGTATGCTCGGCCATCCATGCTTAGGGCTAGGCCACACATGTTTTCAGGTGGAAAAGGATCCGGTTTGGCATCACAAAGGCATGGCAAGCACAAAAATGTGAAGTGGTAGGAGATGATATGAGGAGGTGTTAGGGTTAATTGGTGAAATGTTAGGTTAAAAGTAAAAGGGTGGACTATAAAGGCCCATAGAAAGATAGAAAGTTTAAGGCCTTTCAAATTTCCTTTTCTATTTAATTTTATAAAAACAAAATAAACTATGACTTCAAAAATACAAGACCACTTTTAAAATAGACTATAACTTCAAAACAAAGGTGACAAAACAAATTTTGTTCATTTCTTTTTTTTTCAAACAAAAGGGCAGAGGGAATATAGACTAGAATGCCAAATTACAGAGGTGACAAAACAAATTTTTTTTTTCTCATTTCTTTTTTCCAGGACAAGGGCCAGTGGAAAAATAGATTATAACTTCAAAAATACAAAGTGACAAAAGCAACTTTTTTTTTCATTTCCCCTTTTTTTTCAAAATAAGGCTCGGTGGCAATATTACTTCAAAAACAAAATACAAAGGCGACAAAAATGGAATTATTTCATTCCTTTTTTTTCCTCAAACAAGGCTCGATGGTCTGGCATGGGTAGGGTTGGAAAAATATGGTGAATGGCCAAGCACGGTGGCAGGCAATAGGATAAAGCAAAACAATGAAAGGAGAACAAATGAAATAAAACAAGAGTGAAAAGAAGAAAAAAAGAAAAAAGAGAAGAAAAAAATGAAAGGAAAAGCATGCGCCGGTTCATACCTTCAGGAGATGCTCACGCAAATTTTGATGGAAGCAAAATGAATAATTTGTGGTATGGAAGTTTTGAACGTGAAATATATATTAACATTTGCTCACTAATTTATGTAGAGGGCAGGCAAGAGTAAAATGCTTGAACGGTAGAGGCAATTTAATTCTATCCAATAGGTGGAAACGTATGGGAGGCAAGAGGGAAAGAAATAATTCACACACGGAAATGATTTAAGGCAAGATTTGAGCAAGATTTTGGATTCTCAAAAGAGAATATACGGCTGAAAACTTTGCATTGTTAACGCAAGAAGAAAATCAAATAGATAACGAAAAGGCAAGAGCAACAATTAAATATATGCCCAAAGTAACGTACAAATTATTTTGTTTCTCTTAGTAAATAAATTTAAAATACTAACGTTTCTATTAGGAAAAATAAACCATCACTTTAAACCAAAATTTAATAGTTATTATACCATAATTAATAACATTTGATTTAGCTTCATCCAATTGATTGTTAAATATAAAGTTAAGAAACAGATGTAAACATATGTAAAAGAAATGTAAAGTTTATTTTCCGTTTCACACTAATTATTACTAACTTTTAAAAAAAAAAAGTATACAACAAATCTTACCAAAACAAAAGTGAAACAAATGTTACACAATTGTATACAGTTCAAGATGAAAATTTTGCCTATAGAATTATAAAATTTAGAATTTCTATTAAAGTTACACTTTTTATCCAAATCAAATTTTCAGACATTATTTATTTTTATTTGGACAAATGATCAGAAATCATTTCAAGAAAATTTCCAAAATTAGATGTTTAGGAAAACAAAAGCCAAAGTCTTTAAATAAATGAAAAAAATTAAAATTTTAAACTTTTAAAATTTTAAGTTGAAAGTCACAGTTTGACTGTTTTGACCAAAATCAGCATTTCAGGCAAATATTCAACTTACACAAGTTTGGAATTATAACTCATAAAAATCAAGATTATATTTAAATAATAAATTTAATCATTTCAAATAAGTAAAATAAGTTTTTAAATCAAAATCTTACATTAAAAATAATTAAAATATACAATAAAATAATTACAAAATACAGGGTTGTTACAGTTTTGGCACATGAAAGCTCATTCTGTTAAAGCAGTTTACAACTTTGTTTCTGCCAATGTCCCACTGCCTGCTTCAAAATGGTTCTCTATCACATGGACTACTGATTCTATTCCAAAAGACAATTTAATGATGTGGAAAGTTATAAATCAAGTTTTACTTACAAGAAGTTTATTAAACAGGTATGGTTTGGCTTGTTCAATTGAGTGTTTGTTCTGTGAATTTCATGAAGAAACAACTGAGCCTCTATATTTTGAATGTCCTGCCCTTCACTTCTTGTTGGATAGGATTAGTTGTATTACTGGAACTAAGCTATCTTGTTCTAATTCTAGCATTCTATGGAATATTATATTTAAAGCTACTAGGTGGAGAAATGATCTTGGGAGGGTGTTAGCTGTTTGCTTGAAAATATGCATGACTGTAATATGGAGTGAGAGGAATGCTATAGTTTTTGATAATGTAAGAAGAAATGATGAAGTGCTGTGGAAAGAAGTTAAGACTCGAACTCATTGGCAACTGATGAACAGCAAAAGTGTTTTCCCTCAAACACTGCTTGATGGTTGGGCTTGATGTTGTTGTTTTTCATTGCTTGTTCCTTGTCCTTACTTTCCTTTTTTTTTGATGTACCCTTTATTGTTTGCAATAAAACTGGTAGGGGCCCAGTTAACCCCGCTGGCTTTGCCAAAAAAAAAAAGAAATTTTGAAATATAACTAAAATTGGAAATTTTTGAATTTGGCTTAAAAGTGAATTTTAAGTTAAGTAAATAAAAATGAAATTAAGTTATATTTGAAAATTTAAACTTAAGTGTTAAGTTAAATTTAATTTAATGAATTAAAAATTTAATTTTGGAATTTAATAAGTGAATTACTATTAAATTTTGATTTTTGAATAGAGATTTAACTTTATAAAATCATGAGTATAAGGGTATTTGAATGATTGTTTTAAAAGTGAAATTATATGATTTTATAAGTTAAAAATGGTTTAAATAAAAATATAATTGTTTGTGAAATTATACTGAATGTTTGAAGTTAATTTACTGCATTTCTAAAATGCTATTATTTCTAATGTAAAGGATAATACAGCATTTGCAAATGCTGTAGTTGATAATAATAAACCAAATGGCTCAATTTAATTAAAGGCTATTATAGCATTTTCTATGAATGTTATAATTGTTGAATTTAACTAAGTTTATTTGAAACTAATGGAACCCTATTACAGCATTTTAAATGTTGTCTTTCGTTAAATTGAACTGTTTTAAGTGTGACTTTCCGTAGCATTTTCTAAATGCGACGAAAGTTGAATTTTCATTGTTTTAATAGATTTAAGTGAATGAATGAACTTTGAAAGATTAAAATTTTGGAAATTTAATAATTTAATTATTAAATATAATATCTTCATTTTAATGATTTAAAATGAAGCAATTTGTTTCAAAATATAAAACTATTTTGAAGTTTTAACCACGGGATGTATTTAATTTATGGTTTAACTGATCTTTAAAGGATGGGCGATCCCAAGAATCCTTTAAGTTATGGTGCATTTCTACTACAGTTCACTTGAGTTGATTTACATTATATAAGTATATATTGTCCTGACTCGAGTGTTTTGTGTTTTACTTTACGCTCAGGTCAGCCTGAGTATTCACAGCTTTGGATTCTCTTTCTGGAGCTGGTCTTTGCTGGAGTTTCTGCTTATCTACATTTATATCTACTTTCTGTTTCAGCTATTCTAATTTATCTCATGTATTAGTGAACTTCTATGTATTTGGGATTTCTATTATGTTGTTTTCAGACTTTATTATGTATTTGGTTTGAGACTCTGCCGTGGTAGCTTCATGAACTACTATGTATTTTATATTCCGCTGCGAGGTATTCTGTTTGTTCTGTGTCTGTGATTCTTTGATCTGTATTTCATTTGCTCCAAATTTATTTACAATGTGGTATTTTGAGCAATTCAAGTCCGACATGTGCGGCTGCGAATGGCTGAAAATATAGGGTTGTTACATCGATAATAAATGACAATAACTAACCAGATCAACAAAAATTGGTAGAGCGAAAACCCACATAAAATAGGCAAATTGGCTGAATTTAACAGCGCCAGACGTTCGGTGGTTTTCCCAGACGTCTGATATGAAGGTTTGGAAATTTCTTCCAGATTGCTCGGATGTTTGAGAATAACCTCAGATGCCTGAGCTATAGGTTTGGAATTTTTATTCTTTTGCCTCTGACATCTGAGTGTTCTCCCAGATGTCTGAGCTGAAGCTCAGAGAAAAATTGGCCTAGGCCAATGATGGCCAAATCAACTTGAAAGTGATCGAATGAGCGATGGCGGCTAGGGATTTATGCCAAGTGACAAACCAACCCTATAGTCTCTTCAACACACTCCAAACAACATGTCCAAACATTCATAGTAGTATTTTCATAGATTTTGACTTCAAAATACCAAAATTGAAAAATTCACCAAACCAATTCAATTCAAAAGCATTTGAACATGAATTAGGTGTTAGAAATTCATACCTAACAACAATGAAAGCGATAGACATAGATGTGAGTTCAAGAACTCACCTTTAAAATCAAAAACAACAATTGAGAAGCTCTAAAACAAGGAAATATCAACTCCACTTCAATCACAACTCTAGAAGCTCCAATCTTTGATCATATGCAAATAATTCCTAAGTTAGGTTATAGGAAATTATGAAAATTAGAGAGGGATTAAGATGGAGAAGATGAAGAGGATGCTTACCTAAGCTTCTCCTTGATTTTAGAACTTGAACTTAAATTTCCTAAGAATTTAGGATTTAAGAATTTTGATTTCCCCACTTTTCCCCCATTTTTCCCTTTAGCTTGAGTGTTAGAAAATTATGAGTAGAATGAATGAAGAGTAAAGGAGTTAGTGTATTTGATAGAGGAGTTTGGGTTATCTTGTTGGGTTAGTGGGCTAGAACCAACCCAAATCCCAAATGAAAATACCAAAATCCTAATCAACTCCAAACATATCAATGTTTATACTTACACAAGTTGTAAACGTCGTTTTGAACTTAATGAAAGTGGTCCCGATTCCAGATTCGACTGTTTAAGTCACATTTTGGATTTTAATCCGACTAACGATGCTATATGTAACAATCCCGTTTTTAAGCCAAATTTAATTTAGTAATCAATATAATTTTTAGGATTAAATTGTGAATTAATTTGAATATTTTTCCAAAAATAAATAAGATATGTGTTTATATATATATATATATATATATATATATATATATTGAAAATATAATTTTGGATTTGGGAGTCAAAAAAATAAATATTTTAAAAATAAGTTGGATATAAAAACTCTTTATTTTATTAATTAATAAAAATATGTTTCTAATTTATATATATGTATATATATATATATTGTGATTTGGAAGTTATGTTTTGAATTCAATGTAATAATTTTCAAAAGCTATTTAAAATTAAATTCTATTTTTTTCAAACACTAAATATAAACATTTATTTATTTTAAAAATATAATAGCTTTAGTTAGAATTAGTTTAATAAAGGTTTATATACTTTCTTTTAAAAATAATAATAAATATGGTTTATAAATATATGCAAACATAAAACATAAACATAAATTGATAAAAAGAAATGTATTAAAAACTAAATTGAAAATATAATAAAAACATATATATATAACTAAATAATAAATATAATATAAAATTACATAAAAACATTGATAATATGCAAATTGACAAATGTAACTATGTTAACATGAAATTAAACATGTTAAGTATTATAACATGAAGATTAGCAAATGTTAGCTAATTTCAACATGCAAAATACAAGTGTAACTTAATTATTTCATGTAAATACAAGTGTTAACTTTCTTTTTAAATGACGTTTGTATATATATATATATATATATATATATATATATATATATAGCTTCATTTTTGAGATCAGTGCAAGATAAAAACAAAAGCATCTCAAAATTAAGCAAGCAAATCAAACAAGCAACAACCTCTTGCATTTCAAACCTGATGCTAAAATTCAGATCGTCTCAAAACAAGTTCAGTTCAAACTCAAAGCAAAGAGTAGTTCAGATCATCAATAATCAAGAAAATCTAAGTTTCAGTTTCAAATCACTTTCAGTTTCCAGGATCAAATCCTCAAACCTGAAAGCAAAGATCATCTTTACATCAAGCAGTTCAAGATCAGATACAATTTCCAGTTTCAAACCATTCCCAAATTTTAAAAGTTCAAATTCATATCCAGGCTTCTCTGCTCAAAACAACAGTGAGTAAACTTCATTTTTAAAATTAAATCCTCTATATTTACTTACGACTATGATGATGGATGAGAATAATAACTTGGAAATATGTATGTATGAATGAAAATGTGTTGCATGTATATAAATATGTGTATATATCTGTGCATTTATGTGTGTGTGTGTGTGTATATATATATATATATATTATGTATGTACAGACCTCTGTTTGGTTTTACAGACCCTAACAAGTTCTAAAATCAATTCCTCTTCCCCTAGTCTTTTATTGGTCATGATGTTCAAAGGTATTATGTTTGAATTATCGAAATCTTGTTTTTAAAACTATTATTAAGTATATTTGATAAATAGGATTACTGGAAATAAGAAAACACAGTGAAAATCAAATTAAGTTCAAAATTTAGTTGTTTATATCTTAGGTTTTGATTACATCATCTAATTCGTTTTAGAAAATCATGATTTTTAAAAGTGGAATCAAGATTTTTAACTTTGTTTTGCGTGAGGAATTCCAAGTTGAACGGAATTGGGTTATCTTGCTAATTCTGATGATCGGAGGAAGGTTGTGGGTCGAGGTCGAAGGTAGCTTGTGGGTCTGGGGGCAAAGGAAAATTGGAGTGGTGGTCGGATGATCGTCGTGATGGCCGGCCGGGGAGGAAATAGGGTTTAAGGACCAGGTTTGTTCAACGTTGTTTCTGGAGCTCGTGCGGTGTCGAAATGTATCGGACTTGGCAGTGATAGGGGAATAATGAGGTGATTGTGTGGCAAAGGTATGGTCATGACGATGTGGTCTCCGGTGATCGAAGGAAGGAGGAACGAGGCATTTTTTCATTGATCAGTTTTGGTTACTGTTGTCGCGAGTAGCTCGATTTTAATTCTTAGGCAAAATCGAAAGATCTGGGTGGTCGGATTCATCAGTGAGGTGATCGACGACATGTTGGAGGTGGTAGCGATGATCAGATCATTGGCGATCGCTTGTGCATGTGTACGTGCATCCGTGTCAGGGATGATGCTATTAGATTGGAGAAGAAAGAGATGGCTCGGGATTGTACTCGGGAAGGTCTTGTTTTGACTCGAGTTTTGTATCGAGTCGTACGCACGAGTATGTAACCTTTTTTTTAAATGTAAACTAAAAACAAATTTTAAAAAGGAAGAAGAAAAAAATGGCTTGGGGGTTTGCTCAGGGAAATCGAAAATTGGCTCGGATTTGACTCAAGTTTGTCTCGGGTACAAGTTGTAAGAGTTTTAAATGTTTAAATAAAACAATTTTTTAAAGTCTAAAATAAAACAAGTTTTAAACTATATTCTTAAAACAATTTCTTTTAAATAATAAATATTTATTTAAAATATTTGGTTGATGAAATTTGTATAATTTATTTTAACTTAAAATTAATTTAATAGAATCTTAAGTTTATTTTTATAAAATTCAATAGGATAATTAAGAAGTTATTAAAGAGATATGCTTTTTTTAAATTGTTAATTGACTTAATGGTCTAAGTTAATTTATGGCATAATAACAAATTTATTTCAAAGGTTAAATTTTTAAAGTCAATTGTTTTCAAGATTAATTAATTTGGTTTTAAATAAATAATATATTGGGACAATTAAATAATTAGATCCCTTAGTGTTTTCAAATATAATTTAATGATGTAATAGAATAGGTGATTAAGATAAATTTATTGAACTTTAATTAATCAAAGGGTTCAAGTGATTTTGAATAAATAATTTTCAAGCATTTAGTTTAAATAAGATTTAAATGTTGTAATTAAGTAATTGATTAAGATAAAAGGTTTATTTTTAATTCATTGGGGGCTTGATTTATTAAAGGATCATTAATTAATGTGATTAATTAAAGGATCATTAGTTTATTAATTAAGCATGATTTTAAGGTAATTAATTTGATTTATTTGGTGACTAAAATTAAATTAATTAGGAATTTAGTACTTGATTAAGGTAAATGGTTTATCTTAAAATTAATTAAGATCTTAAGGTAATTGAAGGATCATTAATTAGTAATTTATTGATAATTACTTAATATAATTAATTAAAGAATGATTAATTAATGTGAGTAATTAAAGGATAATTTCTTAAAGTATGATTACTTAATAAAAGTAATTAAAGGAATGATTAATTAATAATTAGGGGTTAACTAATCAATGTAATTAAAGGTTGATTAATTAAAGTAATTAATTAATGGTTAATTAATTTATATAATTAAATTAAGGTTGATCAATTAATGTGATTAATTAAGGATAATTAACTAATTAAAGATAATTAATTAAGATAGATAATTAAGGATGATTAGTTAATTTCATTAATTAATGGTTTGTAATTAATTAATGTTAATCAAGCAGGTTTGGGCAACTAATTAATTTATTTGGTTTAAATTAAATTATAGATTATGTGAATAATTAATCTTGCTTATGGATGATTGGATTATATTGAATGCCTTGAATTGTTTGATATCTCTGATGTGTGAAGTTCTGTGATATGAATTTCTTTGGACCGAGCTGTGATTATTGTAAGTTATTTATCTGTGATTGATTTGCTATGTGAATATGGACTTCTGAATTGAATTGAAATTGTTTGCTTAAACTACCTGGCCTTTAAAACGGCATTTGAATTTCGATGCGACCGGGGGTCGAATTCCAAATGGTTATCCGAAAACCACATCGAATCTTGAAGATGGATCTTTAGTTTTAAAGATTAAAAATGAGAATTTGTTGTGACTTAATTTAGATCTGAATGTATCCACTTGTTTTTAAAATAAGGGCTCACTATTCGGTTAAGCTAGAAGAGGACATTATGTCACAAAACCCATTTCGAATAGTGACACGACGAAATAGGATAGCATTTGAAGATGGTAGTTAAAGATAGGATATTTTCGAAAATGAAAGGATTACCTATCGAATGTCTCTGCGCCGAGTGGCTCCGATATAGAGATTTTGATTACCTTATGTGATGGGGAGTCCGGATGTGATTAGGGAATATCCGGATTTGCAAGGACTTTTTCCTTAATTGGACGAAGTGCCTTCGGTTCCATTCAGGCCCAGGATGGACTTGTATGGATGTATGTCTGACGTTACACTTTGAGATATAAAGATGGTTTCTATCAAATACATTTCTATTTGGTGGCGGAGAATTTATTCTCTTAGCTTAACACCCTTCTCTGAGACGTACGAGCTCAGAGGTTATGTAGTTGATGGTTACTAGTGATATATTCCCAATTTGGTAATGTGGCATGCTAAGTGTTGAGCATTGGATGATCAAAGCATAGCTTTTGTGAAAAGCGTAGCTTTGTGGGATGAGACTTCACCGAACCTCACACCCCGGAAATGATTGAAACAGGAAAGGATGCAGCAAGGTTACGAGGGTCGCCCCCCTTAGGGTATGTGCATTTCCTTCTGGATAAAAAGTGATATCATGGTATGGAGCCCAGATATTTAACTTATGTGGATTTGTTGGAATTTGTGTTGGCGCCTCGGTAAAGGTTGGCTACGACTGGGGGATGACATACTCGTGACAGTTAGTTATCTAGTTACAGAGGTAACCCAGCCTTGTGTTGGCAGAGATACAGTAAGGTTCTCGGGGCATCCTCCAAAGGCGTACCCATTCAGAAAGGAAGTTCCTTAGCCTTGTCCATTTGTTGGAAATCCAAACAATCAAATATGACCCCTGTACGGTTTTAGTTGTAGAACCTTCCATTTAAAATGGTAGCTATAGTAGGAACACTATAATGGTACGTATGTTGGCTAAGCTTAATATTATACTTTCGAAATGTTTTCCACACTATGCACTAATAATAATATTAAAAGGATTTCGCGTATCAAGCATGTTTGACTGCTATAAGGAGAAACCACCCCCATGTGTGTGATTGCATTGAGTGTGTGCCGGGAGACCTTATGGTAGTTTCATTTTCCAAAAGGCATAATGGATTTCTTTTTATTTCTTTTTGTTCAAATAACTGTTTTATGTTTGCTAACACTAGTCCCATAACTGACTCGGAGTTTATTTTTCTCTTTCTAAACTCTAGGTACCCATAATTTTCCACATGGGCAGCCTAGATTCAGGTTATCCGTAGATTCTGGAGCTAGTTCAGATCGTAGATGTATCTTTGGAATCCTTTGTTTGCAAAGCCTAGACCGTCACATTTTTGGATGCCTTTGTTTTGGAGCTTTTGGTTTTGAGCTTTTTGCTTTGGATTTTTTGGAGCTTTGGAAATGAAGATGCAGTTGTTGGAATTTCTCTCTCCCTCTCTCTTGGAAGCTCTTGTTGATGTTCCATTGTTGTTGTTATCTTTCTACTGTCATGTTATCTTTCCGCTGTGGTGTCTATTTTTGGCTCTGATATGTTGGACATTTGTTATCAGAATGTTGTAATTCATGTTGTATCCATATTTTGTGTCAATAAAATTCTTCTTTGTTTCCGTTGTGTTGTTATCACCTAATGTGTTATAAGCTCTGACGAACTGGACTCCAACGTTTGAATCTTCGGCATTCGAACACGGGTGATGTATTGGATGTCGATTTTTGGACGGTCGAGTTCGGGTCGTTACGTGTGGTATCAGAGCTAAAGGTTGAGTAATAACTTTAGCTTTGGAGCATAACTCATTAGGTGACTCATTAGAGATAGGGTTATAAATGCCCTAGAATGAGTATCCTTAAGATATCTTGTCCGTATGCCTAAATCAATTTAGTGCAAGAAGAGGACGAGGTAGGGTACAGGGGAGTACCACTACAAACGGTGGAGACCCTGCAACAACAACAATAGAGGAGCATCTTATCACATCCAACCCCATCCTAGTCAGGCAGAGTTATATCAGAATATCTCAAGACTTGGAGGGAGCCATTAAAAGGTCAGAAGATTATTATAGAAACGTAAGCTTGGATTCGATCTTGTGCGAGGATTCTTAAAGGATTGAAATTGGAGACCATTACTTTGATGGCTTCCTGGTAGCTACAAGAAGAAACTTTGATATGGTGGGGACCATTACTTTGGCCGAATCAGTGGGCGAGTTTACGTAGGATAGATTCAAGCAAGTATTGGAGCAGCGTTATATGCCTTCCGTTGGTATTTCCAGGATATATCAAGAAGATTACCTTGTTTCTTATTTATGATAAAATTGTTAGAGTTCTATTCAATACTAGAGATACGCATAGTTTTATTTCCCAGTAAACCGTAAAAGAGTTAAATCTTGAACCTGAATTCGTAATCGAACCTATTTGTGTAAAGAATCCGGTAGGAGGCCCTGCGAATCTTTGTTCACGTTGTAGAAAGCTTCCTATTTTGTGTTCTCGTCGTCAGTTTTCTATCAATCTTTTCATTCTTAACTTTAATGAATTTGAACATTAATGAGTTTGAAATTTCACTTGGAATAAATTGGTTAACAAAATATAAAGCTAAATTAGATTGTATCAATAGAACGATTTTGGTCAAAACCAAATTTGAAAATTTTGTTGTGTTTTCTTGTGAGGATCCAAGTCTGAAGAGGGACAAGCTAATGTATACTTTAGGGTATTTTGACCTGAGTTTAGAATCCATACCTATTGTTCGATAATTTCCTATCATTTTCGAAGAAGTTAATTATTTACCTCTCTATAGGGAAATCGAATTTAGAATCGTCTTGGTCTCCAATGCCTGTCCAGTTGTGTATGAAAGTCATAGGATGGCACCAAGATAGAGCTTGTTAAGCAAACCCAAGATTTATTGGAGAAAGGATCTATACGACCTAGTCGTTCCAGTTGGCGTTTAGCTGTAGTATTTGTAGCCAAGTCCGATGGATCTTTAGATTGTGCGTAGATTATCATGATCATAATAAGTTAATCTTTTAGATTAAATTTCCTTGTCTCGAATCGACGACATGTTCGATCAATTGCATGGTGTTCGATTCTTTTCCATGATGGACCTAGCCCAAGGATTTCATCAGCTGAGAATTATGGAAGATTGTATTCATTTGTCTATTTTTTGGGTCCCGATACATTCTATGAATGGTTAGTTATGTCCTTAAGACTAACCATGCTCCTGCATATTTCATAGATCTGGTGACCCGAGTATTTCATAAATTACTGAATAGGTTCGTTCTCGTATTTACTAATGATATTCTGATTTAGTAAGCCAAATGTAGAATAGGTATTTCAGCTTAATCTAGTAAGCCATTTGCATACCTGTTTATGTGTTCATATGATCTTTGTTTGTTCCACTGTCTATCAAATTTTGGGGATGAAATTTTCTTAAAAGGGGAATATGTAGCGATCCCGTTTTTAAGCCAAAGTTAATTTAGTAATTAACACAATTTTTAGGATTAAATTGTGAATTAACTTGAATATTTTTCCAAAAATAAATAAGATATGTGTTTATATATATATTGAAAATAGAATTTTGGATTTAGGATTCAATAAAAAATATTTTAAAAATAAATTGGATTTAAAAACTCTATATTTTATTAACTATTAATATATGTTTCTAATTTATATATATGTACATATATTGTGATTTGGAAGTTATGTTTTAGATTCAATATAATAATTTTCAAAAGCTATTAAAATTAAATTCTATATTTTCAAACACTAAAGATAAACATTATTTATTTAAAAATATAATAGCTTTAGTTAGAATTAGATTTAATAAAAAGTTTATATACTTTCTTTTAAAAAAATAAATAAATATGGTTTGTAAATATATGTAAATATAATATAAACATAAATTGATAAAAAGAAATGTATTAAAAACTAAATTGAAGATATAATAAAAACATATATATATACATACGTATAACTAAATAATAAATAGAATATAAAATTATATGAAAACATTAATAACATGCAAATTGACAAATGTAACTATTTTAACATGAAATTAGACATGTGTAAGTATTGTAACATGAAGATTAAAAAATGTTTGCTAATTTCAACATGCAAAATACAAGTGTAACTTAATTATTTCATGTAAATACAAGTGTTAGCTTTCTTTTTAAATGATTTTTGTGTGTGTGTGTATATATATATGTGTGTGTGTGTGTGTGTGTATGTGTGTGTAGCAAGTAGTCTTTCCTCTCCTCGTTTTTGAGATCGATGCAAGATAAAAACAAAAGCATCTCAAACTTAAGTAAGCAAATCAAAAAAGCAACAACCTCTTGCATTTCAAACCTGATGCTAAAATTCAGATCATTTCAAAACAAGTTCAGTTCAAACTCAAAGCAAAGAGTAGTTCAGATCATCAACAATCAAGCAAATCTAAGTTTCAGTTTCAAATCACTTTTAGTTTTTAGGATCAAATCCTTAAACATGAAAGCAAAGATCATCTCAACATCAAGCAGTTCAAGATCAGATAAAATTTCCATTTTCAAACCATTCCCAAATTTTAAAAGTTGAAATTCACATCCACGCTTCTCTGCTCAAAACAATAATGAGTAAACTTCATTTTTAAAATTAAATCCTCTATATTTACTTATGCCTATGATGATGGATGAGAATAATAACTTGGAAATATGTTTGTATGAATGAAAATGTTGCATGTACATAAATATGTGTATATATCTGTGCATGTCTGTACATACATATATATGTATGCATGTATGTGTACATGCCTCTTTTTGGTTTTACCGACCCAAATAAGTTCTAAAATCAATTTCTCTTCCCCTAGTCTTTTATAGGTCATGATGTTCAAAGGTATTATGTTTGAATTATCGAAATCTTGTTTTTAAAAATATTATTAAGTATATTTGATAAATAGGATTACTGGAAATAAGAAAACACGGTGAAAATCAAATTAAGTTCAAAATATAGTTGTTTAAATCTTTGGTGTTGATTACAACATCTAATTCTTTTTAGAAAATCATGATTTTTAAAAGTGGAATCAAGATTTTTAACTTTATTTTGAGTGTGGAATTCCAAGTTGAACGGAATTGGTTATTTGCTGAATTCTGATGACCGGAGGAAGGTTGCGGGTCGAGGTCGAGATGGAAGGTAGCTTGTGGGTATGGGGCGAAGGAAAAATGGAGTGGTGGTCGGATGATCGTCGTGGTGGCCGGACGGGGAGGAAATAAGGTTTAAGGACTAGGTTTGTTCGGGGTTGTTTCTGGAGCTCGTGCGATATCGACGATGTATCAAACTTGGCAGCAGTAGGGGGAATATTGAGGTGATCATGTGGCAAAGGTATGGCCATGATAATGTAGTCTTCGGTGGTCGGAGATAGGAGGAACGAGGCGTTTTTCCGTTAATCAGTTTTGTTTCCTGTTGTCTCGAGTAGCTCGATTTTAATTCTCAGGCGAAATCAGAAGATCTGGGTGGCCGGGTTCATCAGTGAGGTGATCGATGACATGTTGGAGGTGATGGCGATGATCAGATCGTTGGCGATCGCTTGTGCACATGTACGTGCATCTGTTTGTCAGGGGTGATGCTGTTGGATTAGAGAAGAAAGAGATGGTTCGAGATTGTACTTGGGAAGGTCTTGTTTTGGCTCGAGTTTTGTATCGAGTCGTACGCGCGAGTATGTAACAGTTTTTAAAATTTAAACTAAAAACAAATTTTGAAAAGGAAGAAGAAAAAATGACTCGGGAGTTTGCTCGGGAAATCGAAAATTGGCTCAGGTTTGACTAGAGTTTGTCTCGGGTACAAGTTGTAATAGTTTTAAATTTTTACATATGTTTTTAAAGTTTAAAATGAACCAAGTTTTAAACTATATTCTTAGAACAATTTCTTTTAATTAATGAATATTTATTTAAAATATTTGGTTGATGAAATTTGTATAATTTATTTTAACTTAAAATTAATTTAGTAAATTCTTAAGTTTATTTTTATAAAATTCAATAGTATAATTAAGAAGTTATTAAAGAGATAAAATGTTTTTGAATTGTTAATTGACTTAATGGTCTAAGTTAATTCATGGCTTAATAACAAATATATTTCAAAGGTTAAACTTTTAAAGTCAATTATTTTTAAGATTAATTGATTTGGTTTTAAATAAATTATATATTGGGATAATTATGTAGTTAGATCCCTAAGTGTTTTCAAATATAATTTAATGATGTAATGGAGTAGGTGATTAAGATAAATATATTGAACTTTAATTAATCAAAGGGATCAAGTGATTTTGAATAAATAATTTTCAAGCATTTAATTTAAATAAGATTTAAATGTTGTAATTAAGTAATTGATTAAGATAAAAGTTTTATATTTAATTAATTAGGGACTTGATTTATTAAAGGATCATTAATTTATGGATTAACTAGGATTTAGAGGTAATTAATTTAATTTTTTTTGGTGATTAAAATTGAATTAATTAGGAATTAAGTACTTGATTAAGGTAAATGGTTTATCTTAAAATTAATTAAGATCGTAAGGTAATTGAAGAATCGTTAATTAGTAATTTATTGATAATTACTTATGGTAATTAATTAAAGAATGATTAATTAATGTGAGTAATTAAAGGATAATTTCTTAAAGGATAATTACTTAATAAAAGTAATTAAAGGATTAATTAATTAATAATTAGGGGTTAATTAATCAATGTAATTAAAGGTTAATTAATCAATTTAATTAAAGTAATTAATTAAGGGTTAATTAATTTATGTAATTAATTTAAGGTAAATTAATTTATGTGATTAATTAAGGATAATTAATTAAGATGGATAATCAAGGATGATTAATTAATTTCATTAATTAATAGTTTGTAATTAATTAATGTTAATCAAGCAGGGTTAGGCAACTAATTAATTTGTTTGGTTTAAATTAAATTATAGCTTATGTGAATAATTAACCTTGCTTATGGATGATTAGATTATATTGAATGCCTTGAATTGTTTGATATCTCTGATGTGTAATGTTCTGTGATATGAATTGCTTTGGATTAAGCTGTGATTATTGTAAGTTATTTATCTGTGATGGATTTGATGTGTGAATATGAACTTCTGAATTGAATTGAAATTGTTTACTTAAAAAACTTGGCCTTTAAAATGGCATTTGAATTTCAATGCGACCAGGGGTCGAATTTCAAATGGTTATCCAAAAACCACATCGAATCTTAAAGATTCATCTTTTGTTTTAAAGATTAAAAATGGGAATTTGTTGTGACTTAATTTAGATCTGAATGTATCCACTTGTTTTTAAAATAAGCGCTCATTATTGGGTTAAGCCGGGAGAGGACATTATGTCATGAAACCCATTTCGAATAATGATACGACGAACTAGGATAGCATTTGAAGATGGTGGTTGAAGACTGGGTATTTTCGAAACGAATGGATTACCTATCGAACGTCTCTCCACAGAGTGGCTTCGGTATAGAGATTTAGATTACCCTATATAATGGGGAGTCCTGACATGATTAGGGAATATCTAGGTTCGCAATGACTTTTTCCTTAATTGGACAAAGTTCCTTCGGTTCCATTCAGACACAGGATGGACTTGTATGGATGTATGTCTGACATTACACTTTGAGATATAAATATGGTTTCTGGTGGCGGAGAATATATTCTCTTAGTTTAACACCCTTCTCTGAGATGTACGAGCTCAGAGGTTATGTTGTTGATGGTTGCTAGTGATATATTCCCAATTTGGTAATGTGGCATGCTAAGTGCTGAGCATTGGATGATCAAAGCATGGCTTTTGTGAAAAGCATATCTTTGTGGGACGAGGCTTCATCGAACCTCACACCCCGAAAATGGTCGAAACAGGAAAGGATGCAGCAAGGTTACGGGGGTTGTGCCCCTTAGGGTATGTGCATTTCCTGCTGGATAAAATGTGGTATCATGTTATGGAGCCCAGATATTTAACTTATGTGGATTTGTTGGAATTTGTGTTGGTGCCTCGGTAAAGGTCGGTTATGACCGGGGGATTGCATACTCGTGACAGTTAGTTACCTAGTTACAGAGGTAACCCGGCCTTGTGTTGGCAGAGATCCGGTTAGGTTCTCGAGGCATCCCTCCTTAGGCATACCCATTCGGAAAGGAAGTTCCTTTGCCTTGGCCATTTGTTGGAAATCCAAATAATCAAATACAAGCCCTGTATGGTTTTAGTTGTAGAACCTGCCATTTGAAATGGTCTCTACAATAGGCATACTATAATGGTACGTATACTGGCTAAGATTAATATTATACTTTCGAAATGTTTTCCACACTATGCACTAATAATAATACTAAAAGGATTTTCGCATATCAAGCATGTTTGACTGCTATAAGGAGAAACCTCCCCCATGTGTGCAAATGTATTTAGTGTGTGCTGGGAGACCTTTTGGTAATTTCTTTTTTCAAAAATCGTAACGGATTTCTTTTTTTTTTTTTTTTTGCAAGTTAAGCGGGGTTAAACTGGACCCCTACCAGGTTTATTAATGAAACGGACATACAGGGAAGAGAACAAAACGAGAAGCAGAAAAATAAAAAAAGAGAAAAAACACTACAACAAAAGGAAAACAAACATAACAGAGAGGAAAAAAATCAAAGAAAAAGGAGGGAAAACTACGGTATCCAGGGATCAAATTGGTTGACGTGAAAACAGTGCTTACTGTCAAGCATCCCCTTAACTACTTCATTCTTCAACATTGCCCACAACACTTCCCTACTACTGCACTTCCCTTGAAAAACTCTCTGATTTCTTTCTGGCCAAATAGCCTTAAGAAACTTTTTCAGCAGAAAGAAAAAGTATACTCTGATGTCATCCTTCCAACCAGTGGCATACACAATCAGCATCCAATGGTTTAAGTTTGTGTGAGCAGGCAACAACCCATGCACACAACATAACAGCCTGTTCCATAAGTGAAGCACGTATGGACTGTCGAAGAAAAGGTGTTCGACGCTTTCACATTGTTGATCACACAGCACACAAGTAGGAAGAACTGGCATACCAAATCGTACCAGTTTGTCTTTTGTCATCAGAGCATTGTTTGCAACCTTCCAGAAGACAAGATTATCACTTGCGGTTGACTTTGGAGACCATGTGTCCCGATACCACTTGCAGTCAGGCATTGCTTCAATTCCTCGCAAGGCACTGTACACACTACCAATGGAATGTGCACGATCAGTCCACAGCACTTGGTCATGGTCAGGGTGGTCAAAAGTTCTTGGTTCATGTAGCTTCCAAAAAGCTGTGACATCTTGATTACTAGAGAAAGGAACAACAAGCTTACCATCAACCACATGATCCATAGCAAGTGCATTAAAACCAATTCCAGATTGCTGCTTCTGCTGAAGGGAGAAGATATGATCAAGCACGACACCATTACCAATCCAAGGCACTGGCCAAAATTTACACTGACTCGCTGCAGACAGTTTGAAACGAACAAGTGGTAAGAAAATGTGTCTGAGCTTTAAGATACTCCTCCATATCCAACTGCAAGAATTGGGAATCTCCATACTCCAGAAGTTGTTGGTCCCAATATTGTACCTGATGGTCCATTTCACCCATAAAGAGTCATGCTTGTTTAACAGCGCATCGTAGTGTTGACTGAAAGCGGCCTTGTTCCAACTTTGTATATTAAGCAACCCCAATCCACCTTTGCTCTTCGGCTTCTCGAAGGAGGAGAATGAACATGGCATTAATTTGGTCGTGTGAATAAAACCAAACTAAAAAAATCTTAACATCGCTCGTCTTATCATATTCAACAGCCTTGTAGGTAGCATGTACACCCTAGCCCAATACACCATAACAGAGAAGCTCACCGATTGAATAAGCACCAACCTTCCAGCTTGTGTCAAGAAATTGTTAGCCCAACAATCCATGGTTCCAGTGATTTTTTCATACAGTGGCAGGCAGTTAGCATGAGTGACTCTTGAGGAGCAAAGAGGCAGCCCCAGGTAAGCCATATCAGATGCCATAGACCTCATACCAGCCATAGACGTGAGGTTGGTTTCCTGTAGGCTTGATATCCCTGAGAATAAAATGCTTGACTTGTTGAAATTAAGCTGCAGACCAGTAATCCTGTAAAAAAGGTGAAGAACACTCTTAATGCAATCAATAGATTGCAGGTTAGGCTTAGTGAAGATCATGATGTCATCCGCGAAGAGGAGAGATGTTATTTGAAGATCCCTGCATTTTGGGTGGTAGTGTATTTGTTTATTATGATACAGAGGTCGTAACATACAGGTGAAAACCTCCATAACCATGATGAAGAGATAGGAAGAGAGGGAATCCCCCTGCCTTATTCCCTGCCTTGATTCAAAGTTGCTAGTGCTCGAGCCATTGATTATCAGAGAGAATGCTGGTGTGGAAATACACTGGTAAACCCAAGCAACGTAGACTTTGGGGAAGCCCATCTGTGCCATAATCCTAACTATAGACTTCCACTGGATCGAGTCATAGGATTTCATAAGATCTAGCTTTAGCATGGCACGCGGTGAAATATTCACGCGATTGTAACCAAGAAGGAGCTCATGGGCAAGTATAATATTATCAAGTATATTTCTATTCGGCAGGAAAGCCACTTGATTGCTGGATATGGTTCTTTAAAGAACAGTGACAAGCCTCGAGGCAATGATCTTTGCAATGCACTTGTAGACTACATTACAGCAAGAGATTGGCCTGAAGGAGGTGACAGATGAGGCTTGCTTACACTTGGGGATGAGCACCAAATTAGTTGTATTCACTGATTTTAGCATTTTAAACTTGTTAAAGAAATTGTGCACAGCTAAGATGAATTGACTGCCCACAATATCCCAGCTCGAAGTAAAGAAGACGACGTTGAAACCATCGGGGCCACCAGAGGAGTTCTTATTCATTGCAAATAGAGCATTCTTAATTTCAGCATCAGTAACTTTCACAATCAGACCATTAGCTTCATCCAGAGTACTTTTGGGAAGTGTAATCGAAGACAAAAGATCCAGCTCCGGCTCAAAGTTACACAAATTGCCAAAGAGACCAGTGTAATATTGGAGAAAGGCCCTATCAACCGAATCAGGGGTTGTGTCCAGATTATCTGCTTCATCAATTATGGAGGAGATGTTGCTAGCTGTATGCTTGACCTTCAGGGAGGCATGAAAGAATCTAGTGTTCCTATCACCATCAGCGACCTTCTTGATCCTTAATTGTTGCTTCCTCATCCCGCTTTCAAAGGCAAGAGCTTGGTTGAGTTCGTTGTATAGAGCAGCTTCCCTTTCTGCCTTGTCAGCATCATCAGGTTGTGCCATCATTTGATCCTGGGCTTCCTTTAGTTTCTCTTTTATTGATAGTAGGCTGCCGTTGCCAAACTTAGCTTTTGACCAATCCCTTAAGTGCTCCTTAATTGCTTTGAGTTTCCTGCAAAAAACATACTAGGATTTCCAAAGTATTTATAAGACCATACGCTTTTAATTATATTATTATACTCAGGATCATTGACCCAAGCATTATCGAATTTGAACCCCTTTTTGCCTCCAATAGTCTTCTTGCCAGTGGTAAGGATTAGAGGAGAATGGTCAGATAGGATTGGTTGGGGAAGATGAGTGGATAGGTTTGGCCAAGATGAAAGAGCTTTGAAATTTGAGAAGGAGTGATCAATGTTGGAGAATATACGAGTTCCGCTCCTCGACCTATTGTTCCAGGAGTATAAAGCACCATTTCTACTGATCGGGATAAGATTCGAATCAAAAACAGTAGTGTTGAGAGGAAGGATATCATTAGGCATAAGAGTGAGGCCACCATGCTTATCAGTCAATGAAAGACAACAATTAAAGTCTCCAAGAACAACCCAAGGGTGTGATTCTTGCCTTAAAGCTGGAAGAAGCTGAAGAACGGAAAGCCTTGAGGAGGGGGAGTTGTATGCATAAATGAAGGTGATGTAAAAGGAAGAGGTAGGATTGTTGTAATTAGCATGATAATGCATTAACTGAGGAGTGGAAAGAATAAGCTCCAGGGAAAGGAGGTCAGGGTTATGCATAACCAAAATACGGCCATAGCTAGCTTCAGGTAGGTTATGAGACAGAATCCAAGATGGATTGATGAAATTAGCAGCAGAAATAGTTAGGGAGAGACTCAATTTTGTTTCGAGGATGGAAAAAATTGATAGTTGGTGATCGGAGATTAATTGCTTAACCTGCTCAAGTTTGAGGAAATTATGGGATCCTCTAATATTCCAAGCTCCAATATTGTGTGACATTATTAAACCAATGACTGATGATCCCCTTCTTTCATGCTCCTCGTAATAGGAGAATTTACTCTGTTACAACTTGGATTTAGTATCTTATTTTTCTTTACCCTTTTGCTTTTGTCAAAAGCTAATGATAGGCACCGGGTCGAAGTTTGATCGAGAGGGGGTGATTTCCAACCTGGAATTGAGCCTTGATAAACATACAGTTGGATTGAATTTGAATTGGAAGGGGGAGGAGGGGATGGGGTGAAAGAGGGGGCAGCTGGGTTAGTAGTAGATTTCATAAGTAATTCATAAATTTGGGCTTGCATTGTGATGTAGAAAGTTTCCTCCTGATAGTTTTGGGACGTGATGGCTATGGGCTGTTTTGAAGATAAAGAAAAAAGATTGGATGGAGTGTTTTCAGATTGTTGTGGTTTCTTGGGTACATTTGTTTGCAGTGGTGTATCAGGTACATGCACATCGTTACTCTCCTCACCCTGATTCAGAGTATCAGTTTTGAGGTTCCCTTGCATTACATCATCAGAAGCAATATTCATGTATTGCACATTTCTTTCTGAAGGGAGAGTAGTAACTGAATTGAGTGTGCTGTAGTATTTGCTAAGTTGTTGTTTTGCTGTTGGATCAGAGTTGGGAATATTTGCACACATCAGTGTGTCAGTGTTGAGGTTCCCTTGCATTCCATCAACAGATGCAATATTCATGTATAGTTCATTTCCTTCTAAAGAGAGTGTAGTTACTGTATTGAGTTTGCTGAAGTATTTACCAAGTTGTTGTTTTGCTGTTGGGTCAGTGTTGGGAATATATGCACACTTCAGTGTATCAGTGACATGCACGTGGTGATTACCACCATGTTGAAATTGATTCAAAGTATTAGCATCACTACCTTGTATACAATTAGTTTTCACATCTGCTTGGTCACCACAAGCAAAAACTGCAGCACCAACATCTTCCTCATTTTGTAAAACATTCAACACATTAAGACAGTTGTTAACCGATGTTGTGCCATTTTCATCACAACCAAGAATACTACTTACATGCACTTCAGTTTGGACACCACATGCTTTACCTGCAGCATCACCAACCTCCCCGTTATGTAAATCATTCAACACATCAAAACTGTTATGAACTATAAACCAACACCATACCATTACCATTTGTTCCTCCTGAATTATTACCCTCCTTTTGGTGCCGCAAATCAATCAAGGCATCAGCACGATTAATAATATTGCTCTTTCCAAATGGTACTTTCTCTTTAATTTATTACCAATACCCTCTTTAGTTTTCTTATTTACAACTCTCCGCCACGTTTGAATGCCTTTGCTTGCTTGCTTTCCATCCTTCTGCTCATTCAATTCCACAACATGGTTATTCCTGTTAACCACCACTCCTTCCTTAACCTTTACCCTCTCCCCACCTGCTCTTAAACAATTAACTATCAAGTGACCAAATTCCTTGCATAGGTGGCATATTTCAGGCTTCCATAGGTATTCGACTTTAACCATTTAAGGGGATCCATCCAGTAACTTAACAGGAAACTCATCAACCAATTCCTGGCTAGGCGTGACATCAACCAGACACTTTGCATACCCTATTCTCTCCATCATAACAGTGGATGAGTCAAGACAGAGGAGCGTACCAATTCTCGTCTCAAGCCAATTAATACCAAGGTGAGACCACGCGTATAGTGGAATGTTCGATAATTTTATCCAGACAGGCACTGATTTGATGGTACTACAGCTTTACCAATAAATGGATCCCATGCTTTAATAATGAATATCTTGTTCCTTAGGAATATAGGGTCAGATTCCACAATCTTCCTTCTATCCTCAGCACAGGAAAGATGGAACAGGAACAAGTTACCATCAGACTTAATTTTAATTTCACCTTTAAGCTTCCATAGTTTCTTCAGGTGGGTGATTACAGTCATATAAGAGAGTGGTTTGTCAAGGAAGAATCCAACCAGCCAGTCTTCCCACACATTATTCCCTGCAACCATAACCACTTCGGGGGGAACCATGGCAGGCACGTCAAAAGAAAGAGGGATGTCAACTGGAACATATTGGCCAGCGTTGCGAGGACGATTTTTAAAAAGCAAGGACCAGGGCAAAGAAGAGGTGGCAGTGGGAACACGGGATGAAGAAGGGACAGGGGGAGGGGGAGGGGGAGGGACCGGCGGTGGTAAGGAAAGAGGCGAGGTGGGCAAGATAGCCGTACTAGAAGAAGATGAATGAACAGTTGAAGGTAGGGTAATGGCAGTATGAGTAGACAGGGGATGGGGAGAGATATGGGCGGGAGAGGCCATTGGAGAAAAAAGAGGACGGAATTGATTATTTTAAATAGATAAATTTGAAAATGAACGAATTTCTTTTTTACTTCTTTTTGTTTCTTTTTTTTCAAATAACTATTTTATGTTTTCTCACACTAGTCCCATGACTGACTTGGAGTTTATTATTCCCTTTCTAAACTCTAGGTGCCCATAATCTTCTACACGGGCATCCTAGAGTCAGGTTATCAGTAGATTCGATATCTAGTTCAGATAGTAGATGCATCTTTAGGAGCCTTTGGTTGTAAATCCAAGACCATCATATTTTTGGAGGTCTTTGTTTTGGAGCTTTTGGTTTTGAGCTTATTGCTTTGGAGTTTCTGGAACTTTGGAAATGAAGATGTAGCTATTGGAATTTCTCTCTCCCTCTCTCTTGGACGCTCTTGTTGTTGTTCCATTGTTGCTGTTATCTTTCTACTGTCATGTTATCTTTCTGCTGTGATGTTGATCTCTATTGTTGTATTCTGCTATTGTATCTATTTTTGGCTCTGATATGTTGGATATTCCTCATCAGAATGTTGTAATTCATATTGTATCCATATTTTGTGTCAATAAAATTCTTCTTTGTGTCCGCTATGTTGTTATCACCTAATGTGTTATAAGGTCCAGCGAACCGGACTCCAACGATTGAATCTCCAACATTCGAATATGGGTATAGTATTATATGTCGATTTTCGAACAGTCGAGTCCGGGTCGTCATGCTATATTTAATAAAAATTTAAATATGAAATCGTAAAATATGTGGTTGTTACGATTGGGGTGGGAACACCCGGGGTGATAACATATTCGGTCTGTCCAGGTTAGGGGCCTGTCTTGTGTAGTAGAGGATCCCCGCGAGGTCATCGGTACATTGTTCTGGAGGTGTACTTTGATGGGCAGTACCCCCATGGCCTAATCATTCGATGGAATCCATTCTCCAATAAGCGTCGTACTTTTTCGATTGTGCCAAACTATGCTGAAACGTAAGATGCAAGAATTTCTGCTATTTTCTATTTACTTGGTATAGACACTATTATAATATCAGATGATTATGATAAAATCATTTTGGTGATCGTAAGGTAAAAACCCGTCATGTTTATGTATGATGTGATCTTACGAGATACCTTTGTTTTTCAAAGGATTTTGAAAATGATAATAATAATTCAAATTGAGTGTGTTTTCTCACGCTGGTCTTCTAGACTGACTCGGGTGTTATTTAATCATAATGCTTAGGTTAGACCGAGTATTATAGGTTCAGGTCTAAATGCTATGGAACTCAAGAGACGAGTTGGAGGAGTTCCGATGTGTTTTCATTCTTGGTTATATTTCCACTGTGTAAGGGACTAGTGATTATAACTGTCCAGGTTGATGTATTGATTTTCGTACTCTGACGATTGTAAGTATACAAACTGTTACAGATTCTTTTGTATAAAATTCTGTATTATATATTATATTTTGTTCCGTTGCAATTGTGAGATTCTGTGTTGTTGTTTTCTGTTTTTTTCTTCTACCTTTTCGTCTTCACCCCTAAAGATTCGTATTTTCGTTCACTTTGAGTTGGACTGGTGTGAATTATGGCCAACTCAAAGGGGAACAGATTTACGGGCCTTTATAGTTGATTAAATTGCTTTCAATTTGATTATGAATTGGTTGCTTGAATTTGATGATTGTTTGATTGTTGTTTGCTAGAAATTTCATGTAAAAATTGCTACAATAAAACAGCAATATAATGATGTAACTATGGATAACTAGTCAAATTTAATGGTTCAGTTAACCATTTGAACCAAACGGTTAACCACTGCATGGTTAATCGATGGTTAACTGTATATATTGCAACATACATAAACTGAATTGAAGTAGCACAACAAAGAGCATAATACATTGCAACATTAATTCACAATCCAACATAAGTTTACACGACTAAACTAAGTTCACAAATATACAGAACTGAACTAATTTTTTCACAATCCAACATAAATTTACACAACTAAGTTTTCAAAATCCAACATAAACAAAAACAGAAAAATAAATAGCAAAGATCACAACTAAATTAAGTTCACAATAGTCTGTAATTCATAAATTATTATACAGTGCAACATATTACCTACAATTACATTCATAGTTTAATAATACATTAATACAAATGGTTTGGAGATTCGGCCTGAGCTAGTGAGCTTCAAGTCCATCCATTTTCCATTCAAAAGGCAAATATTTAATTACTATAAATAAAACTGAACTGAGCTAGTAGCTGCATTGTTTTAATGTGAATGTTTTTAGCATATATTTTGAAATTAAGCTATAAACAAGTAAAGTGTAAACCACTGCGAATGCTATAAAACTATGAACAAGTTTTCTATAAACAAGTAAAGTGCTAAACTGAATTGAACCGAGCTAGTGGCTACATTGTTTTAATGTGAATGATGTAGCATATATATGAAATATAACTATAAATAGGCTCATACAAGTATATATGATGAACAAGTAATAGGTTTATATATGAAACTACACTATAAATTTTGATTATAAAGTGTAAACCACTGTTAAATAGACTGTAAATTAAACTGTAAATTATATATGATATACCTAAACCTGAGTAATATGAAACTAGAAAATTATACTATGAATTTTAACTATAAATTGTATATGATATACCTTGTAATAACCCTGGTTTAGTAGATTACCTGTTAGTTATAATTTAATATTAAAATTTTAAATAAATTAGGGATTTAAATTGTTTATTTGAAATAAATAATAAATTTTGAATTTAAAATGAGAAAATGAAGTTTGGAACTTTATTTTATTTTCTTAGGGCAATAATAAATGGAAATGGGTTTTTTATTTAGAGAAAATGCAATAAATGTGTTTGCTAATTTCTTCTTTTAATAATTTTAATATGAAGTATATGATATTTAAAGGTTGTTTATCTAAATAAAAGATGGAAATTAGTTTTAAAATGAGTTTTAACTATAAATTTGAGTTTAAAATAGTTTGTAATATTTTTCTAAGTAAAAAAATGATTTTTGTTGGATTTTAGAAGTTAAAAATGTAGGCTTTTTCTTTTAACTGTGAAAATAGGGTATTTTGCAAAATAAGGGATTATAAAAAAGTGTTTCAAACATAAAAATTAACTTTTTATATGATAAAAATATTTATTTAATATGTAAGTTTGTTTACATATTTTGTTTGTGTAGAAAACATTAAAAGAAAGTGACATTTATTTTATAACTTATGTATATTTGATTACGTGTGGTATTAATTCTCATAGGCTTATTTAATTTTCTTTGTAAATTCTTGGGTACAAAGCCAACTAAGCCTTAGCCTGAAAATGAGAAAGGAGGAAAACTTTGTACTTTACATACAAACATTCCTCTCATCTTCTCCAGAAAGAAATTGAAGCCGGCTCAAGGAAAGTTCACCATTTTTAAATTCCAAGCTTTCAAAAACTTAAATTTCTTCAATAAATTGATGTTCTTATCAAATCTAAAGAGAATAAAAGGTAATCTCACTCATTATTATCAAATCTTAGGAGAATGAAAGGTAATCTCACTCCAAAACGTCACTATTTCATAAAAAAATTGTTTGAGAAGGGGGTTTTCAGATTCACTGTATATTTCCTTTTTGCATGTGTTGTTCTAAGTCTCGACAGGTTATTTGTAGCCCCTTCTTCCTCAAAGCTTGCCGCTTTCAACAAAAATTTGAGTTTTTATCTTCACTACGGCAAGATGAATTTTTTAACTCATATTTCTAGCTGAAACGAGGTTGCTAATGCAAAGATATGGATGATTTATAGTTGCTGTAAACAAATTCTATCAAATTTTCATATACAATTTATATGTTGTTTCTGTTGCTTCTTTGAGTAGTGATAACTTCTTGATTTCTTGATGAATTGCTGTTGGATCTTTTTCGAGTCATAGATTAGATGTTTTTTTATGTGTATGAAAAATTTCATAGCATTTCATCTTCATATGCTACGTCAAATTCATGTTGCAAAATCACTTTGGAGCCTGGAAACTACCTGGAACAAAATCGTGTAGAAGGGTCAACAACCATTCTTCCCTGGGTCGACCTGCATGTTGACCCAAAGGGTCCTTAGGTCGACAGACCTGGGAGCCCTTGCTTGCCTTATGTGCTTTCTGATTCAATTTTAGCTCAAATTTTTTACTTTCTACTCTATGCTTTTGAGATATTCTTGACGTACAAGGCAATGATGTCCATTAATAGGTTAGCCAAACTTTTGTGGATTTGAGATTCAAATTAGAGACGAATTTGAATTGAACTTGAATATCGGTTTTGAGATATTTTCTTTGTTTTCACTGTTTTCGAGCACAGATTTCTCTAAACAATTTTGAAATAAATGGGTATTTCAAATTATTTTTAAATAGTATCTTAAAATTTATTTTCAAAATAAAATCTATTTATTTACTATAACAAAATAATTTCAAATACTGGTTTCAATGATCATTTTCGGAAAATAGTTTTAAAATCTAGTTTCTCTAATAAATAATTTTGAATATAAAATACACATTTCTGCACTATTCGAACATATAAGAAAAAGAATAAAACGATTTAGTAAAATTCATGGTATAAGACTTGGGCGTTTACTATTTTGGTTATCGATTCTGAGTTGTTTTGCCGTTTTATAGCATATTTTGAGTTTTATAATTCCTATATATAGGAATTATCTAAGATGGCTAATATTTTGCGAGTTTTAAGGTTCGAGATCTCCGAGAATAGTCGATGAGAATCACCATGATGTTTTTGTACTTGCGATGAGATGAGGCAAGTCTTGAGGTTAAGATTTTCTTTTGAGGAATTATGGTTTATGAAAAACCATCACGATGCTTTTACTTGTCGATGAGATGAGACAAGTTATGATGTTTTGATACATGCTAATGAGAAGAGGCGAGTTACGATTCTTTGAGATTTATGATTTTATGATGTTTTCTAGTATGGCATCGACCAGCGGTTAGTAAACCGTTTAGTGAGAACGTGTGGTATGGGACACATGTTACCACATTTCGAGTTCTTATAGGTGAGTTTGTGACACATTCACGATGTATGCCAGTATTGAAGACCTTCGGTCATCACTATGTTCTACGACTTTGGTGTCACGATGTTTTACGGCTTTGGTCGTCACGTGTATTATGACTGCAATGTTTATGTGACTTTGGTCACTAGGAAAGAGGTACCTATTATACAGGACTGTAAAGAGTGGCACGTGCAGCATTGTTTCGGCATGCAATCGTGGATCTGGCCAATCCGGGTTTCCTAAGTATTCTGAGTTTTCTGTTTTGTTATGATTTCACCATTTTAAAAGGTTTTACTACATCGATAGCCTACTGCTATGAGATGTTATATTCATGGTGATTTCATTTAAGATGTTTTGAACTCTTATTGAGTTCCTTGAGTTATGAGTTTTGATGATTTTATAGGATATTTTGGGTTTTGCCATTTTGGCGAGTTGAGTTGAGATTTATATTCATTTATAATGATGAGATGAGGTATAACTGAATTTGAGGATTCTTTAATATTTGAGATTTATATTGTCATTTCACTTTATGGTTTTTTTATGCCGATGAAATGAGGCATATCTGAGTTTTGGGATTATCCTATTTGAGAATATTTTATATTTACAATTTTGGCAAGAGTTTATATTGATGATTCTCTTATTTTAGAGATGTGGTTCATCGAAACCATTATTATTATCTTAGAGATTTCGCCGATGATATGAGGAAAATATGATGTTTAATTGAGTTTCTATCATTAAGATTTCTTTCTTGAGGTTTCTATACTTAAGGGATAATAGTCCACTTGAGTTATGAACTTGTACTTCTTGTTATTCCTTCTTATTCAGGAAGTATGATCATTCTTTTCTTAATGAAGTGGTATTGTTTTCTTGGTATGGTTTCCTTTTTTCGAGAAGATACTTTACCCTTTCCTCATAATTTTCATTATCGTCTGTCCTTGTTAAACTGATGTTTTAGCTAGACTAACCCTATATTTTATACTCAGGTCAGACTGAGTTCGTTTTAGGTTAAGCATTTACTTTTGGAATTAGCTTTGCCTCGAAGTTTCCACATGGATATCTTTCTATCATCTTTTACATTTATGGTCTTTTTAGAGTTGTATCTTGAGATGTATTCTTATTTGACTTGTGTATATAAAGTGGTCGCCATACCACTTTGATGTATCATTTGTGTCATATTGAGATGTATCATTATATATGTGTATATGTATTGCTGTTTGCTCTTCCGTGATGTGATATTCAATAAGTTATTGTATTTTGTTCTTATAGATCTATTAGCCACCTATAGTTTCATATTAAATATTTACTGGATATGTCAATCCACTTGAGTCATAAAAATAAAATAGTAGAGCATTTATCGACGTTTTCAACAGGTTTTTAAGACAAAGCTATAGATGGTCGCTCCTAACTTGTACCTATTCTCCGCATTAGCATAAGTATTACTTAGTAATACTCATTGTTAATATGGGTCTTGTAACGACCCGTAAATTTTGATAATTAAATTTGTTAACTTAATAAGGTTTTGGTAATTAAATATTGAAAGAAATAGGAATTGGTAATTTGATAATGAAGTAATAACTAAAATGAATGGTAATAATGATAATTAAAGCTAATATTAACAATTTGGCTGTAATTTATACTTAGTTATAAAATTGAATATGTGGAAACAATTGTGAATATGGGATTTATTTAATGAAATAAAATTTAGTGAATGGCGAGTGAGTAAAACCATTGTTATGTGAGTAACTATAACATTGGTCTGTAAACAATTATTATAAGTTACCTATATATTTAATCCGTTAAGTTGAATAGGAATTTATCGTAATAAATCTAAATTAAATATTATGTGATGCAAATTAAAATAATATTCGGAAATAATGTTAATTCTATTCATAAAGTGATAATTGGTTGAATATTGAAAATGGAAATCAAGATTTATTAATTTACTGGAATTTAAAATTTCGGTAATTGGATTTATCGCAATTAAGTGAAAATAAATATTTAGATATTACGTTAATGGGAAATTAAGATGAAATTGAGAATATTATTGTAATAAATCATGAACTAATGTAAATTTCATCCATCTGATAATAATGGATTGAATATAGGATGAAAGGTCAATTAAATGGAATTATTGAAATTGTTTTAATTTCTGAATTTAATAAAAATTGAAATTTAACACTGAAATTGATGGCTTAATCAACTTTAAATTGACATCTAAATTTGTTAAAAATTTTATAAATGATTGAGAGATCAAAGATGACAAAAATTATGAATTTTTAAATTTGAAACGAAAATGTATTTAATTAATTAAATATTAATTTTATTTAATAATGTGAAATATAGTCATTTTGGCCACTGACTCGGATTTCAACGAAACAAGTTTCATCGGATCCGTAACGGGGAACTATTGTCGGATTTCAAGTTTCGTAACGATCAGACTTGCCGTTTGATCGCACGGGCTCGAAGCGCCTAGAAATCAATTTAATTGAAATCAATTTGAATTAAACTGATTTTAACGTAACTTCTTCATACGATGGAATTTGGACTTGAAACTTATTCCATTAATTTTAAAATATTCAAAAACATCTAATTTGATATATGGGTTGACACATTTTCGTTCTAGAGTCGAAACGGGCTTTTCGGGTCGTTATCGTTCAATTTTCCAAACCAATCAAGCCCGTTAGTTTCTATTGGATTCTGCCTATATATATATATATATTGCTATAAACCCTAGCAGTCTTTCTATTTCTTAATTCTGTACGTACAGAAATTTCTGTTACTCCTCTTTCTCAATAGCAGACAAACCCTAAAATTCACAACCCAGTTTCAATACAAATTCAAGCTCAAAAATTCAAACTCCTCAATACGTATCAAATTGTATATTGATCTGAAGCTCTCGACGAGCGCATCTCAGATCTGTAATTTGTTTTTCATTTTGGTTCATCGTTTGATCAACAAACATCTAAGAAGTCTAGGCCATTCATATGTGAGGGTGTGGATTTGCGGTTGTTCTTCGTTTTTGTGGCGATCGAGTGGTACGGAAGTGTAGAGGGGGTCGAGGGGCTTCGATCTATATGGTTGAGTTATGTCAAAGATCGTCAAACTTTCTTGAAAAATCACGAGCGGTAATTGGGGTTTGGTGATGACCCGTTCGTGTATGTGCTAAAGGGAATTAAGGTTCTCTGGGTAATTGTGTCGTTAGTGGAGGTGACGTGGAAGGTTTTATTTGGGTTATTTATTTTAATTTAAATTCAAATGGTTTAATTTCAAATGTTTATAACTTTCGCATATGATGTCCGATTTATGCACAATTACTTTTGGTAGGATCGTATTGAATTTCCAAACATTTTGACGCTGGTTTGGCAAATTCTGAGACTGTTCAAATTTTGGGTTTAAATTGGATTTAAATTCAATTTAAATTCAAAAGGTGAGTGTTTTAAAATTCAAAAGGTGAGTGTTTTAACCCACTCACAACTTATAAAATTTCTTATATTTGTTAAATTGATTTATCATGTGATTAGAAATTTATTTATAATTGTTTGGCATATTTTGAATCATTATCTCAGTTTATTTGAATTATTTGGATAGAATAGTTATTTAAATTTATTATTGAATATAAACTGCTAGTAAATGCCTGTTATTTATTATCTTTTATGTATTGATGTTATTGATTGAATTGGATGATGATTTTGATAAATGTTTGTTGATTGATATTGGATGAATGGATGTTGTATTTTATATTGTTATAAACTGCAAGTTGTGTTGGATTTTTATTCCATTTGGGATTGCGGTTTGAAATGATATATAACCGTATTTATATTTTAAATTACGGATTGAAATGATAAATATTTGTAACACTTAACTATAGGATAGAAAATTATATACAGACACCATGGTCTATATATATAAAAATATTTTGAAATGATTTCTATGTTTTTGTGAAGGAATATATGGTTTTAGATAAATATTGATTTTAGATATTACATAAATGTTATTTTATCCTTGATTTTAAACTATTTATAATTTGTTTTAATATAGAATAAGATTAATAATAAGTTTGATTTTTATTGAAGATAATATGGTTAAGTATTTAAATTATATTTTAATATAGAGTTTATAATGGTTTAAAAAATTAAGTTTGGAAGATAAATTTGAGATTTATTTGATATTGAATTTATCTAAGAATTAAACTCAAATAAGCTTGATGTGAAACTTATTAAATTTGAAATTTTAGAGGGTGTGATTTTATAACTTGATTTTGGTTTAAGGTGAATTGAATGAATAATTCAAGTATAAGTAAATTGAAGGAAATATTTGGTTATTTGTAGTTTGAGTTTTATTTAAATGATAATGGATTTATTTTGTAAAATATTTCGAAATAAATAATAGAAAATTGAATTGTTGAATCGTAATTTCCAAACATAGTTTTGAAATTGTTGAATACTTGAAGTTTCAAATATATAGGATTTGAAGTGGTTTATTCTGTGGAGCAAATCTATTTTGAAATCCATAAATTTGGAATAGTTTATTGGAAACTGAATTGAATTAAAATTTATGATTTGGGATTTGGTTAAATAAAAATGTAGAAATTCGAGTTGTTTTGGAATTGATCTGTGGAGTTGAAGAAGCTATTTATTATATCAAGTATTTTAATATTTAAACCATTTAAGTCGTGGAAGTTATGTTTCAAAGTTACGAGTTTCAAAGTATTATGATTTGAAAGTGTTATAATTTCAGGTGTTTGGTTTCAAAATGTATAACTTTGGAAGTGCTATGATTTTGGAAGAGGATATATTTGAAATAAAAATGATATTATATTGATTTGGGTTTTTATAAAAATGATATCATATTAATTTGGTTTTTAAAATGGAAATGATATCGTATTTCTATGGTTTTGAAATGGATATTATATTCTGGTTTTGAAGCATAAATTATTTTGAAATGACCGCGGTGTTATAATTACGTTTGGTTGTTGAGGAGACCAGGATCGAAAGTTGTCATACACTCTGCAGCTCCGAAAACCACTTTAACAACCGTGTAACCGATGGAGATTCCAGAATGAAGTAGGATGGCGGCGACGTTCCTTTGAGGTATTGTAACAACCTAGGGATTCGTAACAATTAATTATCGTTGTTAAACGATTAATGCTGATAGCTAATGACTATTTGGAGTTTTTAATTGGGTTAAAATTATTTTAATAATTCGTTGAGATTTATGTGGGCTTTATAATGCAATATTGACCCGCGTTTCTCTTTTTGTTTTGAGCCGTGTTTTATCAAAACGAATACCAATCCCCTTTATTCATTTTTATTCGTAACCCTATAACCCTAAACCTAATCAAACGAAAGGAAAAAAAGAAATGGCGGCTTCGTCCTCTTCTTCGTCCTCTGCGAAAATTAGGGCTTTGCAATCTGTAGAAGCCGCTTTCAGTTGCTTTGTCGATCGTTCATCTCGTAGAGCTCCGCTCGGCTGCTTCTATGCTCGTCGAAAGAGGTGAGTGACCCTCACATCTAATTCAAGTTCGTATATTTGTTGTCTTTCGATGTTGAACTCTTTGGACGATGTTGTTTTGCTTCTTCTTCGACTTGTTTTTGTCGCGTGAATTTTGTCGGCTTTGTTTTGATTTTGTTGCGTGAATTTCTGATTTACTGATTTTCACAGCTTTGTTTTTCTTGCTTGCTTAACTTCTCGATAACCACGGGTTGAATTGTGTTGGACTTTGAGATGAAAGTGGACGTTGTTCATTCACGTCTGACTTTGATTTATATTTGTTCGAACTTTCCTATTCTGGAATTGCTGTACAACTCGTCTGCATTTTTGGCTTGTTCGAATTATTGCTTGATGCTAGTTTTCGAGTTGCTCTGTTACTTGATGACCATTCCCATTCTATGTTTTTGTTTAAAATTGGTGCTTGCATTTGACTTTGGTCACTTGATGTGGTGATATTGTTGAACTGTACCATACCATTGTATGATTTTGGTAGTCAATGAATTCTAATGGCTTCGGCCTTAGATTGAGATTGCTATATATTGTTGTTTCACTTTGTCGATGATACGTTGATGTTGAGACGGTGAAATTGAAATTTGAGTCTTCATTTGATAAGTGCAGCGCACTCGATTTTACGATGTTGAATTTGTTTGACTATCGACCTGGTTCGATTTTCTTACTGTTTCATAACTCTGGCCATTTTGTTCATCCCTGATAGCAGTTGCGACCTTTACTTTGGTTTGACTTTGTTTGTTGTTTCATGACTTCGGGTTTGTTCGAACCTGATACTGTTTGGAACTTAAATGGTGGAAATACTTACGAACTTGGGGTCTTAGCGTACTTGTCTCTGTTTCATCTGTCCTTCCCTTAATGTCGCACTTGCTTAAAACCAATTTTGTAGTTACACCATTGTGTTTCACTTTTGCACTGATGTGGCTGCTCGTCTCAGCCTTGCTTGTGCCTTTTTTATGTGTTGAGCCACTGTTGTATACTGAGAATTGCAATTTGATGTTCACCTGGCATCTTTTTGCTTCGAACTTGATTATCTTCTGCATTGTTGCTATCCTATAACATTATGTATGTTGTACATTGCACCATACGTCAATTGCATCCATTGTGGTTTGCTGTGTGTCGTGATATTTAAGCCAGTCAGCACTTTTGTTTCATACATGTTTGCTGCCTGGCCTTTGCTACTTTGTATCCATATCTTTGGTGCACACACTCATTTGAGTTTGTATATTTCTCACTTGATAGCAACCAAGACCGAACTACTTCGTTTACTTGGGTTTGCTTGAGTTTTTGTAAGTCAGTTTACATTTGGATCTTTCCATGTTGCAAATTGTTTTGGGTGCTATCATTCTGTAGTTGCTGTTAACAAGCATCACTGGTGCATGTTGCTGTGATACTACTCTCATTCGGTTATGTTCTATGTTTCCACTGCCTCGTGATGTCGAGCCTGTAGCCTTTGTGTTTACTTGTTCACTGGACTGTAGTATCACTTAGGCATTCCATTATCATGTATATATGTGCATTCATGTATACTTGGTTTGTGGTCATCATGTCTGGTGCACCACTTCATTTGTGCACTTGTTTTGGTACAACTGCCTTTGTGCCTTGATGCTATTCCTTTATATGTATGTCGTGCATTGTTTTCAAGTACAGTTGCAACCTGTTGATTGTTGCAGTTTGTATCTGCTGTACCCTTGCTTTCATGTGGTGACTGCAGTTTTGTTTGTATGCAGTTTGCCCTTGTCGGTTTGCGTTGCATCGATGTAATTGGATTTGTTTTTGAAGTCACTTGAGTTGAATCCAGTATTTCAAATTTGACTTTGTGCCCGTTTGTGTACACCATCACTGTAGTGGCAAGGCAGTGCACGTAAGCGTGAACTGCAGCCACACGGTATGGCTTTTATGATATTCTATATTGTTTTGATTTATTGATCTTTTGCATATTCCATATGCTGTTGTGGCGAGGCAGTACACGCGTGCGTGTACTGCAGCCCTACTCGAGTTGACATTTTAAATTGATATTTCAATATGTTTCGGATTTATATTTTGATTAGTTAATTTGATGATGTTGTTGTTGTCTAATCATCAATTTGATAATTAGATTATGAGTTTCAAATTATTTATTTAATAATTAGATTTTGTCGTTAATTTCCGTTTAGGCAATTCTGTTGTTTTCTAAATTATCTTCATTGATGATCTTTTCATTTATCTTCGTTGATGATTTGAATTTGTTGATTTGTTGTTTAACACTGTTAAGTATTATATTTATCGTTATCCAATTTCTTATTAAAGGATTGGATAGACGAGATTTATTGTGACTGTCATCTAATTGTTACTTAATTATTATTTCTTCTGTGCACTAATAACTGAGTTTGAATTAGACTGACCCGTGTATTATTTTCTTTTGAATTTAATACTCGGGTCAGACCGAGTATTTACAGGTTGTTGATATCTTACTTTGGGTTGCTGCTAGAGCTATGAAGTCTTTTCATACTTTTTGGAGTAGTCCTTGTCTTAGTATAGGATGTTGTATATTCATGTATATTATTTACGATAATGTACTTGTATATGTAACTTCCAGAGTCGACAGTTGTAGTTGTATCATATGTATTGTATGACAGGTATTGTAACTGACATCAGTTATTATATATATGAGACTTTCTGTGTTATCTGTGTTCCGCATTTATATTATCTGTGTTATTATTATATTTATTGTCCTAAACTATCATGAACCATCATAGTTCGTTTTATACTGGAATTGGGTATGTCGATGGGAGTAAATAAATAAGAGATGAAAAAAAAATACCACTCCTATTGAGATAACCAATGCTAGTGTAAGGCCTAACTACGGATGGTCGCTCCTATTCAGCCTTATTCTTCGTGATAACAGACAGTATTTTCTTTAATACTCTTTGTTATTGTGAGAATGGAGGTGGGGCGTCAAAGTTAGTATTAGAGCTTGGGGTTTATAAACATAATATAAAACATAACTTGGATGGAACATGTGTTACAACTATTAGTCGATGTTTTATTTGTGCTTTGAGTCAAAACCAAAGTTTTGAAATATGTTGAAATTTTTAAATATCTTTATTTAAAAATAAAAGTGAAATTGTTTTTTGATGATTGGTTGAATCGTGTTTTGTTGATCAGAGTGCGCAGCGAATACAGTGAGACTGTCTTCGCTGAGTACGGCTGATAACCTTTTTGATTTGAAAAATCAAAATATGAAATTGAAGTAAATTTCATTTGTTGTTTACATAGCTGTGTTTAATTTGTTTTCTTTGAAAATTTCGAATTCGATTTGAGGATTCGAAGCGATTGCAGTTATGTGATTTTGTTGAGATTTTTGCTGTTTTAAATTATCTTCATTGTAGATGTATTTGAACGATTTCTTTGTTCATTTTGGCGGTATGCGTGCAAATTTATGTTGCACGTTATTGCATTATTTTTACGTTGAACCGATGTTTGGTTTTAAACGTATTTTGTTGCCGTTATTTTTATAATGGGATTTTTACACCAATGCAAAATTTTTGAAGCACGGTGTTTTGTTGGCATTTTAATGAATGAAAATTCACTGATATTATATTCTGATGCAAATTATTTTGATGAGATTTTAACGTTTAAAAATTACTGTTGCATTGACTTCAGTAACCGTCAAATTTTAAAGTGGATTTTCAAGCGGTTATCTCGCAATGCTGATTTTGTTGTCCGTTTTTACGGTATTTTGAGAAGTGCAATTTCCTTGTCGAAATTGTCACTAATGTTGCTGTTTTATCACGGATTTACAAATTGTTTTAAAAATAAAATTGTTTTCCAAATTTTTATAGTTTACGCTTTCAAAGAAATGAGGAAGCGATTTAAACGATTTAGCAAAATCGAGGACTATGAACCCTTTCTTTTACTGATTCGCTTATTTCCGGACTTGTTCGTTTGAGAATGTAAATTATTACTTTTATAAAATAAATGAAATTGTTTTTAGAATTTTACAGTTTGCGCTTTCAGAAGAATGAGAAAGTGACTTAAACGTTTCAACAAAATCGAGGATTATGACCCCTTTCTTTTACTGATTCGCTTAATTCCGGACTTGTCCGTTTGAAAATGTGAAATGTTATTTTTTGGAATACACAATTTTGCACTTTCAAGGAAACGATCAAGAGATTTAAATGATTTAGTAAAACACGTGGTATGAGACATGTGCGTTTGCTATTTTGGTTAATTTCGGACTCGTTAATTGAAATATTTGATGATTTTTGTGTGCTTTCAAGCCACTATGATGGACCTTCGGGTCATATGATGGACCTTCGGGTCAAATACCAGTACCAGACCTTCGGATCATATGTTGGACCTTCGGGTCATATGATGGGCGCCAAAATTATGATGACGGTACTTGGTAGGCTTCGGCCATATGAGATGCACGTGCGGCGTAGCTAAAACTCGCCAAATTATGGGACCGATCCACCTTTTATGTTGATTTTCTAGAATATCTTAATTGATTTCTAAATATTTGTTGAATCTAATTATCTGCAGGTAATTAGATATTTGATGTTATGAGTTCTGATTATCGTTTTTGATAATCGGATATTTGTTGTTTCTGATTATCGCTTATGATAATTAGATATTTGATGTTATGAGTTCTGATTATCATTTTTGATAATCGGATATTTGTTGTTTCTGATTATCGCTTGTAATAATTAGATATTTGATGTTATGAGTTCTGATTATCGTTTTTGATAATCGGATATTTTTTGTTTCTGATTATCGCTTGTGATAATTAGGTATTTAACGTTATGAATTCTGATTATCGTTTTCGATAATCGAATATTTGTTGATTTGATTATCGTTTTTGATAATTGAATATTTGTTGATTTGATTATCATTTTCGATAATCGAATATTTGTTGATTTGATTATCGTTTCTGATAATCGAATATTTGTTGATTTGAGATTTGATTATCTTAATTGATAATTGAATATTGCTGATAATTGCATTTATTCAGTTTTCTTGTTTTCTGATTATCTATTTGATAGTTAGATTTTGTTGAAAAATTGTGAAATTTTTTTATTGAAATTAAAATATTTCTTTGACGTTTATATTCCCGACTTTATTTTTCTAGCTTAACCAGTTTAAGTTAGAAAAATAATTGTTTTTAACGACTTTAATTATGAAAATTGCGAGAACGCAATTTTTATAAGGAGGGAAGTCTGTAACAACCTAGGGATTCGTAACAATTAATTATCGTTGTTAAACGATTAATGTTGATAGCTAATGACTATTTGGAGTTTTTAATTGGGTTAAAATTATTGTAATAATTCGTTGAGATTTATGTGGGCTTTATAATGCAATATTGACCCGCGTTTCTCTTTTTGTTTTGAGCCCGTTTTTATCAAAACGAATACCAATCCCCTTTATTCGTTTTTATTTGTAACCCTAAAACCCTAAACCTAATCAAACGAAAGGAAAAAAAAGAAAAGAAATGGAGGATTCGTCCTCTGCAAAAATTAGGGCTTTGCAATCTGTAGAAGTCGCTTTTTGTTGCTTTGTCGATCGTTCATCTCGTAGAGCACCGCTCGGCTGCTTCTATGCTCGTCGAAAGAGGTGAGTGACCCTCACATCTTATTCAACTTCGTATATTTGTTGTCTTTCGATGTTGAACTTTTTGGACGATGCTGTTTTGCTTCGACTTCGACTTGTTTTTGTCGCGTGAATTTTGTCGGCTTTGTTTTGATTTTGTTGCGTGAATTTATGATTTACTGATTTTCACGGCTTTGTTTTTCTGGCTTGATTAACTTCTCGACAACCACGGGTTGAATTGTGTTGGACTTTGAGATGAAAGTGGACGTTGTTCATTCACGTCTGACTTTGATTTATATTTGTTCGAACTTGCCTATTCTGGAATTGCTATACAACTCGTCTGCATTTTTGGCTTATTCGAATTATTGCTTGATGCTAGTTTTCGAGTTTCTCTGTTACTTGATGACCATTTCCATTCTATGTTTTTTGTTTAAAACTGGTGCTTGCATTTGACTTTGGTCACTTGATGTGGTGATATTGTTGAACTGTACCATACCATTGTATGATTTTGGTAGTCGATGAATTCTTATGGCTTCGGCCTTGGGTTGAGATTGCTATATATTGTTGTTTCACTTTGTCGATGATACGTTGATGTTGAGACAGTGAAATTGAAATTTGAGTCTTCATTTGATAAGTGCAGCGCATTCGATTTTACGATGTTGAATTTGTTTGACTATCGACCTGGTTCGATTTTCTTACTGTTTCATAACTCTGGCCATTTTGTTCATCCCTGATAGCAGTTGCGACCTTTACTTTGGTTTGACTTTGTTTGTTGTTCCATGACTTCGGGTTTGTTCACTTGATAGCAACCAAGCTCGAACTACTTCGTTTACTTGGGTTTGCTTGAGTTTTTTTAAGTCAGTTTACATTTGGATCTTTCCATGTTGCAAATTGTTTTGGGTGCTATCATTCTTTAGTTGCTGTTAACAAGCATCACTGGTGCATGCTGCGGTGATACTGCTCTCATTCGGTTATGTTCTATGTTGCCACTGCCTTGTGATTTCGAACCTGTAGCCTTTGTGTTTACTTGTTCACTAGACTGTAGTATCACATAGGCATTCCATTATCATGTATATATGTGCATTCATGTATACTTGGTTTGTGGTCATCATGTCTGGTGCACCACTTCATTTGTGCACTTGTTTTGGTACAACTGCCTTTGTGCCTTGATGTTATTCCTTTATATGTATGCCATGCATTGTTTTCAAGTACAGTTGCAACCTGTTGATTGTTGCAGTTTGTATCTTCTGTACCCTTTCTTTCATGTGGTGACTGCAGTTTCGTTTGTATGCAGTTTGCCCTTGTCGGTTTGCGTTGCATCGATGTAATTGGATTTGTTTTCGAAGTCACTTGAGTTGAATCCAGTATTTCGGATTTGACCTTGTGCCCGTTTGTGTACACCATCACTGTAGTGGCAAGGCAGTGCACGTAAGCGTGAACTGCAACCACACGGTATGGCTTTTATGATATTCTATTTTGTTTTAATTTATTGATCTTTTGCATATTCCATATGCTGTAGTGGCGAGGCAGTACACGCGTGTGTGTACTTCAGCCCTACTCGAGTTGACATTTTAAATTGATATTTCAATATGTTTCGAATTTATATTTTGATTGGTTAATTTGAAGATGATGTTGTTGTCTAATTATCAATTTGATAATTAGATTATGAGTTTCTAGTTATTTATTTAATAATTAGATTTTGTCGTTAATTGCCGTTTAGGCAATTCTGTTGTTTTCTAAATTATCTTCATTGATGTCTTTTCATTTATCTTTGTTGATGATTTGAATTTGCTGATTTGTTGTTTAACACTGTTAAGTATTATATTTATCATTATCCAATTTCTTATTAAAGGATTGGATAGACGTGATTTATTGTGACCGTCGTCTAATTGTTACTTAATTATTACTGCTTCTGTGCACTAATAACTGAGTTTGAATTAGACTGACCCGTGTATTATTTTCTTTTGAATTTAATACTCGGGTCAGACCGAGTATTTACAGGTTGTTGATATCTTACTTTGGGTTGCTGCTAGAGCTATGAAGTCTTTTCATACTTTTTGGAGTAGTCCTTTTCTTAGTATAGGATGTTGTATATTCGTGTATATTATTTACGATAATGTACTTGTATATGTAACTCCCAGAGTTGACAGTTGTAGTCGTATCATATGTATTGTATCACATGTATTGTAACTGACATCAGTTACTATATATATGAGACTTTCTGTGTTATTTGTGTTCCGCATTTATATTATATGTGTTATTATTATATTTATTGTTCTAAACTATTATGAACCATCGTAGTTCGTTTTATATTGGAATTGGGTATGTCGATGGGAATAAATAAATAAGAGATGAAAAATAAAATAAAAATATACCACTCCTATCGAGATAACCAATACAAGTGTAAGGCCTAACTATGGATGGCCGCTCCTATCCAGCCTTATTCTTCGTGATAACAGACAGTATTTTCTTTAATACTCTTTGTTACTGTGAGCATAGAGATGGGGCGTCAAAGGTATATACGGGGACCCGACTCCCGTGAGTTGGCATAAGGTGGCTAAAACAGGAGCGATTGACGGGCTAAGTAGGTAGCACCTTTTATCGGACACACTCCTTCGATACCATTCTATTATTTTATGATTGATTTTGGGCCCTTTTTATTTTGGGGGTGTGGCTCGAGTTGGGCGGTAGTAGCTGTTATGCGTTACCACCGGTCCGGAAGCGTAATTGGTATATCTGCCCTGGCATTTCCTAGGTGTGCCATGTCACCTAGCCTAGCTTGCCTTGTACGAGTTTGGTTTTCTCCCATAGCCCGTATGGTATCCTCTGGTGGCTTCCCGATCAGGAGGGCCTATGATACTGGATGGACTACTGAGACTATTACGTGTTAAGGAGGAAAATTTAAAGCCTTAATGCTATCTAGAAGTAAGTTTATTTTACTATATACATTATAATAATAGCGAAATATTACTACATAGTAAATAGTTTAACGGATCCTTAGGAGATGTGAATCTCGAGCATCGTTGAAGTTATTGCATTCACGTTTGACACTGGATAGGAGATGTCAAATCCCATAAACATATCTGACGTCGTTCCAATCATATTTTTTACCATTTACTTAACTTACATAAGATCTTTTTGTTTTGACTTGAGTTTTTTATCTTTTCAATTCGCTCAGGTCGGTCTTAGTATTTCAGGATCCGAAGACCTTATTTCTAGAGGACGAAGACGAAGATTGTATTACTATTATTTATTATATTATTCCACTACATTCATACTATTCCGCTGCATTGTAATTACTATTCTCTGGTATGTGTAACTTTGATTCTATATTGTGTTAGTATAATCAAATGTTTTGTAAACAGCTTCATGAACTGTTATTTCATTATTATATTTTTGTCATTCCGCTGTGAGATTCTGTTTGTTTTTATTTCTTTCTCTGCTTTTCTTATTCACCACAATAACAATTCGCCCTTTTGTATGGTTTGAGTCTGATGTGTGTGGTTTATCGTCGATTTAAAGCGTACAAAAAGGCGAGACGTTACATCTGGTATCAGAACTTTGTTTTAGCGATAAACCTTAGCTTTGTGGGTTCTGACTCTTTATGAGTAGGGTAGTAATACCCTATAATGAGTCGCTGAGCGTATATATATGAGAAAGCGCATTTGTTAGTGTTACAAAATGTTTTGATATTGTGTTAATTTGTTCCGTTTTGTATTTATAAATTCTGGTTGGTGCATAGGACGCTATGACAACAATAGGGGTTTCTAAGCACTTAATAAGACAGACCGACACAATATTTGTTTTGAATATAGGTAAACGAAATAATTTTGCCTATTATATTTTCTATATATATAAAATAATTTTTTTATAAATAATATATGTATTTGGTTGCAATTTATTGGTTGTTAGGTAATGAAATTTATAAATAATAGCTGAATGAGATTGAAAATAAAATAAATGAAAATTTGGAATTTAGAACTTAAGTCCCGAGGTTTTGAAAATTTCTTTCAAATGATTTTGGAATACAATAATAATATTATTTAGAGGTATTTTCTGATATAAATATTTCAATATAATTTGAAAGAATTGTTTTAAAGAATTTTGGAAAGAAATAAGTTCTATACTCCCCTCTCTGTCGTTGGAAAATAATTTCGGTGATGAGTGCACGCGTCATCGACATTCATTTTCAAGTTTTCAAGGGGGAAGGCCACTTAGTAGTTTTACTACAGATTATTTTGATAAACAAAGATAAATTTCAAATTGCTTTAAATATAATTGGACATATAAGTTGTAAGTTTATACGTTTATCTATTATTTTAAAATGATTTGCATTTAGTTCTTAAGTTTCCTTCAATTGATAGTTTCAATTATTTTAGTGAAATGGAATTTAACTAATTAATAATTGGAACCTCTAAATGAAATAAGTTGAAATTGTGTAATTTTTAATTTGCATTCTTAACATATATATAACTTACCAAAAGATGTAAAAAATTGAAATGTTTAATAAGAAAATGTAATAGGATATTATACAACTAAAACTTGAAATAATGAAAGTATTCAATGAAATTCTTTAACAAATAAGAATTTGAGTTGTAGTTGTTATAAACTTAAGTATAATTGAAAGGCTAATAATTAAATAAATTGAAAGGTGAGTATTATAAATAAATGAACAAATGAAATTAGGTAATAAATGAATGAAAATAAATGGAATTGAGAAATGATTGAATGTAATACAATTAAAAGAATTTAATTTATATGATTGAATAAATAAAAATGAATTTATGTAAGTATAAGTGCAAATAAGTGAAATAAACACTAAATCAATGGGCAGAAATGAAAATTTGCAAGAAATAAATGTAAATTAAAAGGATAAATCATTATATGAAATAAAAGAAATCAAACAACAAATATTATGAAATGAAATTAAAAGAATGAACTTGATCTATTGTTTGAAATTGTTGTGTGTTTGGCTTATGATTGTTTAGGCAATGATACTTTAAAATTATTTGGATGTATGAATAATCTATTTAGTTTCATCAAAGACTGTTGAGTAAATGGTGCACTTAGTAGTTTATTTTTCATTCTATACAATTTGAAGTTTTGAACCCAAATGACCGTTTGTTTTGTTTGATATGAATGGATAATTGATGTGTGTTGATTTTACTGGCTTCATATGATGGTTGTGTGTTGTGATTGCAAGTAATTATATTGATTTGTTTGTTAGTGATTGAAACAACTTTAAATATTTCATTTTATATAATTGTTAATCTTTTTGGGATTATATTAGTGAAATACATGTTATGGAAGCAATTGCTACTGCTTTTGGTTTCATAAATAAGCGTTAATAGCCCGACAAATAGGTACATTCTCGGATAACGGTTTTATAGCGTTATCATATTGTTTTTCTCATTGTTGGGATATATTGTTTTCAGATATTGTGATATATATTGTCATATTTGATATTATATTTTTTCCCGAGCCTCTTCATACAAAGGACACTCTGTCAAAATTTTCCGTAAAATTTGGACTTAGAAATTTTGAAAACTGTTTCCCAAACTTTATTAATTTGAATATAAAAGTATTTAATAGTTATAAATTGGTATATTTTATTTAAATTATTTTATTTTGTAAATTTATTTGTTTATAAAGTTAATATTTTGAATAAGATACATTGACTACTTAATTCCTTCTTTTCCCCTTCTTTTTCCGTTTCGGGGACGAAAAGTTTTAAGTGGAGGAGAGCGTAATGACCCGTAAATTTTGATAATTAAATTTGTTAACTTAATAAGGTTTTGGTACTTAAATATTGAAAGAAATAGAAATTGGTAATTTTATAATGAAGTAATAACTAAAATGAATGGTAACAATGATAATTAAAGCTAATATTAACAATTTGGATGTAATTTATACTTAATTATAAAATTGAATATGTGGAAACAAATGTGAATATGGGATTTATTTAACGAAATAAAATTTAATGAATGGTAAGTGAGTAAAACCATTGTTATGTAAGTAACTTTAACATTGGTCTGTAAACAATTATTATAAGTACCTATATATTTAATCCGTTTAAGTTGAATTGGAATTTATCGCAATAAACCTAAATTAAATATTATGTGACGTAAATTAAAATAATATTCGGAAATAATGTTAGTTATATTCATAAAGTGATAATTGGTTTGGATATTGAAAATGGAAATCAAGATTTATTAATTTACTGGAATTTAAAATTTCAGTAATTGGATTTATTGCAATTAAGTGAAATTAAATATTTAAATATTACGTTAATGGGAAATTAAGATGAAATTGAGAGTATTAATGTAATAAATCATGAACCAATGTAAACTTCATCCATCTGATAATAATGGATTGAATAATAGAATGAAAGGTCAATTAAATGGAATTATTGAAATTGTTTTTGAATTCAATAAAAATTGAAATTTAACACTGAAATTGATGGATTAATTAACTTTAAATTGTCATCTAAATTTGTTAAAAAATTTATAAATGATTGAGAGATCAAAGATGATAAAAATTATGAATTATTAAATTTGAAACGAAAAAGTGATTTAATTAATTAAATATTAATTTAATTTAATAATATGAAATATAGCCATTTTGGCCACTGACTCGGATTTCGACGTAACTAGTTTCATCGGATCCGTAATAGTGAACTATAATAGGATTTCAAGTTTCGTAACAATCAGACTTGTCGTTTATCGTACGTGCTCGAAACGCCTAGAAATCAATTTAATTGAAATCAAATTGAATTAAGCTGAATTTAAAGTAAATTCTTCATATGATGGAATTTGGACTTGAAACTTATTCCATTGATTTTAAAATACTCAAAAACTTCTATTTTGATATACGGATTGACAAATTTTCGTTCCAGAGTCGAAACGGGCTTTTCGGGTCGTTATCGTTCAATTTTCCAAACCAATCAAGCCCATTTGTTTCTACTGGATCTTGCCTATATATATATCGTTATAAACCCTAGTAGTCTTCCTATTTCTCATTTCTATACATATAGAAATTTCAGTTTCTCCTCTTTCTCAATAGTAAACAAACCCTAAAATTCACAACCCAGTTTCAGTACAAATTCAACCTTAAAAATTCAAACTCCTCAATATGTATCAAATTATATATCGATATGAAGCTCTCGATGAGCGCATATCAGATCTGCAATTTCTTTTTCTTTTTTGTTCATCATTTGATCAGCAAGCATCAAAGAAGTCTCGGCCATTCATATGTGAGGGTGTGGATTTGCTGGATCTTCGTTTATGTGGCGATCGAGTGGTACGAAAGTGTAGAGGGGGTCGAGGGGCTTCGATCTATATGGTAAGTTGTACCAAAGATCGTCGAAGTTGCCTGAAAAATCGTGAGAAGCGGCGGCGACCGCGTTTGGCGGAGGCGGTTCCAAGGGACGTCGAGGTCGCGCGGCCCAAGAGTGGGTGCGGCTTGAGGAGCTCTATTCGACGACGTCGCCTGATTCGATCGCATGCGAGCAAGGCAAAGGGGGTAATTGGTGTTTGGTGGCGGCCCATTCATGTACGTGCTGAAGGGAATTAGGGTTCTTTAGGTAGCTGTGTCGTTAGTGGAGGTGACATGGCAGCATCTGTCTGGTTTGTTTGTTTTAATTTAAATTCAAATTGTTTAATTTCAAATGTTTATAACTTTCGCATACGATGTCTGATTTATGCACAATTCCTTTTGTTAGGATCGTACTGAATTTTCTAACATTTTGACGCTAGTTTGGGCGAATTCTGAGACTTTTCAAATTTTGGGTTGAAATTGGATTTAAATTCAATTTAAATTCAATAGGTGAGTGTTTTAACCCACAACAACTTCTAAAATTTCTTATGTTAGTTAAATTGATTTATGATATGATTAGAAATTTATTTATTATTGTTTGACATATTTTGAATCATCATCTTAGTTTATTTGAATTTATTTGGATAAAATAGTTATTTAAATTTATTATTGAATATAAACTACCAGTAAATGCCTGTTATTTATTATTTATTCTATAATTGTGTTATTGATTGAATTGGATGATGATTTTGGTAAATATTTGATGATTGATATTGGATGAATGGATGTTGTATTTTATATTGTTATAAACTGCAAGTTGTTATGGATTTTTATTCCATTCGGGATTCCAGTTTGAAATGATATATAACCGTATTTATATTTTAAATTACGGACTGAAATGATAAATATCTGTATCACTTAACCATAGGATAGAAAATTTTATACAAACACCGTGGTCTATATATATAAAAATATTTTGAAATGATTTCTATGGTTTGGTAAAGGAAAATGGGGTTTTAGATAAATATTGATTTTAGATATTATATAAATGTTATTTTATCCTTCATTTTAAGCTATGTATAAAAAAAATTAATATAGAATAAGCTTAATAATAAGTTTGATTTTTATTGAAGATAATATGGTTAAGTATTTAAATTATATTTTAGTATAGAGTTTATAATGGTTTAAATAAAATTAAGGTTGGAAGATAAATTTGAGATTTATTTGAAATTGAATTTATTTAAGAATTAAACTCAAATAAGCTTGATGTGAAATTTTAGAGGGTATGATTTCATAACTTGATATTGGTTTAAGCTGAATTAAATGAATATCTCAAGTATAAATATGGTTATTTTTAGTTTGAGTTTTATTTAAATGATAATGGATTTATTATGTAAAATATTTCAAAACTAAATAACAGAAAATTGAATTGTTGAATCGTAATTACCAAACTTAGTTTTGGAATTGTTGAATACTTGAAGTTTGAAATGTACTGAATTTGAAATGGTTTATTCCGTGGAGCAAATCTGTTTTGAAATCGATAAATTTGGAATAGTTTATTTGGAAACTGAATTGAATTGAAATTTATGATTTGGGATTTGGTTAAATAAAAAATGTAGAAATTCAAGTTATTTTTGAATTGATCTGTGGAATTGAAGAAGCTATTAATTATATCAAGTATTTTAATGTTTAAACCATTTAAGTGGTGGAAGTTATGTTTCAAAGTTATGAGTTTCATAGTATTATGATTTGAAAGTGTTAGAATTTCAAGTGTTTGGTTTCGATGTGTATAACTTTGGAAGTGCTATGATTTTGGAAAAGGATATATTTGAAATAAAAATGATATTATATTGATTTGGATTTTTATAAAAATGATATAATACTGATTTGGTTTTTGAAATGAAAATGATATCGTATTTATATGATTTTGAAATGGATATTATATTTTGGTTTGAAGTATAAATTATTTTGAAATGACCACGGTGTTATAATAACTTTTGTTTGTTGAAGGGACCGGGATCGGAAGTTATCGTACTCTCTACCAACTCCGAAAACCACTTTAACAATCTTGTACGCGGTGGAGATTCCAGAATGAAGTAGGATGGTGGCGGCGTTCCTTTGAGGTATATACGGGGACCCAACTGCCATAAGTTGGCATAAGGTGGCTAAAACAGGAGAGATTGATGGGATAAGAAGGTAGCACCTTTTATAGGACACACTCCTTCGATACCATTCTATTACTTTGTGACTGATTTGGGCCTTTTTGATTTTTGGGGTGTGGCTCGAGGTGGGCGGTAATAGCTGCTACGCGTTACCACCGGTTCGGAAGTGTAATTGGTATATCTACCCTGGCATTTCCTAGTTCTGTCGTGTCACCTTCCCTAGCACGCCTTGTACGAGTTTGGTTTTCTCCCGTAGCCCGTGTGGTATCCTCTGGTGGCTTCCCGATCAGGAGGGACTATGATACTGGATGGACTAGTGGGACTATTACGTGTTAAGGTGGAAAATTTAAAGTCTTAACGCTATTTAAAAGTAAGTTTATTTTACCATAGACATTATTATAATAGCGAAATATTACTACATAGTAAATAGTTTAACGGGTCCTTAGGGGAGGTGAATCTTGAGCATCTCTTAAGTTACTGCACTCACGTTTGACATTGGATAGGAGATGTCAAATCCCGTAAATATCTCTGATGTCGTTCCACTCATATTGTTTACCATTGATTTAGCTTACATAAGATCTTTTAGTTCTGACTCGAGTGTTTTGTCTTTTCAATTCGATCGGGTCAGTCTGAGCATTTCAGGATTCGAAGACCTTATTTCTGGAGGATGAAGACGAAGATTGTATTACTATTATTTATTATATTATTCCACTACATTCATACTATTCCGTTGCATTGTAATTACTATTCTCTGGTATGTGTAACTCTGATTCTATATTGTATTAGTATAATCAAATCTTTTGTAAACAGCTTCATGAACTATTATTTGATTATTATATTTTGCCATTCCGTTGTGAGATTCTGTTTGTTTTTTTACTTTCTCTGCTTTTCTTATTATTCCAATAACAATTTTCCCTTTTGTATGGTTTGAGTCTGACGTGTGTGGTTTATCATCGATTTAAAGCGTACAAAAAGGCAGGACGTTACAGGTCTCGGTGTGGGACGTTACAGTTCGATATCAAAGCAAAGATTAAGAAGAAGATATGATAAACACATAACAGAATCATATTTAATGATACATCTAAATATAGTATGAGTGTTACAAATCCCTTAATCTTTGTGTCCTTAGCCTTCCCTTGATTCTATGGAGTAGATAAGTATGGGATACGTCTAGGGATATATTTATTCATTAGTATTCCATAATTTGTTTATGATGCCTTATCTAAGGAGTAACCCATTTGGGTTCTTCCATTTGAGTCCTCTTTGATATGGGTGCTTGACACTCATCCGTATAGGGGGAATTTTTTGATGCTTTTTGATATTCTTATCCAGTGATTTCTTTAAGGATTGCGAATCCTATTGCGGGGATCCACAATATTTGGTATGATGTTTGAGGTTTTGGGATTGTTTCTTATAGCTTATCTTTTATGCGAATCAGCAAGCCCTTTTCTATCTAGAGTCTACAGCGTTTGAGAAGAAGTGGCTTGCCTATTATCAAGCCACATTCGGTGATTCGAAGAATCCTATATTAGGTATCCTTATTCGGCTGATTTGTTGGTTCTTGTCCTTCGTAATGTTAACGATGATTCCAAAGTCTTTAAATTCACTCTTGATTTTCGAGATGTTGATGATATATCTTGAATCCCAGTCATTGTGACTTTGTTGATTTCTGTGACTTCGTTCGGGTATGACACCTAGATGGGCAATCGAGTATTATATTGACATCTTTTCCTATTCTTAGCCTTTCGATCATCCTCCCACGAGGATGTCCACTAGGGAAATGAGGTGATTCAATGAATTTATTTGATATTGCCATTCTTATCCCTTTTGAGATTTCCACTTTGGATACTCGGTTGTTGATATACTTTGTGGTATTACTTCACTCAAAGTAATGATTTATTGTTAATGTTACTTCTCCTCATTCAATGAGATGTTTTACCCTTATTTTATATCTTATTTCTCTCTTTTAATCTATTGAGTGGCGCTAGGGTCATTCCTCATCTTGACCCTACATCGTTACTCATGAGCTACGAGTCATGGAGGATAGCGTTACTCTTACCGCTATCTGCACTTGTTATGAGTCTTGTGAGTGGTTCGTTATACCGTTTAGAATAACTAACACTCCAGACTTTCCCATCAATCTTGAGGATACAGAATATCTCGTTGAGCTTTATTTGTGTTCTCTGATTTTGAGTATAAGTAATAAATTGTGTTTTCAAATTTTTCAAAAATTGAAGGTATGTTTCTAAGAGAAATTGGATTTTTTTTTCGTTTTTGGGAAAAACAAATAATATTTTGAGTACAATGTATGAGGTATTTCTTTCTAAAGAAAGTGAATTTTGTGTTGGGTCGACTGTCTAGTATTTAAGAATTCCGATCGATGCGTTTGGCCAACGTTGTCAATAGGAATTTTGTAAACGCTGTGATGAGACAGTCAGACACAGTTGATTAAGTTTCAATAAGTAAAGCTTGGAAATAATTAATATGGTGGAGTATTAATTTTATTTTAAATGTTTAATGAAACCATTGAACCATAGTGAGGTTGGAGGAGTGGCGAGGCAGTTTTGGTCTTTTGATCAACTCTAAAGCTAATCAATGGGGTCACTCACTATAAATCAATGGTGAGGTAATACCCTTATATTATATGAAATTTGAGAAATTGATGCTTTGATTAGGGATGTCTTAATTAGAGGAAAATACCATTTGATGCTTTGATTAATAAAATGATGTATTTAAGGTAAATGAATACTTTAGTTTGAAAAATCAAAATACTATTTGAATAGTTTAGTACAAATTTTTAATGATGACTATAAAAATTTGTTTTGACACTTAGTTATTTGAGTAATAGTAAAGGGTAGATATAAAACTCTATATTAAAAATTGGGTGGTGTGAATTTGTAAAATTCTTTTGAAAACAAAATTTAATTAATTATCACTCTAATTAATTTTACACTGATCATTAGATAGAAATTTAATTTTTTGACAAGTAAAAATGTGAATTTGAATTGTTTTTGGTAAATTAACAATTCATGCGGTATAATCATTTTAATTGTGAGAATCATTTTAATTTTGAGAATGATTTTAAACTCTGTATACATATATTCCAAAATTTATTGTACGGATAATCAATAATCATCTTTGGATAATAGAAGAGATTAGTTATCTCTTCCAAAATGAGTTTTCTTAGTAAATTACTTTAAAGTTAAATTTTGAAAAATAATGAAATTTTTTCCAATTAATGAATTGTTTCTTTTATGCCGGTTACATAAAGTTGATCATATTTTGGTATATCTTAACTTTCCGGGAAAAAGAAGATCATTTAATGAATGGTTTAGCAAAAGCTTGTTTGAAAATGTAATTTGAAATTGTTTGGAAAAAAATTCGAATTTTAAATTGATTTAATAGTTGAAATTTTGTTAGGAAAAGTGTTGTACTAAAACAGCGATAATTTGAGATTTATAACTCCAAATGAGTTCAATCTTTTTGTAAATGAAAGAGCTTTCGATAAGTTATAAATTTTTCTTTTTACCACTTTGGAAGATTTTGATTTTAATTTTGGTTTAAAATAGGTTTGAAAGTGGATAGCATTTTTGCCCTATTACAAAATTCTCTACGATTTAAGCTGAAAGTAAATTTGGCATAACTTTCAAACCGTGAATCCGATTTTGATGATCTTTATATCGCTAGAAAGCTTAGCTTCGTAGAAGAACTTTTATTTATAAGAGTTCTTTGATTTTGATGTTTGCTATGTCAAAATTTGTTTTCTTTACAATAGTTTTGTAATTGGAATTTGCTTGTTTTATTTGTGGTCATGTGTATTCTACTTATTTTGTGAATGTAAAAAAATTGATGTTTAGTATAAATATATGTTTCAGGCTGAAATATATTTTGGCAGAATTTAAGAGAGAAATATTTTAAATCGCATTAAATGAAGAGTTTAGAGATCAAATTGATTTTTAAAAGAGGTTTGGAAAATTTCAAAATGTTGAAATTTGATAATTTGATTATGTAGTAAAAGGATTTTGATAACCCTGAAATTATTTGTTTACTTAAATAGAAGTATAAAAATCTGTTATTTGAGTTTGTCTTGCCTTTGTGCAATTAGCTGACAACTTGCATTTTTCAGTCATTTTTAATTTTGTGACCTTTGAAGAAATCATCGCTTATCGGAAATTCTTGTTATCTTAGTATCCATATGGCTCCTTCCGTAGTGACAAACAAAAAGTCATCGTCTTGTTGATGGGGATTTGGATGGAGTGATACTAAATCCCAACTCTATTTGTGAAAATTTTGTGAAATCAATCTTTTTCGGTTGAATTTGGGTTGCATTTTTGCTTTTGTGTTCTTGTTTCGATGGCGAGATGTCTTCAAAATCATGAAGTGTTGCTCAAAGATATTCAATAGTCCGCTAATCCCGACGAATATATTCAGGCAATTTTAAAATTTATCGAGCAATTTTATCTTGGTCATTTTCATCTTAAGTAAGTGAGGAATTTTTATCTTGTGCTTGTCTATCCTTCATTTAATTGATGAGATATTTGTGTTGAGTACAAACTCTTCTCTAGAAATTACGAGGACTTAATTTTGTTAAGGGGAGAGTCCGTAATAACCCTGGTTTTGGAGATTACATGTTAATATTAAATTATAACGGTGGCTATAATTTAATATTGAGAATTAATATAAATTGGAATTTAATTTTTTTATTTGAAATAAATAATAAATTTTGAATTTAAAATGAGAAAATAAAGTTTGGAACTTTATTTTATCCGCTTAGGGAATAATAAATGGAAAATGGGTTTTTCTTTAGAGAAAATGCAATAATTGTATTAGTTATTGCCAATTTCTTCTTTTAATAATTTTTAAAGAAGTATGTCATATGTAAAGGTTGTTTATCTAAATAAAGGATGGAAATTGGTTTAAAATGATTTTTAAGTATAAATTTGAGTTTAAAATTGTTTGTGATATTTTTCTAAGTAAGAAAATAATTTTTGTTAGATTTTAGAAGTTAAAAATGTAGACTTCTGCTTTTAGTTGTGAAAATAGGATATTTTTGTAAAATAAAGTATTATAAAAGATGTTTCAAAAATAAAAACTTATCTTTTTATATAATGAAAATATTTTATTTAACATGTAAGTTTGTTTACATATTTTGTTTGTGTAGAAAATATTGAAAGAAAGTGACATTTATTTTATAACTTATGTATATTTGATTAAGCGTTGTGTTAATTCTCATAGGTTTATTTAATTTTCTTTGTAAATTCTTGGGTCCAAAGCCCACTTAGCCTTAGCTTAAAAATGAGAAACGAGTAAACTTTGTACTGTACGTACAAACATTCCTCTCATCTTCTCCAAAAAGAAATTAAAGCCTGTAAAAGGAAAGTTCATCATTTCAATTCCAAGCTTTCATAAACTTAAATTTTATCAATACATTGCTGTTCTTATCAAATCTAAAGAGAATTAAAAGGTAATCTCACTTCAAAACATCACTATTTCATCAAAATCTTTGTTTGAGAATGGGGTTTTCTGATTCACTATATATTTCCTTTTTGCATGTGATGTTCTAAGTTTCTATAGGTTATTTGAATCCCCTTTCTCCTCTAAGCTTGCCTCTTGCAAGACAAATTCGAGTTTTTATCCTCACTACGGTAAGGTGAGTTTGTTAACTCACATTTCTAGCAGGATAGAGGTTGCTAATGCAAAGATCTAGATGGTTTATAGTTACTATAAACAAATTCTATCAAGTTTTCTTATACAGTTTATACGTTGTTTTTGTTGCTTCTTTGAGTGGTGATAACTTCTTGATTTCCCGATGAATTACTGCTGATTTTTTTTTTATCATGGTTTAGATGTTTTTTTATGTGCATGCAAAATTTCATAGCATTTCATCTTCATATGCTACCTCAAAGTCATGCTGCAAAATCACTTCGAAGCCTGGAAACTGCCTGGAATAAAATCGCATAGAAGGATCAATAGCCATTCTTTCCTAGGTCGACCTGCTTGGCGACCGAGAGGGTCCATAGTTCGACAGGCCATCGACCTGGGAACCCTTGATCGCCTTATGTGCTTTTGTGCTTTCTACTTCAATTTAATTCAAATTTTCAACTTTTTATTCTATGTTCTTGAGATATTCTTGAAATATTTCATGGCAATGATGTCTATTAATGGTTAGCTAAGTATTGGTGGATTTGAGATTCAAATTTGAGATGAAATTGAATCGAATTTTAATATCGATTTTGAGATATTTTCTTTGTTTTTCACTGTTTCGAGAACGGATTTCTCTAAATCTTTTTGAAATAAATGGGCATTTAAATTATTATTATATAGTATTTTAAAATTTATTTTCAAGTACAAAATCTATTTATTTCCTATAATAAAGGAATTTCAAATGTTCGTTTCAATAAGCATTTTCGGAAGATAGTTTTAAAATCTAGTTTTCTCTAATAAATTTTTTAAATATAAAGTACAAATTTCTGCATGTATTCAAACATATAAGAAAGAGAATTAAGCGATTTTGTAAAACATATCATATGGGACAAGGGCGTTTACTATTTCGGTGAACTCCGAACTTGTACGATCGGAGCTATTTGTGGTTATCGATTTTGAGTTGTTTTGCCATTTTATGGTGTATTTTGAGTTTTATAATTCCTATTTATCGGAATTATCTAAGATGGCAAATATTTGGCGAGTTTTATGGTTCGAGATATTCCAGCAGTATATTCGATGAAAACCACCATGATGTTTTTATACTTGCCGATGAAATGAGGCAAGTCTTTAGGTTGAGATTCCCTTTTGAGGAATTATGGTTTATGAAAAATATCACGATGCTTTTACATGTCGATGAGATGAAAGAAGATATGATGTTTTGATACTTGCTTATGAGAAGAGGCGAGTTACGATTCTATGAGATTTATGATTTTATGATGTTTTCTAGTGTGCATCGCCTAGCGGTTAGTAAACCGTTTAGTGAGAACGTATGGTGTGGGACACACATTACCACTTCTCGGGTTCCTATAGGTGAGTTTATGACACTACACGATGTATGCTGGTACTATGGACCTTCAGGTCATCACGATGTTCTACGACTTCAGTCGTCATGACGATTTACGGCTACGGCCGTCACCTATGTACTATGACTGCAATAGTCATGATGTTTATGTGACTTTGGTCACTAGGAAAGAGGTACCTATTATACAGTGCTGGAAAGAGTGGCACGTGCATCATTGTTTGGGCATGCAATCGAGGATCTGGCCAATTTGGGTTTTCTAAGTATTATGAGTTTTCTGTTTTATTACGATTTCACCGTTTTAAAAAGTTTTACTACATCGATAGCTGTAACGACCCGTAAATTTCGACAATTTAAGTTGGTTAATTTAATTAAGATTTTGTAATTTAATTTAAAAAGAGATGAAATATAAAGGGTAAATAAAAATAAATATTAGTATAGGGAATAAATCCCAATAAAGGTAGTAGCGAGAGCGTACACTTTGAATTTTTTTTATATATGAAAGGTAAGCAGTAAAATTTTCCAATGCAATATTCGATTTATTAAAAGTAACTGCATGAAAATCTTGACAGTAAAGTTAATCTAGCTGAATTTGTATGAATTGAATGAAATAGGTTTAATATGAATGGTATATTAGGTTATAAAATCAAATGAGAAAAGCAAGCGTAATTATTTGATTTATCTAATGAATTAAACATGTTGAATAGTAACTGAATGTTAATAAATGGAAAGTTATACAATTTTGTTTGATGATTTGGTCATAATGTTTAATAATTGATTAAATAATAACGGAAGTATGTATGCAAGTTTAATAGAAACATGAATAGCATGAATATAATTAAATGAAACCATGCAATAATGTGGTAAATGATGGCATTTATGAATGAAATAAGATTTGTAGGTAATTTGAATTTAATTCTAAAATGTGTAAACTGAATGTAATTTAATGTAATAAGGAGTGCAATAACAATTGATTGGGATTCAAATTCATCTTAAATAAAATTTCTATATTAATTGAAATTTACTATTTTGCGATTTAGGTAAGAAATAAAGTTTTAATGAAATTAAGGAATGTAATCTAATTCCATGTAAAGAGTCAATATGTATAATAGCAAGGTTTTAATTAAATAAATGGTTTTATGTAGATTTCAACTGATAATTTATGAAGTCTAATGTGAGATCATATTTGCAATTAATTTTCTTAAGTTGTGCAGTAAGGTAGGTTAATTTGTCAATAAAGAAAGTTGATTCTATAAGATGAAATAAAGGTTAGTATTAATTATAATATGAAGTGTGACGACCCGGAATTTTCTAGCAATATCAATTTAATAATCTGCATTAAATATTAAATTGATATGATATATTTTTATTAATTAAATCTGAATTTGATACTTTTCTTTTAATAAATATCTAATGGATAAATTTAATCTGTTAAAAATAAATTGTTTGTTTTCTATTTATATATGTATATATTTGTATACATTGTAAATAGATGAGATTTGTTTTAAAGTTTAACTAATAAATTATGTTTAAATACTAATATATATTTTAGTGAATTAGAAATTTGTGTTTTATTTAATATAAACTTTTCAAAAGCTAAATAAATAAATACAAGGTTTTAAATACATAAGTAAATGTTTATATAGATTGGAAACTTATTTGAACTTAAGTTTAAAATTAACAATTATTAACAAAAAGATTTGTTTACTTTTCTTTTTAGTATAGTTTGATTTAAAATATGAATTTAAAAATATATATGAGTTATATATATAATTTTGTAAATCAATACATTAACATACATTAATAAAATATGTAGCTTATAATAAAAAGATAATTTATTCTATTTATCATTTCAAATTGATCATGTGTTTTATAATATAAAATGAAATGTATAAATAAAAAAATACAAGATACAAGATAAATTGGAAAAGAGATATAAGTTAGTACATTAAATTAAAATAACATAACAACATTCATATGCATTTTAAAATATAACAGGACAACAATAAAACTAGAAACAAAAGAATTTTCAGATTTGTAAACCAACAGAGGCAAACTGCAGTATATGTTTAAAGCACCAAAACAAATGTATCAGATTGTACAAAGGGAAATAGATAATATCTAGAAGCAAATGACAGTAATATAACAACTGTATATAATGTAAAGCATCAAGACAAACAAATATCTCTGTTTTGTTGTACAAACATCATGATGTTATAAACTGCAAATGTAAGTATATATTAACTTACCTTCATATCAGTTTAAATATTATCTGGAAAGCAAGATATAAAAATATAAAATGTGCAGGCCAAATTGAATGAACAAATGACAGTAGCTAAGATAAACAAACTGCATATATATGTATGAAGCTTGCTTAGGAAGACATCATCAAATATCTTAAGCTAACAAACAAAACTAATTAATGTAAAATCTTTAGTACATTAAGTATTCCTATCAGCCCACAATTTAAACAAATATCTCTGGAAAACAAATCTGTACAAACAAAGATTGTATACAATATTGTCACAATTTCATGAAACATAATTATAACCCTGCCTCTTTTCTTTTTCTATATGTTAGCTTCATCTACATATTCAGTTCGAACTAGGCATAAACTAAAATAAAACTTCATACAAACTAAAACATGGAAATAAAGCTATTTCATACTTAAACAAAATCCAAGAAGCAGAAGTAAAATGAAGTTACAGTTGTTTTCAAACCTGCTTCAACAAAGTGCCCTGTTCATTTACATATCTGTGAGTAACTCCTTTTTTAAAAGCTTAAGTAACTTTCAATTTGTTGATTGTGAAAAACCTTTGAGATGAAATATGCTTTGTTTATATATATAGGGTTGATAAATTTGGAGTTTATAAATGTTTGTTAATATGCTTGTCTGTTGTATTCAGGTAACTCTTAGTTCAGAAAATTAAAAGTTGATCAAAATGCAAATCTATTCGTCTAATCTTTGTTTGAGTTAGAGATCTGAATAATTTAAGTTTGTTAATTCATGAGTTTAAGTTTAGAATTACACTTAAAGCAATATAGTCTTGAGTTTTACCTGGAACAAAATCTAACTTGCAGTGATGCATATGCTTGTTCTCTGTTACTCCCTGTAAAACAAAATTTTGCTATTAAACCTTATTTACTTCATCCCTGATTTATGCTTGCGCTTCAATTTCAAGCAAATGATGTTTGTATCATCTCAAACTAAGTCTAAGAATTTAGTTAAGATAAAACAACTTAAAGTTTTCATCTGGAACACAATTTATTTTGAGCAAAATTCCTGCTCATAACCTAGTTGTAGTAGCCGAAGTATTGGGTTCTGTTCGACGCCATCAGGCGATCGGGTGCCGTGAAACTTTGTGAGGGGGTAGCTCAGTCTTTGATGCGTTCATGGCCGGAGTTTCTTGTCGCCACGTGGTCAGGGTTGGGGAAGAGCGGCGCTGACAGGTTTGAGGGGAGGTGAGGTTCTGTTGTTTCCAGGTTCTGTAATTTGTTTCCATTCGCGCGTGCCTGGTGAGAAACTCGAAGCAGCTCGTATATTTTCTCGGGGAGGTCTCGCGTATAACTCGAAGCAAACACAGGGGGGCTCGGTAGTGGTATTTGTTCTGTATTTTTTTTTTGTACAACCTGAAACTGTTTAACAGTTTCAACTGTTTTTAAAACTTTGTTTTAAAATTTAAAATCAAAGTTAAAATCTAGATTTAAATCAGAATTTAACTGTGAATTCCAGTCAGTTTTGAAAATAAGTTGGGTATAAATAGGTTTCAAAACTTAAATTATTTTAATAATTTAAAAGTGCCAAATGTTTAAGTTTATTCAAAGGGGAGTTAAATTCAAAAATAAATTATAAATGGTTGAAGAAAGTACTCAGCCAAGTTAACACCAAGGGGATCAGGACTTAGTTATGAAAAGCTAAATTTGGGAACTAAAATAAAGTTTTATAATTTAAATTTATTCAAATGAGTTTTAATTGTAATTAAATTATGTGAGTGGGCAAAGGGGTTTTAAAATAAATTAGTTATAGAATTTTATTAATGATACATTGGATTTTAATTAGAGAGTAAATTAAAATAAATGTTTTAAACATATTGGAAGTGAAAATATAATCAAAGATGTGAATGGTTTGCCTTAATTCATGAAGTTTTAGAATTTGTGTGCATCAGCCTTTAAGTTAATTAGGTAGAATAATTAATAATAGATATTAATTAAACTAGTAATTATAGTGTAAAAGTAGTAATGAAAGTTAATTAATGAATTAATTAACTAATATGTGATTTAGAACTATAGATTAGATTTTTAAATGGTTAATTAACTTATAATTAATAATAATTAATATAAGTTGATAATTAAATAATTATTAATGAAGTCCATTAACCAGATTATGTTATAATTAATTAATATGGTTGATTTTGTAATAAATTAATTAGATTAATTAATTTAATAGTTTAAATGAAATTATTTATTGAAAAGTAATTAAGAAATTAATTACTTATTAATTGTGTACATGATTTAATTTGAGTTAATTAATTTAGTTTAATTAACTGATATTTTGGAATTGAATTAGAGAAGTAATTGAAGGATAATTACGAGATGTAATTAATTGGGTGATGTTGTTAATAGGAGTAATTGGAATATAATTACTTAAAATTAATCAGGGGATTAATTAAGAGTGTTATTGAGAAGTAATTAATTATGAATAATTAATTACTGTTTGTTATTAATCCAGAGGATTAATATTTGTAATCTGAAGATTTGTATTCTTAATATAATTAACAAATGAAGATGTAATTAGAAATCATTAATTAATGATGGAATTAGAGATTTGGCTTATTTGAGAATAATAAATCAACAAGATAATTAAACTGTAATAAATCTATATAAATAATTAATGGATCTATTCAAGATTAATTTCTGTAAATGAATTAAGAAAAACTATTGGAATGCAGTAAAGGATATTTAAATCAAAGATGATTAATTTGAATATATAAAAGTAATGGATAATAAGATTTAAATTAAGTTAATTGATTGATTTTAGAAATTAATTAATGATTTGGTATGTGTAATTACTTAGTGTAATTAATGGAGCATAATTACTCAGAATAGTAATTGGATGATAATTACCTGATGAAATTCATACAAGATGATTTGTAAGTAAAGTAATGTGAGTAATTTCTTTTGAAATTAATCAAAGGATTGATTTATGGAATTAATTAATCATGAAATGATTAATTTGTTAATAAGTAATTAAGGATAGTTAATTACTGGTTTGTTATTAATCAAGGGGTGATTAATAATGGTGTTTAAGTAAAGATTAATCACTCAATTATTTTAGATAAGTAATTGAATATAAATTAAAGATCATTAATTAATATAATGAATGATGTAATTAAGAATTGTAAATTAAGGAATAATTAATGGGTAGGTAATTAAATGTTAATCTGCTATAAATGATTTAGAATAATTCATTTAAGGAATTTATCAAAGACTAAATTATTCTTGTAATTAGAGAATGATTTAGTAATTTGATTTATAATCAATTATTGATTATGAGAGCGGGATTTATGGAATGAGTAATTAATTTAATTTATTTTAAATTAATTAAGATGGAAGGAGTTAATTTAATTCATTTTAAATTAACTATAGCTTGTGATTCATAAATCATTGCTTATGGATGATATGGATATTTCACTGATTGATTGTAATCTCAGGAATGAGATGGGTAATGTCTATGTGATATGGATGTATGTTTTAAGTATGATAATGTTTAATTATCTGTTTGGATGATAATATTAATTATCTGTTTATGATGATGATGTATTATCTATTATGAGATGTGAATTGTCTATCTGTGCATATTGATGATATTGAATTCACTGTTAAGACTAAATAGACAACTTGGCCCTAAAAGACACGTTTTGGATTTCGATGAGACCGGGATCGGGTTTTCCGCATTAGGAACATCCGAAAACCACATCGTTTCCAAATTAACGTTAGGTCGTGAATCTGAAGTGAAGATGAAGGTTCAGAATGCAAGGGTTATCGTCGTTAACTCTGAGGGTGATTCCAAAATGAGTGTAACGAGATAATGCCTTCGGTTTCGTTCGAACCCGGAACGAACTTGTATGGATTGAATGCTTTCAACACATCGTCAGACGGACGATGAGCATTCTAAGAAATATGTTCTATAAAGGTAATCGTAACCTCAAGCCTCATCAACCGGGAATGGCTAAAACAGGGGAGGTGCAGCAAGGTTAGGTGGGTCATGCCCAAGTAGGACAAGGATATTCCCCTGTCTAGATGTCCTTTTTTATTCGGCTTAGTGGGCGGTTGGTCTGCAGCCAACTACGGGGTGTATCTTGTTCGGGACTGTTCAGTAAGGAATGGTTCCGGCCTTGTGTTGCAGGGGATGAAGGGAGTAATCCTCGGTACGGTGATCTAGGCTCCGTACTGTGACGGGCGGTACCCCAGTAGCCCTGCCATTGAATGGAATCCAAAATCCAATAAGTGCCTACGGTTTTGATTGTATTACCCACTTTTGTGGCTAGTAGCTGGAATTTAATAGATGTAACAATTTCGGCTATTTTCTATTTACTTGAAAACCCTAGACCTATTATAATATCACTGGATTTCCTATCAAATGTTTTGGTTAGCGTAAGGTAAAACTTTTCCATGTTTATGAGTGGGAAGTCTTACGTGATACCTTTTGTTTTCAAAGGATTTTTCAAAATTAAGCAACTTTAACCTGTTACTCATACCAGACCCATGTCTGACCCGAAGTTTATTTTTGTTTTTCATAAACTCTCGGGTACCCAAATTTTTACGGGTAGCCAAGGGATTCAGGTTTAGCTTTGACGAATTCTGAAGGAGCAATGGAGCAGGAGGCTTCAGCGTTATAGATATATATATAGTTCCGCTGTGTTGGTATTTCTGTATTGTTTGAGTTGTATTGTGTATTGAGTTGTATAACTAGACAGGTGTTTATAACTGTCTAGTATGTGATGTATTATCTGTATAGCTCTGATTGATGTATATATTATGTAGATACTTATGTAATTAATATATTTTATTCGTTCCGCTGTGAGATTCTGATGTTGTTGTTCTTTCTTCTCTATCTTTTCTATTTTCTCACCCTTTTCTTTCTTTTTAACGATGTTACTTCCTGGGAGTAGGAAGTGGGGTCGTTACATGAAGATTGTTGATAACGTTATTTGGGGGTTGAGGGATAAGTTGAAATTTGATAATTAAGATATTTAGACGTACAGTATATAAAGAAAGATATATTGATTCCATTTAATAAATTGGGGATTTAATATTATCAAAGAGAATTAAATATTGTCCTAATATAATTTAGATAAATTGTGTAATTAAATGCTGGCTCCATTCAGAATATGACAATGGGCGTAATAATTTGGATTGTAAGAAATAGTTATAAGTTACATGTTTAATTTGGTTGATGAAATTTAAATAGAAATAAATGTTAATACACTAAATAAAAGTTACATTTAATATGAGAAGTAATACCATGTTAGAAGTGGTCAAATTTAGGGTGTTAAGACTTATAAATAGAAATTAAGAGGCAGTTGAAATTTAGTGGACTTTAATGTGTATTAATGAGAAATTTACGCTATGACTAAGGAGGTAAATGGAATAAATACAAACCAATGTGGATTGTATACATGGGATGACAATTTTAGTGAATAATAGGATTTAAACCTAAATAAATAAATTCCTTAAAATTTAAGTTGTAATCGCTGCATAAATTGGAATTGTACGTTAATTTTGAATTATTCTATAATAAATTTATGTAGGAAGTTGTTTAAGGGATTCTAAATTTACCAAGTAATCCAAACTGACAAAATTTGCAAATATTTAAAGTTGAGTTGTAAATCTGATTCAATTAACCTATTAATAATTTATTCATTTGGAATATAAATAGCAATGATAGGATTTATTGCAATTAAAGGTAATGAAATTTGTACGCTATTTTAAATTAAGTCAAAACGGGTGGATATTAGGAACCAAGACCTAAAAATAGGGTAGATACATTTTATTTCAATAAGACTTGTATGACTAGAGTGGAGGATTTTATTTTGGAGTCTATGTTATAATTTCAAAGTTTAGTAGATATTGAAATAAAGTAAACATTTGAATCTATGAATCTATCAACTCAAATTTTCATTTAAATTTGTTTAATCATTGTAATTTGTTTGAGAAAATAAAGAGGTTTAATAAGTTTAGGTGTAAGTGGAAGTATGTATGGGAAAATGAATTATTTGCAGGGAAATATTTGGTAAAAAGGGTGGGACTAAGGAAAGGTTATTGTTTGTTGGAAACATTAATTAATATGGGAATATAATTAGACAAGCATAACCCATGCAAGTGTATAATTAAGAAATGAAGCAATAATTAATAATTATTAACCAATCCAAAATTTGGTAACCCATTTAATTAGTGATTGGTATAGGCCATTTATTTAAGTAACAGTGCAATACCAATTTATGTATTTGCGAAATGTTAATAAAATATTTATAGTATGGAATTCAAAACTATATATACATAGGAATGTGGATTTTATAGTATGTAAACTTAGTCGATTTAGAATAGTTAAATCTATTGGGAATGAATAAGAATCTAAGATAATTATTACGGTAATTTGAAATTTAGTTAAAAATGGAAATTATTTATGAATTTGAAATTTAATGAAATTATATTGAAACTTAAATAAAGCGTCTAAATTTATATTTGTAAATACGTTTAAAATTCAATGTAAATGTTTGAGGAAGAAATTTATTTATTTACTAATCCGTAACGTATCCAATTAATATGAAATATTCTGGTGGGCCAACAACCGTTTTGCGCGTTTATAATTCGTGCCTACCTATTCGTTTTCACTTTGTCTATAAATAGGCTGTGTAAACCCTAGCCTCCATCTATCTTCATTTCTCTGTGTATTCTTTTCTTCAACTTCTTCTTTTCCAATGGCTGCAAAATTCTAGATCCAATTACAGTCCAAAATATAAATATAAATTTCAAACTCCTCTAAAAATTCCAGAAAAATTTATATGTCATAGTTCTCGAAGAGAGGTATTCTTTATTTTAGTTTATTTGATTTTCAATTCAATTTCTTTAACGTTTAACTTGTGTAATTTTCACATACCGTGTCCGATTCACGCGAGATTATTTTTGTTAGGATCGTATTGAAATTTCAGCTCTGTTGACGCTGGTTTGGATGAATTTGGAGACTGCAAAATTTTGGGTTTAAATCCAATTTAAATTCAAAAGGTGAGTGTTTTAACCCACTCACAATTTCTAAAATTTCTTGTGTTTGTTAAATTAATTTTAGATATGGGTAGAAATTTTTTTATGCCTGTTTGGCATGTTTTATTCACTATTTCTGTTTAAACGCATTTATTTAATATAACTCTAAATTTATTTATTTATTGCATATAAATTTGATGGTAAAATTTATTTATTTCATATTAACTGCCAGGCATAGTTATGTTAAATTTTATTTCATATTAACTGCCAGTTAATTTTACGTTTATTTTTGCATATAAATTGCCAATTAACAGTTATTAAATTTATTGTGAGTATAAACTGATAATTGACACCATTATTTATCACCTGTTATGTATTGATGATTGTTTGAAATTAGATGGTGACTGTGATAAACGGATGTATGATTTGATGGATGAATGGATGATTAATTTTATTAATTGCAAGTGCTATGCATTTCATTAATTCGGGATTGCGGTTTGAAATGATATACAACTGCATTTTTATTTTTAAATTGCGGATTGAAATGATAAACATCCGTATCACTTGACCATAGGGTAGAAATTTTTTATACAGGCACCGCGGTATATATATATAATTATTTTTGGAAATGTTTTACTACGGTTTTGTAAAGCTGTACATATATATATGATTTATGGGTTTTGATTTGATCATTAATAAAAGCTATATATATATATATATATATATATAGAAATTTTCCGGTTTTAGGCTTTGTATAAAAATTGATTTGAAGTATAAACCAAAGTTTGATTTTAAGATCAAATACGATTAAGCATTTAATTAAAATTTAATTTATGGTAGTTCTATTGACTTAAATGAGAATAAAATTGGAAGTTGAATATCAAGTTAAATCGGAATTTAAATAAAAGTTAAATTTTTAAAGGATATGATTTATAACTTGATTTTGTGTAAAGTGATTTAAATGAGTATCAGGTTGTTTTAAATGAATATATCAAGTTAAATAAATTAAAAAAAATTCCAGTTATGTGAAGTTAAAAGTTTACTTAAATTATATTGAATTCAATAAGTAAACATTTCAAGTCTAAATAATAAGTAATTGGATTTGATACATATGGGTTTGTCAAATAAGTTTGTTTTTGAAATGGTGAAATATTTAAAGCTTTTAACCATAAGAATTGAAATGGTATTTGGAAGTTTTTAGAATTGATTTGTGAAATCTAAGAAGCTATTTTGTTTTATAAAAGTAGTTAAATATTTAACCATTTGACAGATGGAAATTTGTTTCAAAGCTATGTTTTTTTTTAGGTAGTATAATTTGGAAATATTATATTCAAGAGTTTTGATTTCTAAATATTTTACTTTGGAAAACCTATGATTTTGGAAAGAATATATATTGGAAAATAAATGATATCGTATTGATTTGGGGTTTTAAGAATAAATGATATCGGGTTTATATGGGTTTTAAATGGATATTTTATTATGGTTTTAAAAGTATAATTTTTTTAAATAACCACGGTGTTATAATAACAATTGGTGGGCAAAGAGACCGGGATCGGATATGGACATACTCTCTGTCGATACCGAAAACCACTTTGACTAACCGTGTACGCGGTGGAGATTCCAGAATGAAGTAGGTTGGTGGCGGCGTTTCCTGTAAGGTAAATACGTGGACCCGACTCCCGTGAGTTGGCATAAGGTGGCTAAAACAGGAGCGATTGACGGGCCAATGAGGTCATTCATCTGATCGAACGCACTCCTTCGATATTATACTATGACTTTTGGATTAATTCAGTGGCCACTTTACTTTTGATTTTAGGGGTGTTGTTCGAGGTGGGCGGCAGCTGCGCGCTGCGCGTTTCCATCAGCCCGGAAACGTAATTGGTATATCTACCCTGGCATTGCCTAGTTGTGCCGTGTCACCTACCCTAGCGCGCCTTCTACGAGTTTCTATTTGTGTCGTACCTATGGAGTATCCTCTGGTAGCTTCCCGATCAGGAGGTATTACGGTATTGTATAGACTATTGGCATTATTTGTGTTAAGGGCTATATGGGTAACCCCTTAACGCTATTAAAAAGCAAGTTTATTTTACAAATAGACACTGTTATAATAGCGCAATATACTATATAGTAAATAGTTTAACGGATCCTTAGGAGATGTAAATCCCGAGCATCTCTTGAGTTACTGCACTCATATTTATTTCTGTTAATTTAACTTACATAAGATCTTTTAGTTCTGACTCGAGTGTTTTGTCTTTTCAATTCGCTCGGGTCAGTCCGAGCGTTTCAGGATTTGAAGATTTAGCTCTAGAGGACGAAGACGAAGATGTATATTATTATTATTTATACTAGTGCACTACACACTGTTCCGCTGCATTGTTGTTGGTATGTGTAACTCTGATATGTATTATATGAATGTTTTGTAAACATTTATAAACTGTATATTTTATTATTATATTTTATCCTTCCGCTGCGAGATCCTGTTTTCTTTTCTTTCTTTCTTATTTTGCTTATTTACCCCATAACAATCCGCCCTTCCGTATGGATTGAATCGGCATGTGTAAATCGTGCGTAAAGGTGGGATGTTACAGTTGGTATCAGAGCTTTGGTTTAGCGATAAACCTTAGCTTTGTGGGGTTTGACTCTTTACTAATAGGGTAGTAATACCCTATGGAAGTCACTGAGTGTATATAAGAGAGAGCGTATTTGTTAGTGTTGTAAAAAGGTTTTAATATTGTGTTAATCGATTCCGTTTTGTATATATAAACTCTGGTTGGTGCATGAGATGCTGTGACACCAATAGGGGTTTCTAAACACTTAATAGGACAGTCCGACATAATATTTGTTTTAACATAGGTGAATGAAATAATTTTACCTATTATATTTTTTATAAAATAATTTTTCAATATATATATATATATATTTGGTTGTAATAGATTGGTTGTTAGGTAATGAAGGTTTTGAATAATGATAAAAATAAGATTTAAAAATAAGATAAATGAAACTTGGAAATTTAGGACTTAAGATCCGGGGTTTTGGAATGTTTCGTAAAATTTTTGGAATATAATTGTTATAAGTATTTTCTGATATGAATATTTAATATAATTTAAGAGAAATTGTTTTAAAGAAGATTTTTGGAGAAAATAAGTTTTGTACTTTCCTCTCTGTCGCTGGAAAATAATTTCGGTGATGAGTGCACGCATCATCGACATTCATTTTCGAGTTTCGAAGTGGGAAGGCCACTGTAGTAATTTACTGCAGAATTGTTAAGAAAATTTTATCGTTTTAATTATAATTGGATATATATGTTAAGTGTAAATATCTATCTATTATTTTAAATGATTAAAAATTTAACCCGGTATTCGGTTCTTAAGTTCCAGATTTATTAATAGTACAATTAAGTGTAGCCAATTTGAACCTTAAAAAAAAAATATTAAACCTTAGTAAATGGATAAAGGAAATTCTTTATTTATTAGAATTGATGTTATAAGGTTACAAAATTAGGTGTAATTAAAATGTTACTATTATTAAATATTAGCATTAAATAAATGAATGAAAGTAAAAGTAAGTTGAAATTGTAACTTATAAAACGAATATATAATTAATGAACCACTAAAAAAACTAAAAGGAATTGAGAAGAAACTTGTATAAATTTTCACTTACATTCTTAAAGCATATATATAACTTGCCATATAATAAAAGTTACAGTGTTAGTAAGAAAATGTAAGGGGGGAATCTTACAAGTAAAGCTTGAGACAATGAAAGTATTCAATGAATTTGCTGTTATAAATGGGAATTTATTGTTATAAACTTAAGTTGTAAATTTAAATTTTACCATAATTAAAGGTAAGTATTATAATTGGATGATTTTAAAACTTAAGTAAATAGAATGAAATACTATAATAAATGAAACTGTGAGAAATAAATAAATAAAATTTAGAAATACATAAATGGAATGCAATAAAAAGAAACTTACATGACATTTAAAATGGAAGATGAATATTGTAAGTAATAAATGAAAATAAATGAGGTAATCACTCATTAATGAAAGAAAGGAAATCAAACAACTAAAGTATGAAATAAAGATTTATAATAAGTTAAATTGATTGTTGGGTTGAATGATTATTGTTTGATTTATGTTGGTTGGGTAAGGAAATTTGAAGTTGTTGGATGAATAAATAATTTATTCCATCTAAGACTGTTGAGTAAATGATGCACTTGATAGTTATTTTTCATTCCGTACAATTTCAACTTTGAGCCCAAACAACTATTTGATTTGTGTGATTGTATGGTTGTTTTGTAATTGTATGTATGTTGTTCGAGGATATTGATGGTTGTTGTATTAATTTGGATGATTAGTGATTGGAACTACTTAGATATTTAAATTTTGGACTTAGAAATATTTTGAAATGTTCTTCAAACTCTAATAAATTTAAGTATAAAAAGATAATGTTGTAAATTTGTATATTTTAAGAAAAGTAACAGATACTGTAAATTTAATTGTTTATAAGGTAATGTTTTGAATAAGATATGTAGATTCTAAATCCTTCTTTTCCCTTCTTTTTCCTTTTCGGGGACGAAAAGTTTTGAGCGGGGGAGAATGTAACGACCCGTAAATTTCAACAATTTAAGTTGGTTAATTTAATTAAGATTTTATAATTTAATTTAAAAAGAGATGAAATATAAAGGGTAAATAAAACTAAATATTAGTATAGGGAATAAATCCTAATAAAGGTAGTAGTGAGAGCATACACTTTGAATTTTTTTTTTATATATGAAAGGTAAGCAGTAAAATTATCCAATGCAATATTCGATTTATTAAAAGTAACTGCATGAAAATCTTGACAGTAAAGTTAATCTAGCTGAATTTGTATGAATTGAATGAAATAGGTTTAATATGAATGGTATATTAGGTTATAAAATCAAATGAGAAAAGCAAGCGTAATTATTTGATTTATCTAATGAATTAAACATGTTGAATAGTAACTGAATGTTAATCAATGGAAAATTATACAATTTTGTTAGATGATTTGGTCATAATGTTTAATAATTGATTAAAGAATAACTGAAGTATGTATGCAAGTTTAATAGAAACATGAATAGCATGAATATAATTAAATGAAACCATGCAATAATGTGGTAAATGATGGCATTTATGAATGAAATAAGATTTGTAGGTAATTTGAATTTAATTCTAAAATGTGTAAACTGAATGTAATTTAATGTAATAAGGAGTGCAATAACAATTGATTGGGATTCAAATTCATCTTAAATAAAATTTCTATATTAATTGAAATTTACTATTTTGCGATTTAGGTGAGAAATAAAGTTTTAATGAAATTAAGGAATGTAATCTAATTCCATGTAAAGAGTCAATATGTATAATAGCAAGGTTTTAATTAAATAAATGGTTTTATGTAGATTTCAACTGATAATTTATGAAGTCTAATGTGAGATCATATTTGCAATTAATTTTCTTAAGTTGTGCAGTAAGGTAGGTTAATTTGTCAATAAAGAAAGTTGATTCTATAAGATGAAATAAAGGTTAGTATTAATTATAATATGAAGATTGTTGATAACGTTATTTGGGGGTTGAGGGATAAGTTGAAATTTGATAATTAAGATATTTAGACGTACAGTATATAAAGAAAGATATATTGGGGATTTAATATTATCAAAGAGAATTAAATATTGTCCTAATATAATTTAGATAAATTGTGTAATTAAATGCTGGCTCCATTCAGAATATGACAATGGGTGTAATAATTTGGATTGTAAGAAATAGTTATAAGTTACATGTTTAATTTGGTTGATGAAATTTAAATAGAAATAAATGTTAATACACTAAACAAAAGTTACATTTGATATGAGAAGTAATACCATGTTAGAAGTGGTCAAATTTAGGGTGTTATGACTTATAAATGGAAATTAAGAGGCAGTTGAAATTTAGTGGACTTTAATGTGTATTAATGATAAATTTACGCTATGACTAAGGAGGTAAATGGAATAAATACAAACCAATATGGATTGTATACATGGGATGACAATTTTAGTGAATAATAGGATTTAAACCTAAATAAATAAATTCCTTAAAATTTAAGTTGTAATCGCTGCATAAATTGGAATTGTACGTTAATTTTGAATTATTCTATAATAAATTTATGTAGGAAGTTGTTTAAGGGATTCTAAATTTACCAAGTAATCCAACTGACAAAATTTGCAAATATTTAAAGTTGAGTTGTAAATCTGATTCAATTAACCTATTAATAATTTATTCATTTGGAATATAAATAGCAATGATAGGATTTATTGCAATTAAAGGTAATGAAATTTGTACGCTATTTTAAATTAAGTCAAAACGGGTGGATATTAGGAACCAAGACCTAAAAATAGGGTAGATACATTTTATTTAAATAAGACTTGTATGACTAGAGTGGAGGATTTTATTTTGGAGTCTATGTTATAATTTCAAAGTTTAGTAGATATTGAAATAAAGTAAACATTTGAATCTATGAATCTATCAACTCAAATTTTCATTTAAATTTGTTTAATCATTGTAATTTGTTTGAGAAAATAAAGAGGTATAATAAGTTTAGGTGTAAGTGGAAGTATGTATGGGAAAATGAATTATTTGCAGGGAAATATTTGGTAAAAAGGGTGGGACTAAGGAAAGGTTATTGTTTGTTGGAAACATTAATTAATATGGGAATATAATTAGACAAGCATAACCCATGCAAGTGTATAATTAAGAAATGAAGCAATAATTAATAATTATTAACCAATCCAAAATTTGGTAACCCATTTAATTAGTGATTGGTATAGGCCATTTATTTAAGTAACAGTGCAATACCAATTTATGTATTTGCGAAATGTTAATAAAATATTTATAGTATGGAATTCAAAACTATATATACATAGGAATGTGGATTTTATAGTATGTAAACTTAGTAGATTTAGAATAGTTAAATCTATTGGGAATGAATAAGAATCTAAGATAATTATTACGGTAATTTGAAATTTAGTTAAAAATGGAAATTATTTATGAATTTGAAATTTAATGAAATTATATTGAAACTTAAATAAAGCGTCTAAATTTATATTTGTAAATACGTTTAAAATTCAATGTAAATGTTTGAGGAAGAAATTTATTTATTTACTAATCCGTAACGTATCCAATTAATATGAAATATTCTGGTGGGCCAACAACCGTTTTGCGCGTTTATAATTCGTGCCTACCTATTCGTTTTCACTTTGTCTATAAATAGGCTGTGTAAACCCTAGCCTCCATCTATCTTCATTTCTCTGTGTATTCTTTTCTTCAACTTCTTCTTTTCCAATGGCTGCAAAATTCTAGATCCAATTACAGTCCAAAATATAAATATAAATTTCAAACTCCTCTAAAAATTCCAGAAAAATTTATATGTCATAGTTCTCGAAGAGAGGTATTCTTTATTTTAGTTTATTTGATTTTCAATTCAATTTCTTTAACGTTTAACTTGTGTAATTTTCACATACCGTGTCCGATTCACGCGAGATTATTTTTGTTAGGATCGTATTGAAATTTCAGATCTGTTGACGCTGGTTTGGATGAATTTGGAGACTGCGAAATTTTGGGTTTAAATTGAATTTAAATCCAATTTAAGTTCAAAAGGTGAGTGTTTTAACCCACTCACAATTTCTAAAATTTCTTGTGTTTGTTAAATTAATTTTAGGTATGGGTAGAAATTTTTTATGGCTGTTTGGCATGTTTTATTCACTATTTCTGTTTAAACGCATTTATTTAATATAACTCTAAATTTATTTATTTATTGCATATAAATTTGACGGTAAAATTTATTTATTTCATATTAACTGCCAGGCATAGTTATGTTAAATTTTATTTCATATTAACTGCCAGTTAAGTTTACGTTTATTTTTGCATATAAACTGCCAATTAATAGTTATTAAATTTATTTTGAGTATAAACTGATAATTGACACCATTATTTATCACCTGTTATGTATTGATGATTGTTTGAAATTAGATGATGACTGTGATAAATGGATGTATGATTTGATGGATGAATGGATGATTAATTTTATTAATTGCAAGTGCTATGCATTTCATTAATTCGGGATTGCGGTTTGAAATGATATACAACTGCATTTTTATTTTTAAATTGTGGATTGAAATGATAAACATCCGTATCACTTGACCATAGGGTAGAAATTTTTTATACAGGCACCACGGTATATATATATATAATTATTTTTGGAAATGTTTTACTACGGTTTCGTAAAGCTATACATATATATATATGGTTTATGGGTTTTGATTTGATCATTAATAAAAGCTATATATATATATATATATATATATATATATAGAAATTTTCCGGTTTTAGGCTTTGTATAAAAATTGATTTGAAGTATAAACCAAAGTTTGATTTTAAGATCAAATACGATTAAGCATTTAATTAAAATTTAATTTCTGGTAGTTCTATTGACTTAAATGAGAATAAAATTGGAAGTTGAATATCAAGTTAAATCAAAATTTAAATAAAAGTTAAATTTTTAAAGGATATGATTTATAACTTGATTTTGTGTAAAGTGATTTAAATGAGTATCAGGTTGTTTTAAATGAATATATCAAGTTAAATAAATTGAAAATTTTTCCAGTTATGTGAAGTTAAAAGTTTACTTAAATTATATTGAATTCAATAAGTAAACATTTCAAGTCTAAATAATAAGTAATTGGATTTGATACATATGGGTTT